>JAMALD010000007.1:0-524500 GCA_023628235.1 Rhodotorula sp. S30-09
AGCAACAGCACTACCAGATTGTGCCTACTTCTGCGTCGTCAACGTCCGCCTCGCCCGTCTCTTCCGTCCCCGTCTCGGGCCCCCCCCCCCCCCCCCCCCCGCCACCGCCGTTCCTCCCGCCCTCGTCGGGAGTTCTCGCGCAGGTCGAGGCCGCCCGCATGGCCGCCGAGATCGAGCTCCGGCAGCGCAACCTGCACATCGCGGAAGAAGACCTGGCCAAGCTCAAAATGGGCGACAGAGTCGCCGCCGGACCGGCCGACATCGCGCACCTCCCTCCGCCGCGCGTCGCAGCGTACGAGGCCGCGCTCGAGGCGTACCGTCAAGCTGGAGGCGGGGCGGCGAACGACGCGAATGCGGATGCGGTGGCTGGGCCGGCGAACCTGCTTGCCGCTGGAGCAGTTGCGCCGCCCGCCGCTCGTCGACTGGCTCGACCCGTTCCCGGCAAGATGGACAAGAAGGAGAAGAAGGTCAAGAAGCGCGCGTACGGTCCGCCAGCCGATGCGCCTGCGCCTCGTCGTCTCCCCTACGTGGCCCCTCCGCCACGCTACGTCGTCCCTCCTCCTCCTCCTGACGTTCCGTTCGTCAATCCGCCTGCGCCGGCCGTCCCTCGACCTCGCGACCAGGCGCTGAGGGAAGCACAGGATGCGGCTGTCGCTGCTGCGGCGGCACTCAAGCGCGCTTGGCAGGCGAGGAAGCAGGGCGAGGAGGCGAGGGATGCGAGGAGGGCGAGTCCACAGGGGAAGAAGTGAGGAAAACCGTCGACGAGGGGAGGAGGAGGAGGAGTCCGCTTGTTCTGTTTCGGGTTTCGTCTTTTCGTCCATCGGGAGTCTCGCTGGTCGTCCCGCTCTTCGTTGTTCTGTTCCTGTTCGTCTCTCTGCGTCGTTCAAACTCGTGCCCCCTGTTGTTCCTCGTCTCTACCTACCTTTGCATTGCAGGATCTGCCCGCCCCCCGTAGTGCCTGTTCGGGACTCGAGCGCTCCAGGCTCGGGCACTAAGAGGCTAGACAGCATGTCACGAGACAGCGAACCGTGCTTTGTACAGTCTCGAGTTGCGAAGAGAGGCAAAAATGACGGGGCGAGGGGCGAGCAGGTGTGGCCGCGAGACAAAAACAATTCAGGAGCGGGGTCGCTTGCCCAGCGACTCGGAGCGCCTCAGTGTGGCGCGCGAACCCTGCCCTTGCGCTCTTGCGCCCTCGGGCCCTTGCGCGAGTTTGCTCCGCCACGAGCCCTCCCTCCGACGCTCCAGTGCGCTTTGCATTGATTGCCAGCGGGACGAGCGGGGCGAGAAGGTCGGCGGGGGGGGCCAAGGGTGGGTGGATTTGGATCAGCTCTCGCTCCAAGTTGGATCAGCTGCTGTCTCACACACGGGCCCGAGCCGAGTTGCCCCGCGAGCGGCGAGCGCGTGGAGGAAACAATCCTTCTCGCGGACGGGCGGACGACTGCCAGTGGACGACTGCCAGTGAGCGCGCGAACGCGGGAGACAGCAAGCGACGGCGAGGCTCGAGGACCGCTGCTCGCACGCTGCCGGGGCTGAGCACGACGAGGACGAGCACGACGAGCACATCGCCCAGCGTGCGACCGGACGCTGCGGAACACTCGCCGTGGCCTCGGAGAGTCGTCGAGCGATCTTCGACGCCTCGCGCGGTCACACCCGCGCGCGGGGAGGTGGCGACGCTTGCACACGCACCCTGGACCGTCCATCCGCCACACTCGCGCGTGCACGCCAGCTCGACCGCGCGCGCACCGGGTCGGGCGCCTCCTCCTCCTCGGACGCTCCATTTCTCCGCTGGGCGGGTGCGGGGTCGAAGATCGAGGCGCCATGGCTCGGTGCGACGCTTCGTTCGTCGCCGTCCCCTACCGCACCCCGTCCGCCTCGCCAGACCGCCCAGCGAACCACTCCAAGCCCGCCATGGCGGCCGTCGCCGTCGCCGTCGCCGTCGCCCCGCCAGCAGCGACGACCGTCCGGCACGCCGCACCGCCCTCGCCTCCGCTCGGACCCGTCTCGGCGCTCGCTCTCTTTGCCGCAGAGATGTTTGTCTGGCTGTGGTTTGCGCCGGCGAGCGGGGGAGCGGACGCACGCGTGGCGACGACGCCGGAAGACGGTGCGGGACTCGCGCGGCTCCAGGTCAAGCCGACGGAGCGCTTCCTGCGCTTCTGCCACGAGGTCCTCTCGACGAGTGAGTTCAGGTGTCTCTTCGGGCGAACGGAGCGAGGCGCGCAAGGCGGGTTGCGGACGAGGGAGGCGTGCGGACGAACTGCCTGACCTCGTCGGGACGTGACACGCGCGCCACCAGGCTCGGACAGGACTCGCTGGCCTCGGCAAAAGATGCACAGGCTGACCCCTGATCCTCCCCGCGCAGCGCAAGTCTCGCACTCGGTCGTCCTGCTCGCCCTCCTCTTCGTCTCGCGACTGAAGCAGCGGAATGACATCAAGGGTGCGGCGGGGTCAGAGTATCGGCTTGCGGTCACAGCGCTCATGCTCGGCAACAAGATTCTCGACGACAACAGTGCGTCACCTCCGCGCTCCTCGCACTTCCCTTCTCACACGTTTCTGCCGTCCTCCCGCAGCCTACACCGCCCGGACCTGGTCGCAAGTCTCCTCTCTCGAGCTCGTGCGTTTCAGCGTCCTTCTGATCCGATCGAGCCGTCTCGTGTCGGCCGCTCAGAACCCGAGCTGACCTCCGTTTCCTCCGCAGAAACCGCTCGTCGCCGGCGAAGCCGAGTTCCTGCGAGGGCTCGACTGGAGCCTGCACGTTACGAAGCGCGATTTCGATGCGTGGCTCAAGCTCCTCGAAGGCCACGTCGCTGCTCGCAACGCCCGGCTCGGGAAGATACCTGCCCCTTCGAACGGTCTCGCAACGCCTTCACGACGACAGTCGGCAAAGCGCTTGTCTCCGTCGAGGTTGTCGCCTGATTTGCACGCACTCAGAGCGAGCGCAGGCGGTCCCCCGATCCCGCCGCACCTGCAACCTTCGACGACGGAGGAAGCCCGGCGAGTCAAGCCTCGACTGATGGCGCCCGCTTCGACGAACACGACTCCTCGACTCGCCTTTGCCGACTACTCGCTCGCTCCGCCCTACCCTCCGCCGTTCCAGCTCCACGCTTCCGCCCCTTTGCCGATCTACAGCCTCCCCGCGCCCTCCCACCAAAATCCGCCACCACGACCACCGCCCGACGCCTCGCCGACGACAACGAGTTCGCAGAAGCGCAACTCGGGTTTCCGAGCGAGCGCGTCGCATGCGTCGGGCGTCAAGCGGAATGCGGACGATGCGTTCGGGCAGGACCAGCGCCAGGCTTACGTTGCGTCGGCTTTGCCGCCGTACGTGCAGGCTCAGGTGCATCGCGGAGGTCAGATGGCGAGATCGTGGAGCGCTGGGCCGACTGCTGCGCCCGGCTCATCAGCGGCGCCGGACGGAGACCTCCACCAAGCTCTGTCTTCATCGCCCTCGCGCGATCTCTTCTCGCATCACGTCACGCCTTTTCCGTGGGCGACGACCTCGACTCCCTACGCTTCCCGTCCTTCGTCGGCCTCTTCCGCCGCGGCACACCTCCCTGCACCTCCACACTTTGCCCCGTCCATCCCAACGGGCTTCAGCACCCTCTCCGACTCGTTCTCGCCGCGATACGACCCCGAACAGCACCGGCGCTTGCGGCAAGGCAGCGTCAGCCTGAACTACTACGCCCTCGCCGCAGGCCAAGGGCTAGGGCATCTGCGGCAGACGCTCCCGCCGCCCACGTTGCCCGTTTACCCATTCGTCTCGGCACCGCAAGGGCAGCAGGCGTATCCGTACTTGTACGGCTATACGCCGCTGCACGCTCTCTCGGTATCGACTTCGACCTCGCCTCTGTCGGCCGGCGCCTCGAACGGCCACCGCTACCCTTCGTACCCGACGCCCACGTCCGCCACAAGCACGGCGATGGCTCCCTCGTCGTCGATGCACACGAGCAGCGACTCGAGGCGCCTGAGCGGGATGTCGGCGAGCAGTCCTCCAGGCTGGGTCCCACCTCTCCTTCTTCCACCCGCCGCCGCAACCCCACCCGCCTACCCACACATCCCCCCGCCTCAAGCGATGTACGGCTACCCGCCTCATCCGTACTGGTCGGCATACTCGAACGCAGGCGTGCCAGGCGTCTACTGGCAAGGACCCTGAGTTTCGCGTACCACTTCCCCTCTATTCCTCCTCCTACTCCTCGGGGCTCCCCAGCATCCAACGGATGTCACCCGCAGTCCCTCATAGCATACGCGTCGTTCCGTCTCTCCCTTCGCTCGTTTCGCATGTCACATTCGCTCGTCGCTCCGCATCTCTTTGCACGTACCCATCCCCCCCAGGTCGCTTCGTCGGTATACCCTCCACTTTACTCAGCTCGTGTGCCCATCGTAATGTGAATATGCATGCTCGCTCGCCTTCAGGGGAGAGAGAGAGGGAGGAAAGCAAGGACAGCCTAGCGGAACGAGGAGAGGCGAGAGGGGTTCGCTCGCAACGCTCCTGGACTGTCTTGGTCGCTGGGCCAATCCTTCGACGCTTTCAACAAGCACTTGCAGTCACAGCACCCTCACCAGGAGCGGTTGCGGGCGAGCCAGTCGCGCGCTCTCCTCGCCCTCACTCTCGCCCCAAGGTCGTTGCCGTCGCCGCTCTCCTTCGCAGCCCGGGCCACGCTTGACCATGCCGGCAGGTCGAACACCAGCAGCAGCCGCGTCTGCCCTGCGCGCCTTTGCTCGCGCAACCCGCCCGCAGCCAGGTGAGCTTGCGCTTGCTCGCTCGTTCGCCCGTCGCACCCCCAGCGACCCGCTGACACCTTGCGTGCGAGTAGTAGCAGCTGCATGCTGTGCACCGGCATCGGCCTCGGCCTCGTGCTCGCGGCCGTTCACCACCTCGGGCCTGGCGCGTGCCGAACCCCCTTCTTCGTCCTCCTCATCTCCTCCCTCCCGACCCTCCTCCGCTCCCGCGCCCACCAACGAGCGAGGCACGCAACTCTACGCCCCTTCTCCATCGACTCAGCGCGCCTACCTCTCCGAGCTCGTCGCACCCCTCGACGTCCCGCACCCCGACCTGCTCACCGCTACCCTCGCCGAGAAGGCGCTCACCCACAAAAGCGGCGTGGACAAGGGCACGACGTACAGTCGGCGAGAGAGGCGAGGAGAAAGTCCACGGTCACCCCAGGAGGAGGGCGGGAAGCAGGGCCACAACGAGAAGCTGGCGTTCATCGGTTAGTCCGCGCGGACCCAGCGTTTGCTTGTGCTGCCCCAGTCGTCGGAAGGCGGTTGGGACGACGAAGCTCGATGCGACGTATGGCGTTGCTGACACGAACCGCTGCTACACAGGCCGCCGAGTCTTGCGTCTCCACTTCACCCAGTTCCTGTTCTCCCGACTCTCCGCATCGCACCCTCACCTCCTCTCCCAACTCTTGACCAACGCCGCCCTCTCCTCCCTCTCCATCAATTCTATCCTCGACACGAAGACGCTTGGAGCGACTGTCGGCATGGCGTGGCGGTTGCAGGAGGGACTGAGGTGGAGGGCGGTAAGGGGTCCGGATGGCGAGATGTCGGGGTTGTGGAAGTGCAGGGGCAGTGCGGTGGAGGGTGTGGTGGGCGTGCTGTACACGACGCAGGTGCGTCCGCCTTTCCTTCGCTGAACAGCTTGATCGGGGGCCGGGCAAGCTGGATTGCTCGTCCCCTGACAGTTCTTGAGAGTTCTCGGCCAGGTCTGTCGCTGACACGACACTCTGTGCAGGGCATCCACACGACGCAGCGGCTGTTTGACGAGATGATCTACCCTCACCTCGCGATTCCCAACTCGGTTGCCAAGGCGCTCGAGCAGTCTGCGCCCGCGTCTCCCGTCGCGCCCGCCATCGAGGAGGACGTGCCACTGCGAGCAACAGCGCAGGCATAGAGGGCGGGTGGGTGTTGAGCAAGTAGTTGTTTCCTTTGAGCATTTTCCCCGGACAGCAAGTGCAACGAATGTACCCCTGTCTTATCGCATCCTTCGCTGCGTGCCGCTCGCTGAAATGTGTTCTCTGCGAGTGGTGTTGCGCCATTGCCCGTCAGCAAGGCGCAAATCGACAGCGCCGGACCGAGGACGGAGGACGGCCAGCCAACTCCGCTCCGCTTCGCCCGCTGCATCGCTGCATCTCGCCCCGCTCTCTGCCTCGCTTCTCTCCTCCTCCATCTTCGCCTGCTTTAGAGTCACTCACACACACTCTGGACT
The DNA here is from genome assembly GCA_023628235.1 of Rhodotorula sp. S30-09. Lineage (NCBI taxonomy): Eukaryota > Fungi > Basidiomycota > Microbotryomycetes > Sporidiobolales > Sporidiobolaceae > Rhodotorula > Rhodotorula sp. S30-09. The sequence goes on from JAMALD010000007.1 coordinate 6,206, forward strand.
GCCACAATGACCGCATACGCTCCGCCAGCCGCCAAGCTGAACGGCAACACGGGCGCTGCTCGTCCGATCCCGCTTGACCAGTTCGACAGCGTCTTTGGCTCCCTCATCGGTGCGTGTGTTCCCGTGCAACTCGGAGGACGGTTGTAGAGGCTGTCGAAATGCCCGCTCACGAGCTGACACACTATCGCGCCCTGCATCTGACTCCGTCACCCTCACCCGCCTATCTCCCCACCCCGCTCAATCCCTTGCTCTCGCACACAAATGCCGCGCGACCCACGCTTACAGAGCTCTCGTCGGAGGCACTTGGCGGAAAAGCCGTCGACGTATCGGACGAGTTCTTCTGCGCCGCGCAGAACCTCCTCAAAGTCCCGGTTCGTCCGGTCTTCGCTCGTTCGCCGGAGATGCTCCAGAGTCAGGAGCTTTACGGCTCCGCGAGAGAGTGGTCCTGAAGAACCTTGCACGTTTGCAGCCCTCGGTCAGCATGAAGGGCCAGTTCGGGCCGAATGGAGCGCTCTTTGACGGCTGGGAGTCGAGGCGACACAACCCTACCTACGACTGGTGAGCCTCGTTCACTGCAGAGAACTCATTCGAGACTCCAAGAATTGACGACAGTGTCGGACAGGACGATCATCAAGCTCGGCGCGCCGGGACGCATTGTTGGCTGCGACGTCGACACTGGACACTTTAGCGGCAACGAGTGCGTCCGCTCTTCCTCTTCAGCGACCAAACCCACGCTGAATACCTCGGTCGACTTGCAGGTCGCCCGCCAGCGGTGTCTGGGGTGCGTATGTACCGGAGGGCGAGAGTATCGAGGAGCAGTCGCCTCTCGTGAGTTCTGGGCGTCGACGAATCGTTTCGGGCGCCGCAGTAGCTCTATGCTTCCATGCTCGTCCTGTTCGCCGAGCTTCTTGGGACTGACGGGCGTACTGTCTTCGCAGTGGACCCCTCTCCTCCCCGTCACTCCCCTCGGGCCGGCTCAGCGCCACCTCTTCCTCCTTTCGCACCCGTCCTCGTCTGTCACACACCTCAAGCTCACCATGCATCCTGACGGCGGACTCGGCCGCTTCCGCGCATATGGCCACGTTATCCCTCCTCCCCCTCCCGCAAAGCCAACAGGCGAAGCGGTTGACCTCGCTTACGTCTTGAACGGCGGAACGGTGACGGGAGAGAGTGACCAGCATTTTGGAAGGGGTGGGAACTTGATCCTGCCTGGAAGGGGGAAGGATATGGGCGATGGATGGGAGACGAGGAGGAGCAGGGGAAGGCTCGGGACGGGCAAGGGGGACTGGGTGGTTGTCAAGCTGTGCGTCGTCGCGACTCGTTCCCACCTTTCCGCGTTCTATTGGCGGAAGAGATGGCTGGAGCGAGATCACTGACATACTCGCTTCCGCTCCGCACGCAGCGCCGAGCCTGGCTACCTCGAATGGGTCGACATCGACACCCTGCACTTTGTCGGAAATTTCCCTAACTCCGCCGAGCTCTACGGCATCATGTCGAGCGATGTGCGTCTCCTACGCGCCCTCCCAGCCTGCATGCCCAGCTGACCTTCCCAACTTCGTTCGCAGGAGTGCCCAGCGCAGACGGATGCAGGCTGGACTCAGATCCTCGAGAACACGAAGCTTGGCCCTCACCGACACCATTACTACCAGCTCTCGCACCCGGACAAGGCGTGGACGCACGTCCGCCTCGACATCCACCCTGGTACGGCCTCTTCACCCACTCTCAGTCAGGTTCCTGATACCATCGCGTAACAGACGGCGGCGTCAAGCGACTGCGACTGTACGGACGCCCGAGGAGCCAATACCCTGACTACAGCGCCCTCGTCCCGCTTCCTCACCCTGCCCAGTCCGAGAAGACCGTCAACGGCGCTCCGAATGGCATGTCCGCCTCGCACACTTCTTTTCCCTCTCGCTCCGCCCCCAAGATCCCCGCCGTCCCGCTCACGCCTTCCGCCTTTGCACCGTATGGCTCCGTCATCCAGTCGTACCCGGACGAGCGGTCCGCACCGAAGGAGATCAAGATAACGACCGTGAACTTCGGTACCGCTCGCAAGTTCAACCGCCTCGCTCCCGTCGAGTACGTCGCTCCTCCCGCCGGTCGCTTCGGAGGAAAGGACGTCCTCGAGGGACAGGTCAACTTCTGCGTGTTCAGCTGCGAACCGCAGAATGGTCTGAGGAGGAGCGAGGCGGGGAAGCAGCAGTGGGATGTCAAGGTGCTTGAGCGGCATGAGTTCAGCACACAGGCGTTTGTACCGATGGGAGGAGCGAAGAAGGGAGAGGGCAAGTATCTTGTTCTCGTTGCGCTGCCGGGTCCTGGTGAGTTTCGTTCCTCTTCAGCCTCCCCACGAGCTAGCAAGACCCACTCACGCTGCCTCCGCCCGCGAACAGACGGCCAGCCCGATCTGTCGACCCTCCGCGCCTTCGTCGCCTCGCATTCGCAAGGCATCTCCTACCGCGTCAACGTCTGGCACCACCCGCTCATCTCGCTCGGAGACGACAAGCAAGACTTTGCGTGCGTCGTGTACGAGACGGGTGTGCCGGAGGCCGACTGCGAGATCAAGTGGTTCGAGGAGGGGACGATCGCGGTCGTCGAGGAGGTTTGAGTGATCGCGTAGACTGAGAGCGCGTTATTGCCGTTGTATTGTGAGTCTATGACTCTAAAAAACGCTTTGCTGCGTTTCAAGAGAGAAAGGGAGAGTGTAATTGTCCCCTGTCGACGACCCCACCGCAGGAGAGCGCACCCGACTCCCTCTCCCGCTGCTCACCCTCGACACTCAATGCGACCATGCAGCCGTGGGTACAGCCCACTTCAAGCCTTGAAACTTGAGCTGACCCGCCGAAATGCCACCTTACGACTCTGCCACTCGCCCTGTTCCCGTCGCTTCCCCTCATCATTGCCAAACCTCCCTCGCCCGTAACAGCTCAAGCAGCCTCGTACGGCCCGACCCGTACAGCGTGAGGGCTACCACAACCAGCTCACATCCTCAGCTGCGCGACTTGCTCGTCTTTACGCCCGAAGCCGGCAATGCGGTCACGACGGTCTGCTACGACTCGCTGTGCTCCGTAGACCTGTATGCCGCGGTGTGTTGGATGGCTTGTCAACCCTCAGGATGTCTGCTGACTGCCTGACGAACCCACAGCGACCGCCCGAGTACACACCGCTCCGCTTCTCGCCGTCGACCCTTGCGTATGGGATGGGCCTCGTTGTGGCGGGCGGGCAGTCGAGCGAGTTGGCGATCCGAAGCGCACTACCAGGAGCTGACTGGTGAGCCGGATGCAGGGTAGGCAGTAGCGAAAGCTCAGGCTGACAAGGTGCTTTCCGCAGGTGCCATCAGTACCTTCCTTCCTCCTCCATCCCCAGCGCAACCGGCGTTCGCACCATTCACTCTGGCTGCATCAACAACAGCGTCTGCGTTACCCCCTCTCCCGACTCGCCCAATACTCCTCGACTACTCGTGAGTTCGAACGACGAGTTGATCAAGGTGTACGAGGTTGAGGGGCGGGTGCCGGACTACAGGGCAGCGAAACGACGAAGAGAGCGCGAACGAAAAGCGGGGTGGAGTGTGGTCGAGGCAACGTGGGCCGCTGAGCGAGGGGAGCTAGAGTACGGCTTGTCGGGTGAGGAAATGGAGGATGAGGACAGCGCCGTCGAGGAGCAGCCTTCTTACGACGAAGGCTCTGCCTGCCGCATCGTCGCTTTGCCTGGCGAAGACTTGCGCCTCCCGACTGCCGTCAACCACTGCTCCGTCTCGCGTGACGGAAAGTACATGGTCGCAGTGGGCGATACGGCCGACGTCTTCCTCTACGACTGCCGAGGCGGGCGGTACGAGCTCGCACAAACTTTCAAGGCGAGCGACGATGCCAGCTTCTCCACCGACTGGTCAGACGACGGCCGGACCTTTGCCGTTGCCTCGCAAGGTCCGTCGCCCAAGCCGGTTCGAGCGAAGTCGAAGCTGACGTCTGCCTTTGCGCAGACGGCTTCGTCCACGTCTACGACATCCGAAACCTTCCATCCTCCTCTCGACCTCCCTCGCCAACTCTGCGCGGCGCATCAGCGAGTCCGAGGAAACTTGCTGAGCTTAAGACGACGCAGTCTGGACCGGCGGGTGCGGCAAGGAAGGTCAAGTTCAGCCCGGGTGGGAGGCGGATCGATGGCGGTCTGCTGGCGTTCACGGAGGTGAGCGCGAGGTCTCTCTGGTAGGCGGGATCTCGCACGAGCTGACTTTCGCCCGCAGCACCGAAACCGACTACACATTGTCGACGCCCGGACGTTCGAGACCTACCAGATCATCGACGTCCCGTCCTCTTCTCCTTCCGCCTCCTCCCACCCGCACATTCTGTCCGCCGCGCTTCCGCCCCGTCCTCGTTCACAGCCTCCTCCTCGCGCCTACCGCTGCTTCCGACCCTCCCTTTCCCGCATCCCTTCCGCCTTCTCCTCCCTAGTTTCTTTCAATGCTAGTGGCGGAGGAAGCGGCACACACACTCCGCGAGACGAGAAGGAGCGGGACGGCTTTGAGCGCGAGATGCGTGAGCGGACGGAGAGGCGGTTGCGGGATGAAGAGAGGCGGGCCAGGGATATTGCGAGGGAGCTCAGAAGGCAAAGGAGGTTGCATAGGCAGCAGATACTGGCGGAGACTGGGGATGGCTTGGGCGAGGAGGAACGAGGGGAAGACGGAGACGGAGCCGAGGGCGACGAGATGCAGGTTGATCCCTATTACGAGTTGGACCATCTGATACGCACGGAGGAGCGCGGCGAAGACGACGAGTCGCGGAGTGACGCAGAGGGCGACGTGCACGAGGAGGAGGACGGAGACGAGGATGACTCTGGCGCGTCGAGCGTCAACACGACCCGCCCGCGCCGCTTCACCCCATCGACAGCAGCGCCCGATTCCACCGCCACATCTCGCACGTTTCCGACTGCGTCAATGTCGCCTTTCGGAGGCTCGACCACGAACGTCTCCCTTACGGCGGACGAAGCGCCCGTCCGACGCAACTTCTCCGGCTACACTCCCTTGAACCCCAACTCTTCCGTTCCCGCTCGCATACCCACCTACGCGACCCCGCATCAGATGTCGACCTCGCCATCTGGCCGCATCGGCACGTCTTCGTCATTCTACTACTCGACTTACGTCCCGACCTCGTATCCTTCTGCCACCTTTAGCTTCGCCACGTCCGCACCGGCACCAAACCTGACCATCACTTCGCTCTTCGCCGCGCCGCTCGCCGAGACTGGCGGGACCTACCATGCCACCTCCGCCTTCTTCCCGCTCGACGCGACGCCCGGCGACCTCCTCGGCCTCGACTTTGACGAATTTGGCGAGCGTGTCTTTGTCGCTACAGGCGAGCGCGTGTGGGAATGGGAGGTTGACGCGAGGGCGCGGAGGGGATCTGCCGCTTGGGGAACGTTGTAGGGGAAGGAGGCAGGAGTCGTTCTCTTACGCTCGCATATGCTCACGTCACCTTCGTTGTTGTGCCATACTCTGCCGCTCTCTCCACACCTAGTACGCCTGTCTATCGTTTCCCTCGCTCGCCCCGCAATTCTCACTTATATCGTTACTTTTCCTGATCCCTCCTCGCTCAGGACTTTCGGAACATTGCAAACGACCCCGACTCGGTTCGCTCGTCGCTGGTATGCGTCTCTGATCTGCTCGCTCACTGAGCAAGCAGCGGCGGAGACCAGCGAGAGCGAAAGGATCGAGACGAGCTCTTTCTGTCCCTGCGCCTGCTCGCTCGCTTGATGCGTAGGTGCTACTGTGCCGTCCCTTGAACTCGTTCTGGCTCGCACCGAGGCCAGTGAAACGTTGAGCTTGCGTGACGAACCGGGTCGCGAGGACGACCTCTCTTTCCCTCCTTCGTCTCACTCGCTTCCGACAAAGCACGCTCGTTCGGCTCATCTAGACGCGTATACTCGCGAAGAACGCTATGGGTGGCCCTCCTATCGCCCCGACGGCCGGCGACGTCTTCTCCGACTCGTTCCACCCCTCGTCTCTCGCGACTCGCGGTCACACGGCTACCACTTCGTCGCAGGACAAGCGCCCCCTCGTGCCAGTCTCCAAGGACTGGTTCTCGTCCGACGGCGTCATGCGCGGTCCAGGCGAGGCTCTCGAATCGGTGCGCGAGGACGACGAGGAGTCGGAGGTCGGGATGGCTTCGCGTGCGTCTTGTTCAATCATCTTCGGGTGGAAGTGGGCGTCTAAGCTAACCATGAGCTTCCCCCGTGCGCAAGGGGACGAGAGCGAGGCGACGCGCTCGCACATGCACCCTCGTCGCTTCGACAGCCCCCCTCCCTCGCCAGCTTCTCAGCATCGCAAGCCAGTTCCCCCCTCGCCTGCGTCTCTCAGCAAGCTTTCCAACTCGCCTTGGATCGAGCGCTCTGGTAGCGACTTCCAACAGGCTTCTTCCGCCGCCAATCCGCCATCTGGTCCTCCTCGCTTCCCTTCGCCCGTCGGTACTCCCAGTAAGACTCGGGTCGCTCGCCTCGACGAAGACCCTCTTCTCAGCCCGGCAAAACCCCCGCCTCGTCAGACCGCCTCCTCGCCCACTACGCCGCTTCGTCCGGGTCAGTGGGCCTCGACTTTCGGCCCGCCTCGTGCAAGTCCTGCGAACGCCGGAGAGGCGGCGCCCAGGACCTGGCCCACTCGTCCTACCGTCAGCCAGATCAAGTGCTTGACGAGCGAAGGAGTCATCGACAGCCCTCCCGGCTCCCAGCAAGGATGGAGCAACTCGCCGTCGAAGGCGACTCCCACGAAGTGTACCAATCAGGCTGCGCCGCTCATCGCGTCTCCACCGAAAGCCACGAACCAGGTGAAGCACAACGTGGTCGCGACTCGCTACGTCTTGATCAGCCACCTTGACCGCGACCTGTCCGAGCAGGACCTTCGCGTGATTGTCTTGGTGCGTTCGCAAGCTCGCTGTCTTCTGTCCAGAGTTTGACCTTCGCACGCACAGACTGAGTGCGATGGCTTGAGCATGCGCGGCTGCTTCACCGCTTTCTTGCGCGCCGTCGGCCTGGTCGTCTTGGTCTTTCACGACGTCCGCGACGCCTTGACCGCCGTCCGCAACTTTAAGCTCCGCTTCGAGCTCTCCCGTTCCCTCTTCGAGCAGTCTTCTGCCGTCGCCAGCGCTCGCTGCATCACGAGGGACTCATTCGAAGAGGTGCGTCTCCGGTATCGGAAAGTGGACGGACCTTCCTAAGCTGACCCCTTCCTTCTCTTCGCCAGCTCGCTGGTCAAGACCCTTCGAACCCGCTCTTGTCCACCTCGGAGGGCGTTCTCGTCTTCACCCTCAGGGGGCCGACCTCGACTCCGTACTTTACGCCTCTTCCTCTCCTCGCCTCGTTCGGCGAGATCCGCGCGCTCAAGGTCGTTGAGGAGCACCTTCACGTCGTCGAATATTGGGACGACCGCGTCGCTCAGATGGCATGCCAGCGCCTTGACGGCAAGCATGCGGGAGGAGCGAGGTTTGGATGCAGTTTCGAGCCTGCTGTCGCGGTACGTCCGCTTTCGCTACCTCGTTCTCGCACCCGCTGACATGCCATATCGCTGATGACCAGAGCCTCGATCTCCCGGACTGGAGGGAATTGACGGCGGACTCTGACATTTCAGCGTTGCCCATCGACAGCTTCTTCGCCCCCCCACTCATGTCGACTGGCTCGTCCAGCCACGCTGCGGCGCCTGCGAACTGGATCCCACCTTCCGCTAGCCCTACACGAGGTCAGACGCCGCGAGTCGCACAATTCGCCTCGCATGACCCGTTCGCGAGCGGCTTTGCGCCCAGTCGTCCTGCTTGCGTTGGCGTCACCCGGCTGAGCACGACTGGCATGGTCTACCAGTCCACTCCTTCTCCAGTCCCGAGTTTCCAGGTGAGCAGCTTTGCATCAGCGGCTGGCTTCGACGCTGATACGAAACTTGCGTCCCCTAGCAGTACTCTCCGGCTCCTTCGCCAATCGTGCAGCCTTCGGCGTCAGCTGGTCCCGCCGAGTACGACATCCGGCCACACCAGCAGGCGACTCCGCCTCTTCCTCGCCTCGAGCGCGAGTCCCCTGTCGGCCGCGACTTTGGCATCGTCCGCGACGACAAGATCCCGTCTGGCAACGTGCTCGTCTTCGAGCGCATCGAGCGTGGTGCGCTAGAGCTCGTTTACCCTGTGAAAGCTGTGCTGACACGAGCGCTTGCAGGCATCGACATGCGCACGACGTTGATGATCAAGGCGCGCTCTCGCAACTTCGCGCTCTCGAGCTCCTACGCTGACGGCCTTTCTGCCGCAGAACATCCCGAACAAGATGAAGGACTACGAAGTCATGGATTTTATCGACGAGGCGAGTCTGCACCTCATCGCTCTTTCCGTGAACTTCACGCTAACTTCGACCGCCCGCAGGTCGTCGGCAGGTCCTACGACTTCTTCTACCTCCGCTGCGACTACTCGAACGGCTGCAACGTCGGCTGCAAGTCGCTCGTCTCTCGTCGCTCGTCGCCTCTCGCCGGCGGACAGCGCTGACCTTCGAGTCCTCGCGCTCGCAGACGGCTTCGTCAACTTCACCTCGACAACGGCGCTTCTCCAGTGCGCCAAGGCTCGTCTCGGCACGAGGTGGAACAAGTGGGGGTCGGACAAGCTCTGCGTTATGAGCTATGCCAACATCCAGGTGCGTCCACTTCCTGCTCGTCTCTTTAGGTTCCGCTGACCCGTCGCACACGCGAGCAGGGCAAAGCCTCGCTCATCGCGCATTTCAAGAACTCGTCCGTGCTCGACCAGGACGAGAGTCGCAGGCCAAAGCTCTTTGTCTCAAGCGGTCCTCGCGCCGGCGAGCCCGAAGCCTTCCCAGGTTCGCTGCCTCCGCCCTTCATCTCCCTCGCGGAGGCGAGCCGATGAGGGTCTTGTTTGTCGCAGCCTGCGACGACCCCGTCCGGAAAGCTCGCTCGGCCATGAACGCCTCCAACGTCGGCCTCTTCCCCTCGCACAAGCCCGTCTTCAAGGTCGCAAAGGCGTTCAAGGGCTTGCAGATCAGCGACGAGCCGTAAGCTCGACGAGTCGGTCTTTCTCTCGTTTCGACAGCGCGAACGAAGAGACGGTACGACGACCTTCGTCGCCATCTTCGCTCTTTCTTCCCTCCCCTCGCTTGTTCCCATCTCGTCCTGCACTCCTCACGCTCCTTGATTCCCGCTTCACATCGCTTGTCCATCTCCACTTCACCTCGCTTGTTCCGCTCGTTGTCTTCAAGTATATCGTCCCGTCTCGTTTGTTGCCGTAATGCCAGTCTGTCTGTCCCATCGTCAGACCAGATGCGCAAGCGCCGCGCGAGCCAAACACGCGGCGAGAGAAGTGCTCTCAGAGAGCTGGCGAGGAGCGATAGAATCCGAAGCCGAAAGGGCAGGCTCCGCAACCTCAGAAGCGTGAGGCTAAATGGCGTAAACCAGTACGCTGTCGATACAGGAGCAGTGTATCTCCGCCGTGCAACGAGAGAGATGAGCGAGACGGAATGCCTGGCGAAGCAGGATCAGGGGCGTGGAGAAAATAGGGAGGCGAGCGAGTCGCCATCGCCCGGATCCGCCGGAGCGACGCCAAGGCAAACGCCGACGAGAGGCGAGGAGGAGAAAAATGGAGAAAGAAGGAAGAGGAAGGGAAGAAAGAGGAAGGGAAGAAAGAGGAGGGGAATCTCCCGCGCTAGAGTGAGCCTCGCCGAGTGGATATGGTCGAGAGGCTCAAATGACGCGGTGTGGGAAAGGGAGTGAGTGTAGCGGCTGAGCTGAGCGTCGTATAGCATTGAAGCGTTAGAAATGAGCGCAAGAACCTTGAAGGTCCAGGCGTCCCTCTCACCGCTCCGTCTCTCCTCTCCTCAACGCCTCGCAACGGATACACCAAAACCCGTTCCCCCGATCAAATCAACCATTTCGTCCCAGTCATCGCGTTCCTTTCGTACAATCGGTTCAGCCGATCATATCGCGAGAAGGAGGAGAGAGAAGGGATGTCGTGGTTGAGATAGGACGAGGGGTTGAGGGGAAGAAACCCGAGAGGAAGAAGCGATGCCGGGGCGAGGGCGTTTACCGGTTCTGTGCACATCACGAATGTTGGCCTGGCGAGAGAGGGACCAGGGAGAGGAGGTTGACGCACCTTGGCAAAGCCGATAACGTCGGCGCGCTCACGGAAGCACTGACGGCAGATGTTGAGGCCGTACTTGCGGATCAAACCAGCCTGGTGCTGGCAGATGCGGCTGTTTGGGCAAAGATGGAGTGGTTAGCATGACCGTTGCTTCGGGATGGTCGGGACTCAGCTGGGCGTCTCCGGGTCCCATTCCGCTGCTCCTGCCGCTCCCTGTCCACTCTTCGTGGTTCTAGCAGTTGTTCCGGCTCTTCAGCACACCCAGTTCGCGCTCACGAGGCCCCATCGCAACCATCCAGCTCAACTCCTCCTGCGAGTCCGATCCACCTCGCCGCAGCCTCGCCTGTCCCCTTTGGACACTGATACCACCCAGTCCACCGTGCCTGACCACCGCCACCCGCTGGCTCTCCAGCAGGACGCGCACCGAGACGGATTGAGGAGGGGGGAAGGTCGACTTGCCATCCGCGCGAGCCCTTGCCGTACTTGCGCGGGTGGGAGAACCAGACAGCCTCGTGGGTCATGTTTGCTGTAACAAGAGGATGACTTTGGCGGGGACTGGTTCGGTTGAGGCGTGCGTGGTGCGGGCGAGGGTGGTGCGTCGGGTTGGCAGAGTTTGCGAGGACGGTGAGAGGTCGACAAAGGACGGGACGGGCGTGCGAGTTGGACGGGTGAGCTCGCCTGTTCGAGGAGAATGCAGCTGGAGTACGCACAAGTCTTCCTGGGAGGCTGGCGCGAGCGGATTCACACGGAGGGAGGAGAGCGACGCCGCGACGGGCGAGCACACCCAGCTCGCAACAAAGGGACGCTCCCGACGGCCTCACAGCGCGCAGAGTGGGACGGCGAGGCTTGCATTGCAGCGCACAGCTCTCACAGAACGCTCTTGTGCAGTCTCAGGCGTCCTTGTGCTGTGTGGGACTCGCTGACAACTTCAAAGACAGGGCAGTCAAAGCGGTCTCTATGGCGCGCAGGCCACGCTCGAGTTGACTGGAACCCGCGTCGTTGCATCCTATACACTCGTCTCATTCTACTGAAGGCGCACGGAAGCACGAATGCGTCTGTTGCGAGCGGCAGAGACCCTGAAGTCGATGCGACGACAAGATGGCCCCTCCACCGCTGCCCACCATGACGAAGGGCTGCTCCGTCCACGCGATAGCACCCTACTGCCCTCCTCGATAGCTCTGGCCTATCCAGTTCCCATCCCGCTGCGCGTGAGGGCGACATGGAGGTCGAGGTGGGGTGGGAACGAAGTCGGCGAGGAAGGGTCGTGGGAGGGCGCCGGTGGGTCGGCGTGTAGCTGTGACTGTCAGGAGTGCACTGAGCAGCAGTACAGTAGCCCGCAGGCGGGTACAGCGAGCTGCAGAGGGTCGCTGGAGGGTGAGCCTGCCTCGCGCCTCGAGCTCGCGGACGTTGGTTCTCCTCCGTTGCGCTCGCTTGACCTCCGACCGCCGCCACCGACACAGCAGCCATGTCGATCACCCGTGACTCGCGCCACAAGCGCTCCGCCACCGTACGTCCAACCCTCGAGTCGCCAGCTGCCGTCGCCGTGTCCCCAGCTCGCGGCGAGATTTGCTCGACCGCCCACCCACGGAACGGACCGCGCTCGCCTTGCGTGGACGCACTGGGTGGATAGACGGATGCACTGGATCGAACTGTGAAGGATGGGACAGCTGGGCGGGCCAGGGAGCGGCGTGGGAACCGGCGAGCACCTCCTTCTCCTCCTCACGCCTCGCTGACCCGTTGCACCCACCATCTCCCGCCCTGCTCGCCTGCTATGCGTACAATGTTCACAGGGCGCTCAGCGCGCGCACTACCGCAAGAAGCGCCAGTTCGAGATGGGTCGCCAGCCGGCCCTCACGAAGCTCGGCGCGAAGCGCATCCACACGGTCCGCGTCCGCGGCGGCAACACCAAGCACCGTGCGCTCCGCCTCGAGTCGGGCAACTTTGCGTGGGGCTCGGAGCACGCGACCCGCAAGACCCGCATCGTCGGCGTCGTCTACAACGCCTCGAACAACGAGCTCGTTCGCACCAACACCCTCGTCAAGGGCTGCATCGTCCAGATCGACGCTGCTCCCTTCCGTCAGTGGTACGAGGCCCACTACGGTGTTCCCGTCGTCAAGAAGGGCCGCGTGAGTACTAGGCGCTCGTCTCTGCGGATCCGTGGTCAATCACCTTGCTGACGGGTTGCTCCTGCATGTTACGACCGCTTTCCTGCCCGCTCCACCGACGTCGCTATCTCCTCACCACGCATCCGTCATCCCTCTCTTGCCATGCCCCTCCCGCTCCCTCCGACATGCAGACCAAGGAGGCTCTCGCCGCTGTCGCGGACGAGGCTGCCAAGGGCTCGAACCACGTCAAGCGCACCCTCCAGGAGCGCCAGAAGACTTCCAAGGTCGACGCTCTCCTCGAGTCGCAGTTCGCCGCCGGTCGCCTCTACGCCTCCATCTCGTCGCGCCCCGGACAGTCGGGCCGCGCCGACGGCTACATCCTCGAGGGCAAGGAGCTCGAGTTCTACGTTCGTCGCTTGAGGACCACCAAGGCGAAGCACGCCCACGCGTAAACGACTGCGCGCGAGACGGGTCTTCGTGTTGTAGGGTGAGTCTCGAGGCGCTGGTCCATTACGCCTGCTTGCGTTCTCTTACGGCTAGGCTGACCCGAAGCTCTTCATGATTCCGCAGCTGTGAGGATCGACATACATCGGGTGGTAGCGCTGAAACCAAGGCTCTGCCATTGTGTCCTTCCTCTCGTCCCGTCCTTGAGAGGTTTTCGTCCCTCGCGGGAGATTCGCTACGCCGCGACGAGGTCACAGACACGACTGTGGGACGCTTGCTGAGGCCTGGAGGATATGAGAGGGCCGCGACTGCTCGGTTCGCCTTCGCCTTCGTTCCTCGTTCTGTCACTGCCTGTCTTCTTCGCCTTCCCCCTTCCGCCAGCTCGCTGCGCCGCAGCGACAACGGTTCGAGGCGCTTCCGTTGTGCATCGGACGGGCTTGCGGGAGAAAGGGACGGAGCAGCTGGACTTGCGAAGGTGCGACGGCTCGGAGACGGAAGTTTGCAGAAGTTTGCAGCCGAGTGCGCCGAGTGGGAGAGGGCGCGGATGCGCGGCTGGTGAGGGTGACTCGTCGAGCAAAAGCCGCCGGAGCAAGCCTGAGCAGCACCAAGCCAAGCGAAACGACTGGTGTGCGTGAAGGGGAAGAGGAAACGAGAGAAGGCGGAACGGCATGACCTCGACCACGAGCGTCGTCAGGTAGCGCTACAACGATACCGAGCCGCAGAGAAATGAGGACAAAGAGCCTCTCAAGCAGTCCTCAAGTCTGTCCACGACGAGAACGCCCGGTCAGCAAGTCGAGAAGGTCTTGCCAGCCCTGAAGCGCGGCGATTCAACGAGGGCAGTGAGCGAACGAAGCGTCAATGCATGAGTGTGTTAACTAGTGCGAAGAAGTACAAGGAGCAGCGCAGCCGTTCCGCTTTATTTTGCGAGAGTCACTACCACCCAACCGGTCACTACCACCCAACCGGCCGAAGACAGACCTCTCCCTCCTTGAAAACAGTCCGATGCGAATGTGGGCTCTTCGAGAGCGCCGAGACGACGGGAGGAGAGGAGGGCGCCCCGGGGACGGTGATGGGGATGGAGGAGGACGAGTCGGGAGCTGAGTCGCCGGGAACGGTGAGGGGGATGGGGCGGCCGTCGAGAGAAGTGGAGGTCCCGACTTCTGCAAGTCACGACAACGTTCACTCAGCTTCCACTTTTACATCGCGAAGACAGAGCGAAGCATATAAGAGGAAGGACGCGACGCACCCTTGACGTGCCTACCCAACTCAGTCAAGATCTCCTTTCCTCCGCCCTCGACAAGCTCCCTCGCGACGTCCGCACCGAGCTGCTCGCAGTCGATAACCGAATGGACTCGTCGCGCGAGCGTGCAGAAGACCGCCCTCGTCCCGCTCAACGAGGTGATCGTGCCGGTGAGAGTCAGCGTCGCATGGTGCGTGAGAGACGTGGACGACGGGCACGAGGGGTGCAAGCCAGGTCGGTGTGTGCAGTTGTGCAGCGAGGGGAGCGAGAAGAGGTCTTTCTTCGCGAGGCGAGGCGAGACCGGCGCGGCGGGGAGCGTCTTGCCCGTGATGGGGCAGACGGCGGCAGGGTTGACGGCGGGGTGACCGTCGGGAATACCTTGCGTGTCATCGGGCTCGGCGATAGCGATCCCGTTGGCGTTCGTGACTGCGTGCCCGTTCGCGTTCTTCTTGACAAAGTCCGAGACTTGTTCGGGCGAGACAGCGAGGGGCGGATCGTCCCTCTCGATAATCAAGCCGTGCGTGTCGACCTTCTTGGGCGACGAAGAAGGGAGCGTGTCGCCCTCTCCGCCCTTGACGAACACCTCCGTCAACTTGGTCTCGCACCCCACAGGGACCGAGCATCCGCCTTCGAGGACACGGAGCATCATCCGCTCGGCCCTGGTCCTCCAACTCGTTTTCCAGCACTCGAGGCTGCCGATGATCGCGCGAGCACGCTCGTCGCCTTCGCGGATCTCGACACCGATCGCGCCTTGGCCGACGGCGTGGTAGAGCGTCGGGGAGGAGACGGACGAGGTGATACGGTGGCCCATGTTGAGGCGGAGCAAGCCGGCTGAGGCGAGGATCAAGGCCGTATAGGATGAGTTCGGGTCGTCGAGCTTGCGGAGGCGAGTGCCGAGGTTGCCACGCTATGCAAGCACAAGTGGTGTCAGCTGCGATACTTGGTACGGCAGACTGCAGACGCACCACGTCGGCAAACTTGAGACCCGGGAACTTGCGCCTCAACTGCGCTACCCTCCTGACACTACTCGTCCCAATCACGCTACCCTCAGGCATCTCCTCCAAACTCGTATACGACAACCCCTCCTTGACAACCAGTGCGTCGGAGGGATCTTCGCGCTCGAGAACGGCGCCGAGCTCGCAGCCGGGAGGGAACTCGGTTGGGACGTCTTTGAGCGAGTGGACGATCGCGTCAACCTGATTCGAGAGGAGGGCGACCTCGAGCTCTTTCGTCCAAAGGGCTGCGGAGAACGGAACGAGGTCAGCGTTCGAGTCCTGTGGGCTGGTGGAGTAGGAAGACCGCACCTTTGCCTCCGAAAGTGTAGAGGGGTTGCGACTGGACGTTGTCGCCCAGAGTGGTCTGTAAAAGCAAGCGGAAAAGCAAGCAGAAGTGTCAACGTTTCGGAGCTCTTATGCGAAGCCCCCTCGCCGGCTGTTAGAGCGGTGGCGGAGAACCGAAGCGGGCCAGAGTCGCCGAAACGCACCATTCCGAAGATGCGGATCTCGCACCCGGGCCAGCGCTCCTCGAGTTCGCGACGGACGATCTCTGTTTGAACCTGTACACGAGCCGAATAGGAACGAGAGTCAGCCCCGCACACGATTCCACAAGTCCGCTCTCCTGCCCGAAAGTCGGGGTTGACCCACCATCGCAAGCTTGCTGTTCCTCGTTCCCAGCGTGAAGACCTCTCCAGCATAAGGATGCTTAGCTGTGGGGCTAGGCGGCCTAGTCGCGGCGAGCTGGCTCATCGGGCACGCAGGCGGAGGGCGACTCGGGAACTGGGCAGTCGAGGTGGTCGGGATGGGCGGGTGGTCGGGCGGGAGTGACGAAATCATTGTTGTCAAATTTGTCAAGGGTAGAGAGAGGCTGGAGTGGCTGCTAGCGGGGGTGGCGTGAATGAGATTGGGGACGGGCAAGGAGGAAGATGTTGGCTTGTAGGCGATGCCGGGTGCTCGTTCAAGCGCGGGCGGGTCCAGCTGGCTGTGGTAGTCCTAGCGAGCCTGTCTAGCTGTGTCCAATCGCACGCAGTCACCAGCAACGGAGCGAGTGAGCCGTGCAAGACGAGGTCGGCGCGAGGCAAGCGTCGTCGAGCGAGTTGCCGAGCGGCCAATGGGACTCGCCCGGATACACAACCCGCGGGACAGCGGTGCTCTACGTGCACGCCTTGCAACAGACTTTCGGATGCAGTCTGTCGAGTCGCTCTCGAGCCGGAGCCAATGGAGCGAGCGGGGGACGCGAAGAGAAGCTGACAGTCTCG
Organism: Rhodotorula sp. S30-09; assembly: GCA_023628235.1. Lineage (NCBI taxonomy): Eukaryota > Fungi > Basidiomycota > Microbotryomycetes > Sporidiobolales > Sporidiobolaceae > Rhodotorula > Rhodotorula sp. S30-09. The sequence continues at coordinate 22,343 of JAMALD010000007.1, forward strand.
GTACTGGAGTCGACAGCGCAGCATCGCTCGATCTGGACCGTCACGTCTGCAGTCGGCACAGACGCTGTGTAGAGACAGAAGAGACCGTCCATTGCCATTCCGGCTTACACGCCGCATCCCTTTCCCCCCTACCAACCTTGCCGAGCCGCCTTCCTTCGTCTAGTGGTCCCAGGGGTGCCTCAAGCCCTGTGCAGCGATACCGCCACATCCACGAGGGAGAGAAGCGATCAGCAAAGATCCCTCGAGAGCTGTGTATGAGCAAGACGCACGAGGAGGACCGCTCCGTCTTGTCGTGCGCGGTAGAAGATGAAGAACCACATCGAGGCGCCTACGTGGGTCGGATCGGAGTGGACAAGCAGAAAGGTCGGACATGTGCAGCCGGCGAGGAGCAGTCGCGGTCGAGATGAAGATGAGCCGAGGGAGGGGACGAGAGAGAGGAGGGGAACAAGAATAGCAAGTCAGCCCGCTGGTCCGCCGGCAACACCACGCCAGCCCATTCCCACTCAAGCGAGTTCCTGCGCGCACCAAGGAGCTTGGCAGCCATGCGGTGTCCGAGTCCTGCGCGACAAGCGATGAGGATGCGACGGTCAGCCTGCGTTGTTCCTTGCGCGAGCTGATGGGGCGTGCACGCACCGGGAAGAGACGGGTAGAATCCTCCTGCGGGTGTTGGTCGTCCGTGCGCCATCGTGTGCAGGTGGGTGAGGTTGGAGGAGCGAGGGCGATGAGGAGGCGGGGGTTGGCGAAGTGTCACTCCAGCGCTCGCTCGACTTTCTTCGACTCGGACCTATCTGCTCGCTAAGCGGACCGCCTGTAACCAGCAATGCGGTCCATCTCGGTCCTCGAGGCGTCCTTCTACTCCCTCTCCTCCTCGAGCTCGACTTCATCCTCTCCGCACTCGCAAGATCTCGTTGCCACTACGACCGATGCAAGGACGAACACGACGTATGCTGTGACGCTCTCGAGCGAGGAAGGGCTAGAGGAGGTCGAGGTTCACGTTTGGAGGATGCTGCGGAGTGCAGGAGAGGTGCGTTCTGGCGCTCGCGTCCGCCTATCAAGGCTCACCGTTCTGCTGTGACGGCGTGCTCATTCTACCGTCGGACTGCACAGCCCGCTACGCTCCTTACCTCGTTCCTCACCCCTCCCCCGCCTCCGACTCTCCTCTCTTCCCAACCTCTCGTCGTCTCGTTGCAGTACCTGCCCGAAGACGATGCCCTCGCTCTCGTCCTTGCGAACGGTGATGTCGAGCAGGTCTTTCTAAATGGAGGAATGGGAGAAGCGAGGGTGAGTATCGACAGTTGCGCAGAGACCAATCTACCGCGATTCGCGTGTGCTGATGGCGCTTGCATCTTACTGCGATTTCGCAGGGAGAGAACGTCGGAACGTTCGACTTTGGCATCAAGGCGGCTGCATGGAGTCCGGATGAAGAGCTCCTCGCAATTGTCACCGGTTCGTTCCGGTCGTCCTTCTTTGCCTCCTCAGACTCTCCCGCCGACGCTTTCGCTTACGCAGGCAACGACCAACTCCTCGTCCTCGCCAAGACCTTCGAACCCCTCTCCGAACAACCACTCCACACCTCCTCCTTTGGCGCCGACGCCCCCGTCTCAGTCGGTTGGGGTCACAAGTCGACCCAATTCCACGGTTCGCTCGGCAAGTCCGCCGCAGCCGCTGCGGCGAAGCAGAACCCGCTTGATGTGGATTGGCTCGAGAGCGCAAGGGATGATGGGTTGACGCGCATCGCGTGGAGGGGCGACTCGGCTTGGTTTGCGGTCAACAGTCTCGAGCGTGCGCCGCATCGGTCCGACGTCGCGGACGGTGCGGAACGTCGAGTGCGGCGGATCAGGATCTACTCGAGGTTAGGCGAGCACTCGTCTACCTCCGAACCGGTCCCTGGCCTCGAAGGCACATTGGCGTGGATTCCCAGCGGCGAGATCATCGCTTCGACGCAGCGGAAGGTTATGGTCTCACCCGAGGGGGAGAGGAAGGACGAGTTGCAGATTGTTTTCTTTGAGCGGAACGGGTTGAGGCGGTACGAGTTCGGGTTGAGGGAGGAGAAGGCGGAGGCGGTTCAGGTGCGCGGCTTGGGTTGGAACGCGGCGAGTGATTTGCTGGCGGTGTGGATTGAACGGGACGACGAGGAGGCAGATGCAGCGCCCTCGCATGCCGGTACGTTCGTTTCCTCCTCCTTCGTTTCGCCTGGCTGACCTCATTTCTCCCGCAGTCCAACTCTGGCACCGTTCGAACTACTACTGGTACTTCAAAGCCGAACTCGCACCCCGGCTGTCACTCTCGCGACGGTTGCAAACCGTTGTTTGGCACCCGGAGAAGGCGCAAGAGATTGAGCTGGTCACAGCCGGTGCGCGCCACTTCGTTAACGACCGCGAGACCGAGATGCTGATGGACGATTCGCAGACGGCATCGAGCGGTATAGCCTGTGCTGGGAGATCTTCGCTTCCCGGCGGCCTGTGCCTCTTGACGATGGAACAGTTGCGGTCGTCGACGGAGGTTCGTCCACTTCCAGCCAGTGTCTCGGCTCGCAGGCTGACTCTCCACCACAGTCGACATCAAGCTCACGCCCTTCCGACTGCAAAACGTCCCACCGCCCATGTCCTCTCTCGTCCTCCGCTCTTCGCGCCGGGAAACTCCCCTCCCTCCCGCCCACATATCCTTTTCCGCCTCTCCCTCGCCGTCCTCCCCGCTCCGTTTCGCCGTCCTCTACCCCGATTCGTTCCTCGAGTTCTACTCCTGGACGCTCTCGCTCATCGGCAATGCCCAACGAAACGCCCTCGCCGGCTTGTCCGAACCGGTCCTCGAGTGGTCGCTCCAGCTCGACCCGAACATGACACGGCAGCGATGCGTTGCGAGGCAGTGTGCGGTGTGCGGGGACAAGGTTGCGGTGCTGAGGAGCTTACAGGGTGAGGGGGCGGAGGATGAGGTCGTGATTGTCGACGGGCGGCAAGGGGAGACGAGGGTCGTCAAAGTATTGGAGGGTGCCTGGAAGATCGCTGCGATGCAGGAGCAGGAGAAGGACAATGGTGGTGAGGAGAACGGCGTGGAGCATGTCGAGGGATTTGTGCTGGTGACGAAGTCGGGCGAGATCCTTGAGAGTACGCCGTTTTGCCAGTCCTCCTCGGATAACAATTGACGGCGTTCTCTTGCAAACCCTGTAGCTGGCTCAGACGACTTCACCTCACCCTCATCCAGCCTCTCTCCCTTCCCCGAGTCCTGCCAGACGATCCAGCATGTCCGACTACCGCCCTCATCGCCCTCCTCGACCTTCCGCCTGCCCACCCTCATCGGCCTCGCAGCGTCCGGCAGGCTGTACTCGTCCGCACGCCTCCTCGCTTCCGACGCAACTTCTTTCACCCTCACTCCCGACTTCCTCATTTACACGACCTTCTCGCACGAAGCCAAGTTCATCCCGCTCTCGACGCTCTCGACGTCCCCGACGACCGACTTTGCCGAGTCGTTCGCACGACGAGCTGCCGGCAGCATTGCCTCGGGTCCGAGCGAGACGATCAAGCGGGCTATCGAGCGCGGCTCGAGGATCGTGACGGTCGTGCCGAGCTCGACCACGCTCATCTTGCAGATGCCGCGTGGGAACCTGGAGACAATTTGCCCGCGGCCGCTGGTGCTGCGAGTTGTCCGTAGCTTGCTCGACAGGTGCGTCCCGCTCACAGCTTCGAAGGCTGCTTGTGCTGACAAACGCTGTTGCGCAGTCGTCGCTACCGCGCTGGCTTCCTCCTTTGCCGTCGACACCGCATCGACCTGAATATCCTGCACGACCACGACCCGGAAGCTTTCGTCGCGAACCTACACGACGTCGTCTCGCAAGTCAAGGATATCGACTATATCAACCTGTTCCTGAGCGGCTTGAAAGACGAGGACGTCACGAAGACGATGTACAAGCCGCTCGTCGAAGGCGGTGTCGCGTTCTTGTGAGCGAGATCACCGTTCGCTCTCACGCCTGATGCTGACCGGCTTACTTCGGCCCAGTGACCCATCAAAGAAGGTCAACACGATTTGCCAACTCGTCCGCGAGGATCTCGAGCAACGCGACGTATTCCACTTCGCCAACACGATCCTGACGTCGTATGTCCGGCAACGCCCGCCTGCGTACGAGGATGCGCTCACCCTGCTCGTTCAGCTCAAGGGTGCGTTCACTTTGTGGCCCGTCCCGCTCATCACGCTAACGTTATGCTCGAACAGCCAAGAACGCTGACCGAGCCGAAGACGCCGTCAAGTACATCATCTTTCTCAGCGACTCGAACAAGCTGTTCGACCTCGCGCTTGGCATGTACGACTTTCCGCTCGTTATGATGATTGCGCAGCAGTCGCAGAAGGTAAGCGAGACTTCACGCTTCCTTCTTCCGTGCTCGCTCACGTCGCCATCTGCAGGATCCGCGAGAGTACTTGCCCTTCCTCCGCGCCCTCCGTTCGCTCCCGCCCTTCCTCCAGCGCCACAAGATTGATGATCACCTCGGTCGCTACTCGTCAGCCCTGACGAACCTCTCCAAGGCCGGCAACGAGCACTTCGACGAGGCGCTCGAGTATACAAAGAAGCACGGCTTGTTCGAGGTCGCTCTGCGGGCGTACGAGGGTGACAAGGCGAAATATGAGGTGGGGCTCAGGCGTCCCCAGCCCTGGAGTTCAAATCTGACACTGTGGTTCGATAGATGGTCTTGTCCGCCAATGCCGAGCACCTCTTCGACCGGTCCGACTATTTCGAAGCGGCACTTCGTAAGCTCTAGCGCGCTCAACTCGTCTCACAAAGCTTACCATGCCTCGAACGCAGTCTTCACCCTCGCCGGCCAGCGGGAGAAGGCGATGCTGGCGTACCAACGGGCTCGCGCTTGGCAAGAACTGTTCACGCTTGCGCTCACGTCGGGCACGGTCGACGAGGAGGGCATCAAGGAGCTCGCAGCGGACGTGGCTGGTGAGTTACCCGTTCAAGGGAAAGCAGGGATGTTGCTGACGCTCGCTCTTGCGCCAGACGACCTTTCTGGCAAGAGACGGTACGGCGAGGCGGCGAAGGTCCTGCTCGACTACGGCAAGGACGTTGACGCAGCAATCGCTGTTCTCTGCGAGGGTAGCCTGCACGCTGAAGCGGTGCGAGTGGTGCGTATTGTCATCCTGCTCTCCCTTCGAACTTCGGCCAACTCGATTCCGCGCAGACCGCCTTGCGCGACCGGCGAGACCTCGTCGAATCGCGTATAAAGACGAGCACGCTCGAGCTCCAGGAGCGTCTCTGTGAAGACTGCTCCGACCTGACCGAGCAAGTGCAGAAGCAGGTCGACCGGCTGACGGAGCTGCGGGCGAAGCGGGATCAGAACCCTTGTACGCCTTACGCTCTCGCTGCGTCTCGATATCCGCTTATTTCTTGCTCCGCAGACTCCTACTACTGCGTCGACGACCCGACGGCGGCGTTCGAGAACGTCGAGATCGCGCCGGACGGCATGTCGGACGCTGGCACCGCCTTCACGCGCTACACCGTCAACCCGACCACGCTCGCAAGTACCAGCCGCAAGACGTCGTGCGTCTGAACCTTGGCGATGAGCTCGACTATGCCGCTCTGACTATTCCTGCTCGGCTTGCAGGAAAACTTCCGGTTCTCGACGTCGCGCGGCGCTGAAAAAGGCCGCAGGCAAGAAGGGCACGGTCTACGAGGAGATGTATCTGCTCAATTCGCTGAAGAAGACGGCCGAGTCGAGGTTGGCGGAACTGCAGAGTGCGTTCGGTTCGCCAATTCCGTTTGAGCAAATGCTGACACCGCGCGATACAGAGGAGACCGCCGCCCTCCTGCCCGTCCTCCTCACCCTCTCGTCCGACGAGCACTGCACCGCCGCGACCGACCTCCAATCCAAAGTCACCACCTTCGAAACCTTCCTCTCCTCCGCCCTCGACACCATCTGGATGCCCCTCGAGCAATCCTGGCGCGCCGAGTCAATCGAAGAGCAGCGAATCAAGGACACCGGCGACCCGCTGTTGTTGGCGGAGTGGGAGCAGCGGCCGAAGCCTGTTGAGGGTGAGGAGGAGACGAGGAGGGTTGAGAGGCCGGAGTTGGCGAGGGAGAAGTGGAGGATTGGGCTGCTTGATGCACAAGCGAAGTAGGATCGTGGAGTGGGTTGCTTGCATTGCGACTGCCTTCAGGCCGTGATTTCTCACGAGAGGAGGAGGATTAGATGATTCTCCCTCCCTCGTCGCTTCGTCCTTCTCGCTCGAAATCCGGGGTTCGTTCACTTCTTGTCCCACAGAACACGTCCACTCTATCCCAACACAAGCTAGCGAGAATGACCTCACCATAGCGACCCTCTCGCTCCTCTCCTCCGTTCGCACATTATCCTCCCGCTCACCCCCTCGAAATAATGGCTACAACCACCGACATCCCCCCTCTCCCAGCCTTGCGCTCACTCAAACCCTCGCCCGCTCTCACTCCCTCCATTCGAGCCCTCACCTCAACCCTCGGCACTCTCTACCGCCTCACCATCTCACACACTCCGCGCCAATTCGTAGGAACGTTCGTATGCCTCGATCCGCAGGGGAATATCGTGCTTGACCAAGCGGTGGAGTTCGAGCTGGATCAGGCGGGCGGTTACAAGGGCGAGGGAAGGGAGGTGGGATTGGTGATGGTTCCGAGGAAGTGGTGGACTAGGGTTGAGAGAGTGCGAACGCAAGAAGAGCTCGAGGAGGAAGTGTCTGCGAGGGGAGGAGACCGGAGGAAGGAGCTGCAGGAGGAAGGGTGTAGGCCGTCGTGAGGAGGAGAAGGTCGATCCGAGGTGCGTTGGCTCGCCATGCGGTCGCTTTGGGCGCCTCACAGAGCTGGAGTCTTCTTCAGGTATGATGACCGTATTGCCTGCTGGAACGCCCAGCAGCCAGCGCCGCCGCCGTCCGCAAATTCGCGGTACCGCTCTCGCCCTGTCGCCTCGAACCGTTTCGCCAGATACTGCCAGCGCAATGGACAGTCTGGACCAACGCGATACTCTCGCCATGTTGGGAGGCGGAGAAGCGACGCGCAGCAGACGCTCGCTGGGTGCGTCTCGTCTCTCGCTCTTTCCCGCCGATTCGCCTTCCGTCTGACACCGCTTCGTCGCAGTCTTTTCGCACCGGAATGAGCACGCGAGAGTCGCGACTCTGAGCATCGCAAAAAGCGGCTGGACAGGAGTAGGTGGCTTCCGGTGGTTTGTGGAAAGGCTGCTTGACGTTTTGTAGCGCTAGTCTCGCTCTCAGCGACGCGAACGCATCGCACTGCCACGACCTTACTTCCAACTATCTCCACTCGCCATTCCGAGAGTCAACACTACGTGCCTGCCCTCAGCCCTTCTCCGCCGCTACTCAGACTTGCCCTCCTGCTCGAAAACCAACACCCAATTCCCCTTCGCAACCGCAATCCTCTCACTCAATTTCCACCCCTCCTCCCTCGCGATCCGTGCAAGTGCGTCGATCGAGCGTAGGCCGAGTGGGTAGGGGGATGGGCGGGTTGCGATCGCCTCGTTGAACTGCGCACAGCAAGTTCGGTGAGCTTGACGGGGGCAGAAGAGGAAAGGGCAAGGGAGGAGCGGACGCACGGATTCGTCGGAGGGGGAGAAGAACCCCGAGTCGGACTTGAAGGGCCCGTAGATGAGGAGTTTTGCGGTGGAAGAGAGGAGGGAGTGCGTTAGGAGGAGGCGGAAGATGCGGTGCGGTGCGTCGGGGCTTCGCGAGGAAAGAAAAGCTGGTGAGCAAGGAGGGGAGGCGAAGCGGAGGAGGGAGGACGCACAAAGGCACCATGTGCAGGAAGTTGGACCCAAAGACAAGGTCATACCGCTTCCCCTCCCCCTCCTCTCTCAACCTCGTCTCCAACCGCTCCCAGTCCTCGTCGCTCATCACATCCACTTTGACCGCCCCTCTCACCCTGCCCTCCGCCCCATCCCTCGCAACAGTCTGATCAATCCTCTTGACGCCGAACGAGTCGCATTCGGTCGGTTGGATGGAGAGGGAGGGGCAGGTGCGTGTGAAGAGGGCCGCGTGGGTGCCGTTGCCGGAGGCGAGTTCGAGGACGAATGGGGAGGAAGAGGAGGAGGAGAGGGAGGAGAAGAAGCGGTCGAGGGTCGGGAGGAGGGCGGTTTGCAGGCGGTCGACGAGACCTGCCGAACACGTGTCAGCCCGAGGAGTACATCGTGATGCAACCCCGCTCGTACGCACCCTCGTAGTATGCGTCCGGCGCGAGCGTCGAGGGGAAGCGTGGGCCGTCTGCAGAGTCGGCAGGAGCCTGAGCAGGAGCCTGAGCGGCCATCTTCGAGCAGCGGGGTCGGAGACTTTGTGGCTGGAGAGCAGGCTTCGAGACAATGGACAGGACAAGGTGGTCAAGCGAGAGAGACCCCGTCGTCGTTGTCGTCGTTGTCGTCGTTGTCGCGTTGTCGCCGTCCAAGCGTCCAAGCGATCAAGATGATTGTAGCGCTGGGCAGACAGGCAGGCAGGCTCAGTGAAGCACTGTCTGGCACGATGGCGTTGACGGTGGGCGTGCGTGGATTCGCAGATGACGGGCGGGTGTCTCGACTCGTTCGTTCGAGCGCTGTCGAATTACTCGGGATTGAGGGAGGAGGGGAAGTGGTGGGTTCCCTTGGTTCTGGGGAAAAGAGAGCAGTGTGTCGTCCCTTGGAGCTGAACTCGACGGCGAGTGAGATGGGTTGGAACGCTCCCGGTCGGGCAGCAGGGGAGGCAACTCCGGGGAGGTTGGGCGGGTCACCTCGTTACAATGGTCGAATAGAATGCCAATTTGTAGTGAAGGTTCTTCGAGCTCGAACCTGTCCGGGTTCGACGCAGGGACTCCGTGCCGCCTCGCAAAGCGGTTCTTCGTGCAATCCTGACCGTCCTTGTCCCGTCTCCATCCCTGGCTAGTTCCTGAGACACTGCCATTCCCTGCAATAAACGCCGGAAGACGACCGTCGCTGGTGAGCGGTCCAAGTCCGAACCCCTTCCTCCTGCGAAGCGAAGTCCTCGAACGCGTCCGACCTAGCTGTGCTCCTACGTCGTCTGTATCCTCCTCCTGCGTGTGCGATCCTTGTGACGTCGATCATAGTGTCACCGGACATTTCCAATCCCTCCATTCGTCGTTGAAGCCGTTCCATGAGGTTTGGTTGCCGCGAAAGGCCCGTCGCACACTTCCCTCCTCGACCCCGTCAGTCCCTGCGTCCTTTTCCGTCCTCCTTGCGCTCCCTGCCATTGGGCGGGTGGGCGTGGATAGCAAAAGCGAGTGTAGCGACGCGGTCCTAAAGCGAGTGTAGGGAGTGTAGCGCGAGGACGAGGAGAAGGAGGCGACGAGGTTCACCTGGCGCCGGCGAGCGGGACGACCTCGACAGGGGTCGCTCACTCGCTGCTTCTCCCAGGAGAAGCAGAATGGTGGACAGCGTGTCCGCACTGTCGCTCACTATCGCTCGACGCCGTCCTGCTCTGCTCCAGTCGTGCGTGCCCATAAGCGGCGACGACGGCGAAGTGGGGAGACTTTGCCGGTGCTCCGCCTCTTCCCTCGACCCCTTCCCTCCTCCTCCGCTCAGACTCGCCCTGCCGCTCACTCGCACTCGCACGCTCACACACGCGCTAGACTCGACGGCCACCAACACACCCGGACCCGCCATCCCCTGCTCGCCCTTGCCCACCTCCCCACTTGTCCTCATCGTCGCCGCCCCTCTCCACGCGCACAGCGACTCTGCACCCACGCCAGCTGCCCGGCGTCACTCCCGCGCTCACAGCTACCAGCTAGCCTGCCCACCAGCCCTTGCGCACCCGTCTAACCGTGCGTTGCGCCGACCTTGTCCCTCGCCCTCCCCCGTTCTCCTCCTATGCTCTGTACTCATTCCGTTCGAGCGCGTGTGTAGACGTTCAGCAAACCTCAAGAGTCGAGCCAATCCACCGAGCCCGCCCAAGATGGTCCTTTCGAGCCGCGCCAGTATCCGCTCTTCGCGCTCCAAGTCCGAGTTCGAGTATGCCTCCGAGTTTGGAGACGACGACTACTCGGTCGACGACGACGAGGTGAGCACGCCTTGTCTTTGTCTTCCACCTGCTTGCGCCGGTAACAAGCCATTGACTTCCGCTCTTCGTCGCGTCAAGTCAACCGGAGCCGACTTTGACGACCTCGGCCGCCGCCCCTCCGGCATCAGCCAGACCTCCACCGTCTCCGCCGACTCGTACCTCGAGTCTGCCAGTCGCGCCATGTCCCAGTTGCAAGACTTCCACGCGATGCCGGACTCGAGCTGGAAGAAGGCCTTGACGCAGAAGAAGACGGGCTGCGTCGTCTATATCACCAAAGAGAAGAGCTATGTCTCCCAGGGACGCAGCGAGAAGAAGGGCTTCTATGCGCCCGTCTTCAAAGGCGTCCTTGACATTTCTGGATTCGCCCCGACCGCTGTCTTTGCAGTCATGGGCACTCGCAAGCTTTGGGACGACTGGTGGGTCGCAACGAGTGTCCAATGGCTAGTGCAGAACTGACGACGGGCTCGCACGCAGGTACAAGGAGGGCTCGCTCGTCGAGAATCTCTCCGACGACTCGTCGCTCACCTATATGTGCGTACTTCCGCCCCTTCGCTTTCGCTCATGCTTCGCTGACGCAGTGAACTCCAGGTGCATGAAAGGCATCGCCGGATCCTCGTGCGATTCCCGCCTCCTCGCTTCAAGCCCGAACCTTCCTAACCTTCCCTCCTGACGCAGCACCCGCGACCTCTCTCTCGTCGAAAAAGTCCAAGGCTCGCCAACCGGCACAATCTGCTTCGCGACGACCTCGGTCGTCACGCCCAAGGTCCCGCGTGTCGCTGGGCGCGTGCGCGCGAGTATCGCCCTCAATGGATGGGTGCTTGAGCCTATCGAGGATGGAACGAGGATTTCGTACTAGTGCGTTGCGCACCTCGTGCATGTTGTTCGAGTCGAGCTGACGAGTGCTGAGCGCAGCCTCCACGTCAACGTTCGCACGTTCATGCCGTCGTTCGCCGCGACCAAGTACATCGCCCGCCGCCCGACCGTCATCGCCCGCATCGCCGACTACCTCTCGACGCACGGTGCTCCGCCGATGGTGCCCTACGACCCCGAGCCAACGGCATACAGCGGCTCGAACGGCGGACAAGGCGGCGAGTTGAACGGGATGGCTGTTGCCGGCTCAGGCGGCAGCGGTCGTCGCCGCCGCGACTCGGTCTCGAGCAAACGTTCGTCCCGCAGTACCGGTACCGCCGCGAGCGGCGGAGCAGTCGGCCTGCCCGCGCACGTCGAGCTCGTCAAAGACGGCGCGTCGTACGAAGCTGTACAAACCGCACTCAAGTTGTTCAAGGCGACGCTTTCGCAGGGTTCTGGAGGCGGGTGGAGGACGGCCAAGGATCCGGATGGAACGAGGATTTGGATGAAGGCGAAGGACGGAGCGAGGGGGGAGACCGAGTTGCCGATCGTCAAGGGCGAGGCGGAGGTCGAGAATGTCACGACGGAGCAGGTGCTCGGTACGATCCTCAACGAGTCGGCCAGGAGGATCTGTGAGCGATTTTCGCACGAGTGAGGTGGTGGATGAAGCTGACGAGGATGGTGGCATCGCAGGGGACCCGCGCATCGACTCGCTCCAGCCTTCGGGCCTCGACAACGGCTTCGACCAGGGCATCGTCCTCGAGGCGAACAAAGGCATCTTCCCCAGCGTCAAGTGCGTACTCGCTGCTCGCCAGTTCGAGAAGCGTCCACTGACATCTCGTCGTGCAGGCCGTTCCACTACATCGTCGGAACTGGCGTCGAGCGCGAAGACCCAGCTGACCAGCACGGCCATATCCTCTACGTCTCTCGCTCGGTCGACGCGGACGTAAAGAAGCCCAAGGACTCGCAGCTCGGCCAAGTCGACTTTTCCGGCTACCTCCTCGACCCTGCCGCTCCCCACGCCGTCAAGGTCACCCGCATCGCCCAGCTCGACGTCGCCGGGGCAAAGCTCAACCCGGCCACATACAAGGTCCTCTCGACTGAACTTGGTTTCAGTCCGCGCCGCCTCGGCGAGTTCATCGACGAGTATGGCTTTGCCCCGTCGTTCCTCCGCTGGGGATCGGGTCCCGCCGAGCTCGTTGGCACCTCGAAGCCTGGCGACGACATCGTCAACGGCAAGGTGACTTTTTCGATTGGCGGCGAAGGCAAGGGCACCATGTCGGACGGCAAGCAAATCTGCTGGCTCCAGTGGAGCAGCAAGATGTACCCTCGGGGAATCGACGTCAGGCTCGACCCGCCCGACGTCGCCGAAGTCGCCAAAGTCGAGACGCCCGACGGCCAAGTCATGCTCCAACTCGCCTGGACCGAGAAAGTCAAGCAGGGTGCGCTTCTCAAACTCTCGCAGTCGCTCGACGGAGAGGGCACCGAGGACGTCTACGTCGGTGGCGAATTCCTCGACAAGACTATCGCGGCCTCGGCCTCGGGTGGACCGGCGCCGAAGCGCAAGGCCAGCGCCGCTCGTCAGCCTCAACGCCGTGCGTCGAGCTCGAACAACGTCCCCCAGGCTGCTGGCGCAGGTGTAGCCGGTGCCGCTGCAGGTGCAGGTCTCGCTGCAGCCGGTCTTCGTGGTAGCCAGAACAAGGACGGCGCGCGCTCGCCGCCTCCTGTCGACAGCAGCCCTCCTCCGTTCCTTGGCAAGGCGAAGAACGCAGAAGCCGACGCCGGTGGCAGGAACGCCACGGTGAGTCGCCTGTGCCGTAAACTGAAGCTGCAATCCGCTGACAAGCCGCTATCCTCGCAGGCCACCTCGCACGCTTCCGAAGGCGGCGTTCCCGCGAACGCCATGCTCATCATCAACAAGGACCTCTACTTCACCCAGCAGCAGGTCATCGTCATGCTTGCGTTCGTCGCCGCCGCCTACGTCTGGGGCAAGATGGCGTAACGGCTGCCTCCTCACGAACACTCGGCTTGTTCCGCTCTTCTGTGCTGTATTTTCCGTTCCGCTTCCAGTCGTTGATATGCATGCCGTGACCTGTGTAGCTCGATCTATAGCCAACCTGAAAAGCCTGCTGTGGGACCTGAAGCCTGCTGTGGGACCTTCCCTCTCTCGCGAACGGGATTGAGAGAGTCAGAAATTGCGAGTGTAATATCGCGACCTATTGCGACGGATTAAGGAACGAGACCACCGAGTGTGAAGAAGTTTAAAGGACGCGTGGGAGAGAGTTTGGGGACGCGTTCCGCTCAAGCATAGTTGTAGCACTGTGCGGTCGTGTGGTTGGGGCGCGATTTGTAGCACTCGATCGTCTTGCCTGAGTACTGATCGCAGCGTATAGCGAACCTGTGTTGCGCGCAATCAGTACCACGTGCGGGACGGAGATGTAACTAACCACGCACCCATCGAGGCAAGCTCTGCAGGTCGACACGAATCCGGAGTCGTCGATGTACTGGCCCGAGTATATGTAGTCGGTACCGTCACCGTTCGGGTCGATAACCGCGTATCCGTCGGGACAGTGCCTCGCGCACTTGCCGTTGTTGTCGACGAAGCGGTCGTTCGAGCTGCGAAAGCCAGATCGTCAGCTGACGTCGACTGCGAGGGGCATCAACCGTCGACGCACCAGGCAGTAGGACCAGCGGGCGTGCAGGACGTCGCGTACGCCCAGTCGTTAGAGCAGGTCGAGCAGACGCCGTCTACGAAGCCATCACAGATCAGCATCATCGACGGCGAGAAAACATCTAAAGCGTCGACGCACTCTTCGGGTAGTAACCGTTTGGCTTCGCGTAGCAGTCAGACTCTGAGATGCAGGTTTGGGCCCACCAGACGTAGCCCGCCTTGCACGAGAGGGTCGCCGAAGCGTCGCAAGTCGCGGCGCCGGGTCCGTACTGGTCGGTGCAGGGGTAGCAGACATGTCCTGCGTCAACTCTCGTCAGCTTGTGGCCGCGGCGGACGAAGAAAGCGCCCGGAGGCGATGACAAGCGAAGGTGACGCGAAAGCGGAGCTCACCGACAGAGTATGTTCCGGCCGGGCAAGTCGCGATGCACTGTCTCTGCCAGAGGTAGAGCTTGTCGCACGAGAGGGCCCCGTCGGCGTTGCAGGTCAAGGCGTCGGGGTCAGTGCAGGGCGTGCAGACGTGGTTGTCGGAGTTGGCCCAGAAGCGAGTCGGGCAGGGGTCGATGCAGGCCGCCTGGTAGAAGAACTTGTTGGTGCTGCGCATAAACATGCGTCAGTGGGAAGAAAACGAAGCTGAGAAGCGGTTGACGAACCAGGTGAGAACAGTCGGCGAGGTGCAGGTCTTTGCGTCGGGGTCGATGAGCGTGCATGACTCGCAGTGGCGGGCTGCGCGACTCGATCATCAGCTTTAACGATGGGCGAAGGCGAGAAGCTTAACGCACTCGCCGGATCGGACCAGGTCGAGCTGTCGCAGTTGGGCGCCGTCACGCAGTTGCCGTCGATGTTAAGGTAGAGGCGCATGCCGTCCGAGGTGAGACCGCAAGACGTAGCAGCGTGAGGACCGGTGCAGGAGAGCGCGCCGGGGTCGCAAGCCTGGCACGACTTGGTCTCTGCGAAGCGAAGCTGGAGCGTCAGCCCGAGAAGGTCGACCGCGGATAAGGCGGCGGAACGAGCGCGAACGCACTGTCGTCGGGATAGTAGGCGGCAGGGCATGCGCTGCCGGTGTAGCTGTAAGAGCGATGGGTGAGTTAGCGGACGGTGTGAGGTGGAACGGGAAAGCGGAAAGCGGAAAGCTCACCAGTCGCCGTTGTAGAGGTACAGCTGCTCGTCGCGGTCGTTCGTCGCGCTTTTCGAGATGCACGAGTCAGCGGTACCTCAAAAAGGAGCGATTAGTTTGCTCGTCGCTCACCAAGCGGTCGCGAGTCCAGGGCCATTGCCCGTGCAGGCGGCCTCTCCGGCGTCGCATGTCGAGCAGACGTTATTGGCTGGGGTCGAGAAAGCGTCAGCTTGAGCCGATAGGAGCGGAGAGGTGCCAGACGCACCAGCATCAGCCCAGAAAGCACCGCTCGTCACGCAAGCTTCGGCAGACACACAGTCGCCGCCTTGGGTAAGGTACGTTCCACTCACGCTGCCAAGTAAGCCGGATCAGCGAGAGCGGGGGGAATATGCGAAGGGGCCATATGCGAATAAGCGCAGCGCACCAAGCGAGAGCGCTGCCCTTGCCATTGCCCTTGCAAGCCGTCTCGTTGGCATCGCAAGCCGTGCAGACGTTTGTGACTGCGAGCGATCGAGTCAGCAGACGTTCGCCGCTATGGCGAGATCTGAACGCACTTGGGTCAGCCCAGGTAGCGCTCGGGCACGATGCGGCCTCAACGCAGGTACCGGTTGGGGCGGAGTCGCGGCGGGCGAGCTGGCGGGTGACGAACTTCCGCTGGCCAACCGAAGCAGGAGGGGCAACTATGGGAGTAAGGAAGAGCGTGGTACCGTCTGAGCGAGTACCGCTGGCAGGAGAACAGTGTGAGCGATGGGCTAGGCGGGAGAAGGATCAGAGAAAACGTACCAGGTCAAAGCGTCGTTCTCGCCGTTGCCGACGCAAGACGTGACGCCGTCGAGGCAGGGCTTGAAGGTGTTCGTCGCTGTCGAGACTCGATGTCAGATATTAAAGCGCTTGAGAGCAGGAGAGAAGGCGACATACTCGAGTCCGGGTAGTAGCCAGCAGGTCCGACCCAGGGCAAGATACACTTCTTCGTCGGGGTGAGGTAGAGCTGGGTACCGGCGGAGTCTTTCGCGCTAGGGGAGAAGAAGAGCATCAGAAAGGTCGTGCGAAAAAGGCACGAATGACCGGAACTCACCAAGTCCTCGCACCATTGGCGTCGCAAGTCAAGGCGGTCGAGTCGCACTTGATGCAAAGCCCGTCCTTCTTATCGGCATAGTAGCCGGAGGGGCAGTGGAGGGCGCACTCGCCCTTGGGCGTGAGGAGGAGTTGGTCGTTCTTCTTGTTCTTGCCGCACGAGGTGGCGCAGCCCTTGCCCGAGCAGGTGCATGTCATGACGCCGGCGTCGCAAGTCTTGACGGTGTGGTCTGCGAAACGAATGGCGTTCAGCGAAATGTTCCAGCAACCGAGGCACGAGGAGAAAAAATGTACCCGTCGAGTCGCCGTACGAGCCGTCAGGGATCTTGCTGGCCTCCACACAGACGCCGTTGAGGAGGTACTTGGTCATGCAGGCGGTCGCGGACGTCTTCCCGCTGTCGGAGCAGGTCAGGGCGTCTTTATCGGCGCACTTGCGGCAGATGTTCTTCGTCGGCGCATCGTCGGGCCAGGTGTTGGCGGGACAGTCCTTGACGCAGGTCTTACCGTCGAAGAAGTAGCCGTTGATGCTGCGGGACCGAAGTGTCAGCTCAGATGCTTTCCGACGAAGACCTGACGACTGACCAGCGAGTCGGCGTAGCGGCATTGATACAGGCGAGGTAAGGTTCGGGGCAGGAGGCGCACGTCCCGTCCTTGGCGTCGAACGTACCGGTCACGCAGCGCGACCAGCATTTGTCGCCGGCCGGGCTGAGAAACTTGCCGTCGCGGCAGACGCAGAGAGTCTTATCCTCCGAAATAGTAAAGCTGTGCGAAGAATGACTGAGTTAGCGAAAGTACGGAAATGCGCAGCATCAGGACGAAGGTATGGCTGAGAGCTAAAAGGGGAGCTTACCCAGCATCGCACTTGGGCTGGCAGACACCGCCGCGCAGGGTGTTCGGCGCACGGCAGGCGCAGCCGCCCTCTGCATCGACGTGAATGTCGGCCTAGATGCGTGAGGAGAAGAAGAGGATGCGGAACTCACGGTAAAGAGGCCATTGGTTCGGCGGGCAGCTCTGCTTGCAGTAGGCCGACTTCTTGTTGTCGATATAGGCTTGCGTGCACTCGCCGGTCTTGCCTTTCGTGGCGGTACGGTTGGGGGAGCTGTCGACGGCGATGACCTTAGCCTTGACAGCGCGCGCAACGAGGTCGTGGCTCGAGCCGAAGAACGAGTCGTGCGATGCCAGGGCCGGGACGGCGAGCGCGAGGGCGAGCCACAGCAGGGGAGCTCGCATGTCACTGAAGGGGGCGAAACGAGCGTGGATAAAGAGCGTGGGTGAGAGAGAGCCTGAGAAGAGGGAGGGGAGGGAGGGAAAGAGAGGCAAGGAGCAGAGCAGCGAAGTCGTTCGGATTCACGACCGTGAATGGGCCATCCAGCATTGCTGTGCCTGACTGGACGGAGTTCCGCAACGCATTCGATTCTCAGGGAACACGCGTAGAGGGGTGCGAGCGAGCGGTGCGAGCGGTAACCCTGAATTCCAGTCGCGCACGCGTCCCAGGCTCGGAAGAAAGGGCGGACATCGTGCGTCGGCTTCTGTGCCGAGGTTAGCAACGGCGTTACGAGCAAGGCGAGGTGTCGAGGTGAACAGTCGGATGTCAAGGGGCGAGGCGAGGACGGGCGGAGCGTTGTTCGCTAGCAACACCGCTTGACAACGCCTAACAGGCTAGCACAGCTCAGACAGCCTTCTTGACACTCCTACTGTGCGTCCATGTCGCCAGCAAGCCACTGCAGCCGTGTGGAACGCTCACTCCCTCCTCCGACAGCCTCCCTCATCAGCGAATCTCACACTGCGACACCGCCCCGCTAGGAGACCGCAAGGATGGTACGTGCAGCTAGCTAGAGCTCACATAAAGCGAACGAGCTAATCACCGTGCCCCGTCGTTGCGCACAGCTCATCTTCTCGGTCCTCAAGACGCTGCAAGATCAGGAGCTCACTGTCGAGCTTAAGAACGACATGGCGATCCGTGGGCAGCTCAAGTCGGTCGACCAGTGCGTGCCGCCTACTCTAACAGTCTTTTCGAGGGACTTCCAGCGAATTTGGCTGACTTGCTCCTCCTCGCTCAGGTTCCTCAACATCAAGCTCGACAATATCCGCGTCCTGGACGAGGACCGGTATCCTCACATGGTGAGTACATTCTTGTAGTGCTCTACGGCGAAAGTCGAGCCATGAAGAGTTGACTTCCGCCTCCCACGCCTAGATCGCCGTCCGCAACTGCTTCATCCGTGGCAGCACAGTGCGATACGTGCAACTCCCGCGCGCAGCAGTCGACACGCAACTACTGGAAGATGCGACTCGGCGAGGTGCGTTGCCTCTCCACCCTGTCGCAAGGTCGAGTCGGGATGAACATGTGGGGAGGAGGAGAACTGAGCTGACCCTCGATCTGTACGCGCAGAGGCGGGCAAGCAGCGATAGCCTCGACGACTGGCACGCCTGTAGAATACCCTGCTGTCCCCGTTGGTCCGCCCTCGTGCAATCCGGCCGTTGTACATTCCGTCGGATGCTTAAGGATGTAGTGGGAGGCGCGCGGGCTCGTGTGAGGGGACGTGCGCGTCCAGAAAGGGGCTGGAAGACGTTGGAGGTCTCGCTGGGCGATGCCAGACGGTCTACGGTGCGCCGGCGCGGCGTGACCTCAAGCTGACTGTCCTTGTCCCCGCTTTCCCTTCGACCCTTCACTCGACTCGCTCGCCCTCGCAGCTAGACACGCCTTGCCTTGCTTACAGCCTCCGCCGTATTAGAACACGACCAGGACGCATCACGCAACCACTCCCCGTCCTCCGCTTGTCTCGTTTCGACCGCTCGACATGGCTCCGCAGAAGTCAAACGGCTTGTCGCCCGTCAACCTCGCCATCGGGGCCGGAGTATCAGTTTTCGAGGTGTGCGTCCTCTTTCACGCGTCTCTGCTGAGTCCGGACGCGATCCGTCGAGATTATCGGCTTCTGCTGACCTTCCCCACCAACGGCTCTCACCTCGCTCTTCTCCCTCTTACTCGCATGCAGGACGACGCTAGGACAACCATTCGAGGTCCTGAAGACGCACATGGCCGCGAACCGCCACGACTCGTTGCGGGAAGCGATCAGGAAGACGATGGCGAGGGGCGGGATTCGCGGGTTCTACCAGGGCTTGATCCCGTGGGTGCGTAGGGCTCTCGTTGAAGCCCTCGAGGTTCAATCAATGCGACCGCGCGAACGGAGACTGACGATTCGAGGCGGCGACAGGCTTGGATCGAATCCTCGACCGCCGGAGGAATCCTCCTCTTCACGTCCTCTTACGTCGAGTCGTTCACGATGACCCATGGTATAAAGCCTGGAGCGGCGGGACTGCTGGGCGGAATCGTCGGCGGGGCGGCGCAGGCTTACTTGTCCATGTCAGTCTCCGCTCGCGCGTCTCTCGCCTTTCTGCCAACCCTGCGTCCGTCGTCCGCAAGATGATGCGCTCGATACGCTGGTGCATAGCAGAAGGCTTGTGAGTCGCAGAGCTGACAAGCCTTCCGCGCACAGGGGCGTCTGCACCCGCATGAAGACCGCCGAAATCACCCGCCAAAAAATCGCCGCCGTCTCGTCCGTTCCGGGCCAGCCTGCGCTGCAAACACCCTCGACGATGGGCGTCTTTATGGACATGTGGCGCAAGGAGGGGATCAAGGGAATCAACAAGGGTGCGTCGCGCTTCGATGCTGCTTGCGCTGAGGCGAGGTCTTCCCTGAGCGACAGCTGATGTAGGCAATTCACTCATGCACAGGCGTCAACGCCGTCGCGCTTAGGCAGGCGACGAACTGGGGAAGCAGGTGCGCCAGCCTTCCCTTTCGCTCGCTGGACGGTCTTGCTCTCTGCAAGCTCGGCGGGCTGACCTGGGCATTGCTCAACATAGGATCGGAGTCGCTCGCGCGGCGGAGCAAGCGATCAAGGAGTTCAAGGGCAAGAAGAAGGCGGAAGCGCTAAGTCCGGGAGAGAAGGTCATTGCATCAGCAGTCGGTGCGTTCCGCTTCGTCGCTCTGTGCGGATCGCTCGCTTACCATAGCTTCGCGTAGGCGGAGCACTCGGCTGCTGGAACCACCCGATCGAGGTCATCCGCGTCGAGATGCAGTCCCTCGTCTCGCCCTCCGCCAAGTCCGCCGGGACCGCCTCCTCGACCGTACGCCCGCAAAACCCGACGATCCTCTCGACCGCCAAGTACATCTACCAGGAGAGCGGCATCCGCGGGCTGTTCAGGGGTGTTTCGCCTCGCATCGCTCTTAGCGTTTGGAGGGTGCGCTCACAGCTCTTTCGACTGGCTCGAGCGGGTCCTGACTTTCGCATCTCGCAGACCATCTGCCTCGTCTCGCTCGGCGATCACGTCAAGGAGATGGTCAAGAAGGACGTCGCAGCCAGCGTGCCCGAGTAGGCGAGTTTCGGCGCCCGAAGCTCAGTTTGCACCCGTCTTACTGGTCTTGTTAGTTCGCCTGTATGTTCTCGCTGTCCCTCAGTACCCGAGTCTTTAGTTTTCCCTCTTCTGCTGTAGCTGTTTATCCGTACCTCCGTAGCCCTGTTCAACTCCGACTCTTCTCTCGTCATGCGATGCCACCGAGAGGAAATGACAGCTGACGCCAGCACTGCAAGTCGTCTGCCGCCTTCGACGAAAGCACATCTACCGCTGCTCGCGCATCTACGCCGTCGAAGTCGGCTCCTTGATGACAGGCGTCGTCTGGGCCTTCGGCTTCTCGCCCGTGCAGCCAGGTCCGTACCGCAAAGTCGGGTCGATCTTTCGCTCTGGGTCCATGAACTGCCTGACGTTGTCATCGGTGACAGCTGCTCGGCGCTGTGGAAGCCAAGAAGCGAGAGTTAGCGAGGAGGAAGCGCAGGAATGAAAGGAACGAGACAGACCGCCTGGAACGCCTTGACGAACTCTTGCAGGAGCGCAATCGTCTTCTGCTTGAGCTCACCCGTGAGCAGCTTGCCGGCGCGGTAGTCCTGTGGGTGAAGGAGTTGTCAGATATAGAACGCGAGGCTTGAGGCGGGGAAGGGCGGCGAACGCACCTGGGCAATCTGCTCGACCTCGGCGTCGTCGTCGAGGAAGAACGTCAAGTACTGGTAGCTGACGTCGACGTCGGGGTTGCCGCCCTTCGCGCGGTGCTCCTCGATCGAAGTCTGTCCGCCCGAGAACGCATACTTGTTGATCTTGGTCTTGATCTCCTTCTGCGTATCGGTCATGTAGATCGAGCTCTCTGCCGCGGAAGCCGACATCTTGCTCTGTGCGCCGAGGAGCGAAGGGATGAACTTGGCGTGAATGAGCGCGGGCTTCTTGTACTTGAGACGCTGGGCGCATTCGCGCGTCAGGCGGAAGTACGGATCTTGGTCGATGGCGCAAGGGATGAGGGCGGGGATGTCGGTCTTGTCGCCGAAGATTTGCGGGAAAGAGTTGGAAAAGGAGGGAGCGGCCTGGACCGCGACGAAGTGCCACTTGCCGACATTGTCCCTGAGGGAGAGTACCGTCAGCGCGGCAATCACTTGGGACGAGGGCGACGCAGTCGCACTCGAGCTTGAAGCCGAACGTCTGCTGACTCTGGCGGGCCGTGATCAAGCGCGAGATCTTGACGACATTGCGGTAGAACGCGCCGCTGCAAGTTAACACCTCATCAGCTCACGTCGGAGTCAGAAAGTGAGACCGCACGCACCCGACGTAATCGAGGTCGGAGAAGATGAACGTCTTTTCAGGCTTGAAGCCGCACGCGATGATGTCCTTTGCGTTCTGGAACGCGAAAGAGTGGCACTGCTCGAGCTTGAGCGACGACTTGAAGAGGAACTTCTCGTCGTCTGTGCCGTTTCGGTATCGCTCATCAGCTCACACATTCTGCAGGAGAATTGGCCGAAGGAGGAGTTCCGGGACGCACCGGTGAGCTGGATGACGAGCGGGCAGTCGAAGACGTCCTGGAGCCACTGAGTGAAGATGAAGGGGATCATGTGACCCAGGTGCATCGAGTCGGACGACGGGCCGCGGCCGGTGTAGAGATAGAACGGCTTCTTCTGCTCGTAGCGATCGAGGATGAGGTTGAGCTCGCTGCGGGACATTAAGGGATTCAGTCTGGAGCGACTGAGGAGGTAAAAGACGTGGCAGCGCACCGGTGGGAGAAGAAGGTGCCTCGTCGCAGAAGCAAGTGAGGTTTGCGACCAGTCAACCGCTCGAACCGCTCGAGCAACTCGTCGTCGATGCGCCGCGTACCAAACTGGTCGATCAGGTGGTTGTAGTCGATAGCCATCTGTAGCGGAATGGGACGGCAAGAAGGAAACCGTAAATGTCTGTAGATTGCGCGGAGATGACTGACGCTTTGGTACGGAAGGGCACGGAATGAGGAGACGCGAGTGGGCGTTATAGACGTCTGGAAAATGAGGGGAGCGAATCGAGGCGTATGATGGAAGGACGGAGAGCGGAAAGGATGGGAGGTATCGCAGATGCTGGGGTGGGCGGCCGGTCGGAGTGATGCGAGAGGGTTCTTTCTAGTGCCCTTCCGTACCGTCTCTCTCTCGCCACAAAGCTGTTCAAGCCTGACGAACCTGGACACCCTCGACGACCGCGCCTTGCACATCCCACGGCGTGACGACCTGCGCCGTCTGCGCCGAACCGCTCGCCGTCGCGATCGCGGGAGGCTCATCGATCTCGAGTGCCGGAGTCGTAGGGACCGAGACGGTGCCCTCGGTGACCTCGCTGGAGCCGAACGAAAGCGAACGTCAGGTCAAAGATGCAGAAGTCTGCTGTGTGAAGCAGGACGCACGGTGGGACGGGCGTCTTGGCACCATCAGCGCGGGCGTTGGCACGCGTAACACGCTCAGGCATACCGAGCTCGAGAGTCGATAACGCCTCGGCCATGGCCTCCTGCGCCTTCTCTGACTGACGACGGCGGTGGGTCATGGTGAGGGCTGTGAGCGAGAAGGGTGCCGATGTCAGCGCGCGTCCGTCAGGCATTTGGCAGTTCCTGTGACTCGTCTAGCTGCCCAGGCGACTTCCACCGCCCTTGACGGACTGCAATTCGCCGGAGAACCCGTCGACGGAGAGGACAATGCGACTAGTCGCCCTCGTCACCCTGAAGCCCGCCAGTTCGGTGTCAAGACCAGAGAGAACACAGTGCTCACCCTCAGGCTCCTCATCCTCCATGCTGGCGAGCTTGCCCGTGACCTCCTCGCGCTTGCGGCTGTCCTCCTCGCGGCGCTCGCCGCGGGTGATGGTCTCGGGATCGGGCAAGGTCTGCGAGGCGAGTTCGCGAGAGAGGTCGGACGGGGTGCGGCGGATGCTGCCCGACCGCTGGGGAGGAGCGAGGGTCGACATCGTATGGTGGAAGAGTTGGACGAGGCGGCGAGAAACGAGAGCGGAACGAAGGCGGGTGCAAGTGGGTGGTGGAGTGTTCTGCTGCTCTAACAAATCTGCTGGCACTTGTTCAGCTTCAAGCGAGACGAGCGAGCGAGAGGTTGTAGTCTGGGAGATTGTCTGCAGCGGGACTGTGTTGACTAACTCGCCAGGCTCACAGGCGGGGCGTCAAAGGCTTTCTTGAGACAGGAAAGTCGCTCGCCTCTCATTCGCGGACAACGCCAAAGGATCCGAAGCGAACGGCGTCCCCTGCTCTGATTGAAGGTGGAATCGAAGCGGATGTACTGCACAGTCCCACCTGTCGTGGTCCTCCTACGCCTTGCGCGTTGCGACAGGTACGCGAACGCGTCCGTGCAGCCTTGACGACCCCGATCGTCGGAGTCGAGTAGCATAGCTGAAGATGAACGGAGAGCGCCGAACTCGAGAAGAATTGAGTTGGGCAGAAGAGCGCCGCGCTACCACGCAAGTCATCCGGTTCAGACTTGTCACGCATCCCCGTCGCGTTTCGTGTCTTGGGAATGCCTGCCTCCTCCGTCCAGTTGCCTCCGCTCAGTAAGGGGCTGAAGATTAGCGAGTAGGCGAGGACGGGGCGAACGGCTGAAAGCAGCATGGGGAGCTGCGGATTAGCGTGAGCAGCATGATAAAATCGGTTCCAGTGTCCTGAGTAGCCCAGCCGGTCCATAGCGCAGGACAGAGTGTGTCGTCGGAGAATAAGGGGAAGACCTCGAGGAGGTCTGCGTTGACCGTCATCCCCTGCTCGTCGCAGTAGCTCAGAACAGCTAGCAGAGCTCTTGAGATAGCTCTCGCACTCCAGACAGCCCACATCTGCCGACCACTCGCGCCGCCAGAGCCTTTGTCGCATCGTCCTCTCGACTTCGCTTATCCACCACCCCTCCGCCGATACCAGCCCACAATGGCCGACGCACAGCAAGAGGCGAACATCGCTATCTGGAAGTGTGTACCAGTTCGATCTGGAGTCGCCCGGGCTCGCGCGGTGTCGCCGTTCCGCCGCGAGCACACACCCGGACCGCAAACCCACTGACACGCCGCTCTCTGCCTCCGCTCCGGCTGTATGCGCTGATCCAACAGGATGAAGAAGCTTGGTGCGTGTCGCTGCATCTTTTTGCGAGGCCAGCGGGGCAGAGGAGCGTGGTGCGGGCGCATGAGCTGACCCCATCGCCTTGTCGTGTGCGTTCCGACACTTTGCAGTCCAGAGCTTACAGGCTGCCCGAGGAGCAGGTGCGTTGTGTTTCTGGATCACTGTCCCCCACCCAGAGCTGAGCCGCTCGACCCGTAGGCACTTCAATGATCTCCCTCATCGCCCCGCCTCGGTCCGTCTCTGCCAGCCGTTCCATGCCTCCCGCCAGCTTCCCTGACTCCCTTTTCTTCCTCCAACACAGCTCTCAGATCTCGCAGCTCCAGTCCATGTTGACGCAAGAGTACGGCACGGCGTCCAACATCAAGTCTCGCGTCAACCGTCTCTCCGTCCTTGCTGCCATTACCTCCACCCAGCAGAGGCTAAAGCTCTACTCCAAGGTCCCCACCAACGGCTTGATCATCTACTGCGGTACCATCTTGACAGACGAGGGGAAGGAGAAGAAGGTGAGACGGTCGTCCGCTCCTTCCTCTTCCGCGAAACTGATTGGTTTCGCTTCTCACAGGTCAACATCGACTTTGAGCCCTTCAAGGTGTGTCCCGGGTTCATTCAGAAGCGCATAGAGGCGCGCGCTGACCCCCTACCTCGCAGCCCATCAACACCTCGCTCTACCTATGTGACAACAAGTTCCACACCGAGGCTCTCGCCGAGCTTCTCGAGTCGGACGCCAAGTTCGGCTTCATCGTCATGGACGGTAACGGCGCCCTCTTCGGAACCCTCGCGGGCAACACGCGCGAGGTGATCCACAAGTTTTCGGTCGACCTGCCAAAGAAGCACGGTCGTGGTGGACAGTCTGCGCTCCGTTTCGCCCGTCTCCGTATGGAGAAGCGCCACAATTATGTCCGCAAGGTCGCCGAACTCGCCGTCCAGCACTTCATCACCGACGACAAGGTCAACGTTCAGGGACTCGTGCTTGCCGGTTCGGCAGACTTTAAGACGGAGCTCAACCAGTCCGACATGTTCGACCAGCGCCTCCAGGCGAAGGTCATCAAAGTTGTCGACGTGTCGTACGGAGGCGAGAACGGTTTCAACCAGGCTATCGAGCTCGCGGCTGAGTCGCTCTCGAATGTCAAGTTCGTCCAGGAGAAGAAGTGAGTTCCGCGCGCATCACTTGCCCTGTCTCCTGATGCTGACGAGACTGGGTGCGCAGGCTCATCTCACGCTACTTCGACGAGATCTCGCACGACTCTGGCAAGTACTGCTTCGGTGTCGACGACACGCTCCGCGGTCTTGAGATGGGCGCCGTCGAGACCCTCATCGTCTGGGAGAACCTCGACGTCACCCGCCACGTCCTCCGAGACTCCCAAGGCGCCGAGCACATCGTCCACACTCAGGCTCCTCCGCCCTCGGCAAGCAACAACAAGGCTGAGGCGGCGATTGGGATCGCCGCGCTCAGCGAGATGGACCGCGAGAAGTTTATCGACAAGGCGACGGGACTCGAGATGGAGCAGGCGGCTGAGCCGGTCAACTTGCTCGAGTGGCTCTCCGAGAAGTACAAGGACTTTGGTGCCGAGATCGAGATCGTCACCAACAAGTGAGCTCAGATCGTCGCGTTTTTTCATTGTTGAGGTTGCGCTGACAGGATTCCGTCCGTAGGTCGCAGGAGGGCTCGCAATTCGTCAAGGGCTTCGGTGGCATCGGCGGTCTCCTCCGGTACAAGGTTGACTTTGCCGAGATCGCTGACGCGCTCGACCAGGCGGACGAAGATGAGTTCTACGACTCGGACGAGGACTTCATCTGAACGGCGTGCGGCTCTCTTCCTTCTCTGGCCGTCGGCGATGCGCGGTTGGGAGACGGAGGGAGCGGGTGGCGCGGGCTCTTGATTGTCTTTTGGCGCGACGAGAGCCGGCGTCTGGGAGCGGGACGGAGCCTGAGTCGTCGCTCGTGCGGCGGAAGCATTGTCGTGAGTATCGACTGTCCTTGACCTTGCCCTCTTTCTTGCTCACGCACTTCCGCATCGCAGCCCCACCTCCGCTGCCTCCGACTCAGTACCCGTCGTCACCGTTCAGCTCGTCTCCCGCCCGTTCAACCCCTGTCCCTCGTCGTCTCGTAATCTCTGCATCGATACCCATCCCCCTGCCTCCCTTCCCTCCTTCTCCTCGTGCATACCTACGCGCTCTTCCCCCATATCGTTCGCTCGTTCTGTAGCATCAGCATCTCTCTCAAAATGCGACACTCCTTTCTCTCGCCCGTCGGGAGGTTCCCCCTGAGGTCGACAGCTAGATGACATCGTTTGCGAAGGTCGCCAGATCGGAAGCGCTTCTCTCTCTAAGGCTTGTTGCTGCTGCTGAATCTACGAAAAATGGACAGCTCACGCTCGACGTCCAGCTCGCCCACGATGGCATCGCCGCCCCCCTCTGCCGACGGTGCTCCTTACAAGTCTTCCTCGTCGTCAGGCCCGTCTCCCGCGAATCGTCCTGGCGAGAACACGGTCTCCGCCGAACCAAAGCATAGGTCGCGCCTTTCGCCTGCCCTCAAGCCGCCAGTCAACTACCTCCGCATCGTCTGGGAGTTCCTCCTCCTCCTCGCCTTTCTCCCCTTCCACTTCGTCCTCTTCGCTGTCGTTCCTTCAAAGCGATGGAGACGTTCTTGGACGCTACTTGAAGCAACGATGATGCCCGCCGTAAAGCGCATCATGGGCGCGATGGACTTGTGCGGGTTCAAGATCTCGGCGAGAAAGACAAACAAGGAGCCGTCGCGGTGGTGGCTCAGGGTACGGTACGGCGTCGAATTCGAGTGGGTTGAAGGCTTGAGAGGCGAGTTCGTACAGGGCGTAGTGGACGACAAGGAGGTTCAGCCGGCGGAACGAGTTGGGATGTACAGCTGGCGGAGGACGGATGCGCTCAGTACTTCGGCTGGTCACCGTGAAGGGGATGGTCTGGTTGGGCTGTTCTTGCACGGGGGGGGTACATCGAGTTTCCCGCCTGCAGCCTCTCGTCGATAGAATACGCTGACAGTTTGAAGGAACAGCTTACACGCACAACTCGGCGCACCCGGGCGCCTCCAGCTCGAGCATCCCTTCCAAGCTGTTCAAGAGGGTGCGTGTTTCTTGAAGGAAAGCCAGGAAGTCTCGCTGACCTGCGGCCTTGACAGCAACGTCGTTTCTCGTCGATGCACAGTACGTCTTCCTTTCGCTATCCTCATGTTCAAGCTGACCTTTTGATCCACAGCTGCCGAGTACCGCCTTCTTCCCGACTATGCCGTCCCCGCTGCTCTCCAAGACGCTGCCGCCGTCTACCTTTCCCTCCTCCGTCGCGGCGTGCGAGGCGATCAGATCGTTCTCCTTGGTGACTCCAGCGGCGGTCATCTTGCACTCGCCTTGACGCGCAGCATCAAGGATACGATCGCGAGTGGCAAGGCGAGAACAAGCGGAGAGGGCTGGAAGTTGGAACAGCCGGCGGGACTCGTTCTCTTTTCGGTGAGTTGCTTCCGCTAGACTGTCAATGCTGAGCGCTGAGCGGATCTTTTCTTGCACGTTACCAGCCATGGGCAGATCCTTGTGCGCTCACGCGCCGTCTCCGCCTGACGTTCGCGAGCTAACCTTCCCTTCCTCCTAGCCTACTCCTTCCTCGGCCACACTCCCGAGACCTACATTCCTCGCAAAAACTCCTGCGATTATCTCTTCGAAGTCGGCGCTTTCCGGCTCCACCTCGTCTCCTCTCTTCTCGGCTCCCACCCAGAATCGTTCGTCAAGTCGCCGTACATGTCTCCCGGCGCCACTGACGTCCCGCCGGGGATATTCACGACATTCCCACCTTGTTTCGTGCATTACGGGACGGGCGAGCGCTGTCAGGAAGAGGGCGAGCGATTGGTGCGGAATTTGAGACGGGATGGAGTGAGAGTTGAGGTGGTCGTCACCGAGGACACGCCGCACGACCTGCTCTTGCTCGAAACGATTTGGAACAAGAGGCAGATCAAGCAAATCTGGGACGGAGCGGTTGGCTTCGTGCAGACTTTGTAGGCGTGTCAATCGCATATCGCCTGCAAGATGCTCCGTCATAGTTCATTTGGCGATCATCCCAGAGACGGACTACAAGAGATAGACAAACACCCTCCTGCAAGAGCGTCAGCCCGGCCGAGGCGCCCACCAACCACTCCCTCCGCGCCCGAACCCTGGCCAGACTGTGCCTCGCCTGCGCCCGTGTTGGCTGGTCCGGCTGCCATGAAGACTAAACCAGTTTGTTGTCCTCGTACCGTCGTACCGACCGTATAGTTTGCTGCCACTCGAGCGTACGAAGCGGCAATTGAGCTGGCGAGGGCGGCCGCAAGGGAACTGTTGTAGGCCGAAACTGCCGAAACGGAAGACGCGGCTGCTCGAGAGACAATCGAGTTGACTTAAACCGGCGCATCGTAGCTGCAGGTGATTGTGCTGAGGAAAGTCGTGCCTCGAAGACAGTGCCGAGCGCGATGGGCTGGAGGACGAGGTGTCAACTCATACCTCTGCACGGCGAAAATGCCCACCACGTTAGGCAGTGCAGTCTGTATTGTCGCCTCCATCGTTGTAGCCGGATGAGTAGCCGCAGAGCTCGAGGATGCGGTAGTGCTCGTCGTCGAGGCGGCGGCTGCGCTAGGCGAGCGCGTATGTCCACGCGGCAACCCTAATTAAACACTGCGCGTCATTCTGGCGTCAGTAATACAGCGCCGGACAGTCGAAAGCAGGCTTACAGTTTGCGACTCCGGCCGCCGCTGATTTCGCTCCTGCGCTCGACGAGCTATCGGCTGCCACGCAGGTTGCGCAGCTGCGAGCAAGCTTGCGTCAGGGTTGAAAGCGCGATGGACCAGGCAGGTGACTCACTTGCGCAAGTCGTCGCCAACGTCTTCGCACAGGCAGGAAATGGTCGAGTCGAGCGACAGCGTCGCAGCGATCTCAAAACCGCACTGCTGGCGACAGAGATCAAGTTGTGTGTTCAGGGTACAGGCTGAATTAGGCGTACCTCAGCTGACGAGAGAGGCCAGCCAGCACAGCTCACTGGGCAAGTAATCGCGTTTGAAGCGATGATCTCGAGCGACGTGCAGATCTGGCTCAGAAGCGAGTCGGCTTGACGAGCATGGAGCGCTCGAGCGTATGCGTGTTAGCCAGGACGACGGGACTTGCTGCAGAACACGAAGGGTCATTCACCAGGAGGCGAAGGTCGAGACGAGCGTGAGACGCACCTGCCAACAGCAGGACCGGCCAATGAGAAGCGAGCATGCCTGAAGCGACAAGGAGAGCGAAAGTCGTATGTAGATCGCGGTGGAACAGCAAGAAAGAGGGGTGGGCGAACGAGCAGTGCGACAAGTCCGGCGGAGTCCGCGGGCGCCATACAAGCCGGCTAATGCCCGTCATGGGCGTAGACGCTGGAATTTCGAGAATCGGCAACTCCGCGCTGCCCACGACGAAGGGCGTGGCGTAAGAAGCGCGATGCGAGAGGCGAAGCTCGTCGAAGTGATGGCGCGAAAGACAGCGTTGCCCAAGTGTTGCCGTTCGCCTACTCACGCCTCTCCTCCCGAACCCGCGCCTCCTTCTCCTGCATTTCCGCCCTCGCCATCAGCTCCAGTCCCGGCACCCTTTCGTCGCCGTCTCCGCTTCTTCTTCTCGCCTCCCTCGCCTCGTGCCGCCAGGCTGACAACCTTCCCGTCATCCTCCCTCTGCCTCTTCTGCTCCCTCAAGTCGCCGCCTTCCTCCTCACGCTCGCGCTTGCTTGGCCGCCGTCCCGCATTCGGATCAGCCGGCTTCGCCTTCTTCCTCTTGACGCTGAGCGGGTTGGGCCCACTCGGTCCTTTCCGCTTCTTCTTCTTCGGCGGTTCTGCTGCGCTCGCCGAAGCGGCGGCAGATTCGTCGGCCGGAGCGGCGGATATCGAAGCGACGGGGTCGGCGGGAGGGAGGGGTTTGCCGGTGATGACGGCGAGTTCTTCGGCAGAGACATGCAGCTTGCTCTCCTCCATCTGCGAATGTGATCTGGTCAGTAAGGGCTGTAACGCTAGAGGAGGAGCTTCAGTGCGCTGCCGAAGCAGAGCAACCGTCGAAGAGCCATGCGCGAAGCGAAGTGGAACGCACCCTTCGTTTCTTCGCCAGCGTCTGGTTCGACGGCGACTCGAGCAGCATGACACTTCGAGCGATGTAGATGATTGGCGAGCCCGGGACGGCGCGAAGCGATTCTCGGAGAGGGAGAGACTGCGTCGCGAAGACGTAGCGGTTCTTGTTCTCGGTTCCTGCCGAGGCAAAGAGCATGTCAGCGAGCAGCTCCCAAGTAAACGTCCTTGAGAAGGGGACGCACCCGCCATTGCCAGCATGCACTCGTCCTCCGGCCTCGGCTTGAAATGGTTGCACTTCCGTCGCTCGAAACCCTTCGCCGCATCAACCGCCGCCTGCGCCTCGGCACCCGTGTCGTAGAGCGCCTGAATGCAGCACTGGGTGATCACTGCGAGAGGCGAGCCTGCGTGAGCCTCGAGAAGCGGCGTTTGAGATAAATGCCGGAACTCACTCGGCTTGACCGCTCCCTGCAAGACGTCGTGCAAGCGCGCCATGATGTCCATCTTCTGCTTGACGCATGACTGCAGAAAGGCGGCGTCGACTGTACAGGCGAGAACGAAGGGTCAGCATCGCCTCCTCGAGGAGATGAAGGTGCCAGTGCGGCGACGGCTGCCAGCCGAGAGTTGAGGACGCACCCAGCAGCTGATATGGCTCACTGAGAGCAGACACGCTCATTCGTCAGCCTTACGTGACACTGTGCCGCGAGGTAGGCGCACTCACCGGAAGCCAAACGAGCTCTGGTAGAGCTGCATCGCGCGGCGGTACGACTTGATGCGTTTATTCTTCATGGCTGGAGAACCGTCCTAGCGAGTTGCTGGCGGTATTCACGGGCAGCACGAGCGAGTGTGTGCGACAGAAGCGCGGGGTTCTTGTCCAAGCTGTCTCCGTGATGCTGAGTGATGGCTCGCCGCCGTCATCAAGCTTCGTTCGTCGCAAGAAGCGGATTTATACCTTCAGAGAATACTTCTGTCGTGGTGGACGAGCCAAGAAAGCCTCAAGTAGCGGGTAAAACGGGTTGCTTCCTCCTCTTCCTCCAGAGATGGCAGCCTCAGGCGCAACCAACGACTTCTGCTCGCGCGCAAAACAATGCGTGGAGCCATACAAGCCCGCATAAACCAGTCTAAACACCTTCGCCAACGTTCTCGGGGACATAGCCCAGTCCCTCTCGTTCCGCCCACTCCTCCACCAATTTCCTCGCCCATGCTACCTGATGCGCAATCCATGCGTTTGTGCCGCGTCCCAGTTCAGCCGGCCAGGCGAACCTCCAAGGTCTGTTCGGGAGCGTGAACGCCGAAGGATGCGAAGTTGGACTGTCGCCGGGATCAAGGGTGCAGAGAACCCATGTCTCGGGGAAGGAGGTGGAGAGGAAGGCGGGCGAGAGGATGGTGCAAGAGTCGTCGTAAAGTCGCTGAAAACGAAAAAGCTCGGGCGAGGCGCGGAGGAAGGACCGGAGAAAGTCCTCGTAGGGCTTCGTGCTGAAATGCGTGGCGCATGATGGCTGTGGAGGGTGACTTGTGGTGCCTGATGCGTTCGATGGGGATGCCGTTGCTGCTGGAGAGTCAGTCGCAGCTGTCGAAGCTGGCGAAGCGGCAGACTGATCGAGCGGCAGTAAGGGCGGTGGAGGGGGAGGAGGACCAGGTGGCCGTGGTGGAAGTGTAGCGGAGAATGATGAAGAGGATGCGCTCGAGTTGCTCGGGCGGTGATGCGAGAGCTGGGTGCCCTTGAAGTTGAGCGCCTTCTGCTCGTGCATGGAAGTCGTGAAGACAGCTATCGCCTCCATGCGGGTGCTGCGAGCGACAAAGTGAGCGACAAGGTCAATTGCCGCCGAAGAGAACGCTAGCGCACCAAAGGCCGACGACGAGCGCAACGTTCTCCTTCTCCGCCATCTTGCGGACGAACGAGATCAGCCCAAACCCGCTCTCCCACTGCTGGACGTTGCAGTTCCGATTGGCCGAGTCGTCACACCAGAACGAGTAGATGTAGAGGAGGATCGAATCGATGTGGTGGGCGAGGGCGCGGAGGATGTCGTTTCGGGATGGGTGAGGCGTGCGGGCGATGGCGTCGCCTGCGTGCTTGAGCTTGCGTCCATGGTCGCGGCACCTGAGGAACAGATGTTGGCTCGGAGAGCGATAAGATATTGCGGCTACGCACTGTGCAGCCAGCTTCCGCAGCCGTTCCTTCGGCCACTCCTTCCGCCATTCTGCTTCGCGATCTACACGAGGCGAGCTGAGCATTGACGAACCTTTCGACAGAGACGGTTTTGCCGATGCTGGCCGGGGCGAGTTGCGCAAGTCCAGCGTAGACGGCTTGAGGTCTGAAGGGAGAGCGGCTGAAGGAGGAGGAGGAGGACGGCCTGGCGGAGCTGGGGGAGGCGGAGGAGCCGCCCGCGAGCGCCTGTATATCACAGAGTGTGAGTCTTCTGCAGGTCGTGCGCAGCTCGTTTGGCACGCACTTGGCTGCAACTTCGTCAAGCCCCTCCTCAAAGCCCAGTCCGATGGTAGGTCGCTGTGATGGCCACTCTCCATTCCGTTGTCCGTCCTGCTCATGTTTCCTCTTGAGCGATGCTGCATCGACTTTGATAGGCGAGCCTGGCCGCGAGGGCGGAGGAGAAGGGAGGTCCGGCGAGAGAAGTGGGGGAAGAGAGCGCAGAATCTGTGGGTACCGAACGAGTGAAGCTGTAAGCCCCTGCGAATACATCGAATGTGATATCCGAGCGGTCGTGCGCACCTGCAAGACCTCCAGATCCTCCGTGGTCGACATCTTGCCTCCCCACCTTGTTCGACTGATGAAGACGAAACGGCAAGAGAGGGCTTCGAGGCAGGGTCGCAGAGCCAGCGTAGCTCTGAAGCTCCAGTATAAGCCTGCGTAGAGTTTGGCTAAGCGGTGTTAGCGAGCGGGTAAGGTAGTCGAAGGAGAACAGCTCCTTGTCCTCCTCCTCTCCCTCTAGTCTGGCTAGCACCTCTCGCCGGCCGCTTCACTAGCTCCAAGGTATACAAAAGCTATCCATCTATCATGGCGCACACTGTTCAGCAGCCTGTCTCGAGTATGTCCTGTCGCATCTTCGCCTGTTCCTCCCCCATTGACCCCTCTGGCGGACGCAGTCTCCGTTCGTCCCGACTTGCGGGACGACTGGACGGCCCTGGCCGATGCTGTCGAGCTGTGCATTTCGAATGACCCTGGCTATCGAGGGTACACTCGCACTCGCGCCTATACGCTCTTCCCGCCCCCCTTTATCACGCCAGACTGGCCCAACGTGCAGAATGCGCTTGTAGCACAGTTCGGCGCTGAGCAAGGTGAAGATCAAGCTGGCGTCGAGGCCGGAATATACGGCGCCGCGTACATCGTAGGTGTTCTCGAGAAGACCCTCGTTCCGGACGACCGACTCTGCCTGCATGCCGTCAAGGTGTGGCTTCGCCGGCTCACAGACGCTCTGGAGGCTTGCAAATGCATCCGTGCCGTCTAAATGCCCAGACGCGAGATCTGATGCCAGTCCTTGTCAGCAAGCGCATCGTCCAGCCCAACAAAATCGCCTCGCCGACTCCCTCCATCCGCGACGCTTCCGCGGCAACAGCCGTGACCCTTACTGCGGAATTTTCCGCACCTTACAAGGTGGGCGACTCCAGTGCACCGCTTGTTCGCACGCCGTCGAACTCGACATCAACCTCGAGCGACGCGACAGACGCTTCGCAAAGAGGCCACAACGCGGTTTCTCCGGCGCGGTTCTCAACGCCAGAACCAGTTGTCGAACGGACGACTCATCACGCGCGCCTCACGGGCGCACCTTCGCCTTCGCCAAAGCTTGAGGTCAAGCTCGAGAATGTCGCGCTCAACCCCATCGTCCGGCCAGTCGCCACGACACGGCTATTGCGACCCAGGACAAAGATTTTGGGAACTACACTTGCCTCTGACGATGGGCGAAGACGATTGTCACGGTTGACGCGCTCGAGATCGCCTTCGCCCGATCTCGAAGACACTGACGTGCGCCATTCCGCCGCCTTTGCTTCAATGCCTGGCTTACACCTTGTGATTCACAACCTTCTGCCTCCCCTCCGCCTGCTCGTAAGAAGCGAAAGACCGCAGCAGCGTCTCCAACGCTTTCGCCGTCGCCGTCGCAGCAGCGCGAAGCACCGCAGGTGTGTTTACCCTGACGCATCTTATTGTATGCACCAAAATCTGATCAGCGTGCTGCTGGTGCAGATGTCCGCCGCTCAGTATTTCGCCTCCGTCTTGAAAGGCTTCCGCGGCCTCGATGGCCTCGATCTGGAGCGCGATGCACCTCTCCGCGACCCTCGCCTGGCCGCGCTTGACCGTGCCTTCAGGCGCAGGGTTATAGCCGGACCAAAGGCGCACGCCATGTTTCACGTCTCTCCGACAACGACTACGAGGCATCGCGAAACTTTGTCGCCGTCTGGCCGAAGCACAACGTTTGTGCACCGGACACCTTCGCGTACGGTCGACCGATTGCCATTCTTGCGGACGAGGACAAGCTCGACCAATACATCAAGGTCATCGTGCCACCGCATCTCTCGGTCGACGAGGCCAGACCGCTCAAACGGTGCAAACTCGTTGATGCGCTCGAGGGAGTTGAAGTCCTCCTCAGCAAGGGAGTTCAAGTCCTCCTCGGCAAGGGATTGAAAAACGGGACACGGTGGCAGTATGAGGGGCGCGCACAGAATTGCGTACGAACGGCGGCCGGCATCGACCGGTTTCGAGCGGCCGACCGGACCTGGCACGTTCAACTCGCTGCATCCCGACCTGCAGACCGCTCCTGGGGCATCAGGCGCGGACGGGACGGGCGCATCACGGTCGACAGCACGAGGCGAGACTTGGGGCAGGGCAAGGCGGGTTCTTTCGTCGTGCGCTTCCTCATCCTCCGTATTGTGTAGTTTTGATCAGCATGCGTATGTCGAGTGGGATACAGCGCGGCGTCGGTCGAACACTTGAGGTATTGAACACCGTGTGCCATTTCTTCTACACCCGTCTCCGACTTGCCACATTCGAGCTGCTGTCCGCGAGCCGTCAGAGTAGACGGTCGATAAGGTGTGCGACGAGCCGGGGGAGGAAGTGATGCACGTTGCAAGACGAAGCAGAGGACGAGATGGATGACAACAAGAACCACGGAACGGCGACAGAACAAGGCGGCGAGTACGCAGCTGCGACCAAGAGACTGAAAAACGATGAAAACATCTAGGGTACAGCGCAAGAGGAGAGAAGAACAGTTGTGCGAGGCGGGCCTTTCACCCCTCGTCCTCGGGGATGCGGAAGGTCGACGCGAACATCGGCTCGTCTGCGAGATGCCGTGCGACGGTGTCGTAGACGTGAAGGAGTAGATGAGGGAAGCGTGTCGTGAAGTAGGAAAGGAAGCCGCCGGGAAGGTCGCCAAGGGCGCGCTGGACGCCCTCCGGCAAGTCTTGGTAGTGGTGTTTCTGGGCGAGCAACTGGGTCAGCCGAGGAGAATGGCGAAAGCGCACATGAGTACACACCTTGTTTCGAAGGACACGCAACAAGTCCCGCACGCTGGCGCCATCATACTTCCTGTACTTGCCGAGGTTGTCGAGGAAGGTCCGGTCGAGCGCCTTCTGCCAGTCGTCGCCGACGATCTCGCGCGCTCGACTCTCGAGGGTGACGAGTGTTGCGGTAGGAGGGTCGCGCTCCATGATCTCGAAGCGGTCAGAAGCGTCGCATATGAAGAGCAGACGTTTCTGGGCGTTCCAGAAGAATGGGTGGAGGAGGACGGCGTCGGCGGTGGGGCTGTGCGGTGACGTGACGCAGGTTACAGTCAGCGTTGAGCGTGGAGACAAGCTCGAGAGGGGAAACGCACCGCTCCCTCGGGTCGGTCGCGACCATGCGCAAGATCAAGTCCTGCACCTCGACCGCCTCCTCGCCCAATCCATCAAGGCGGCCCAGGCTAGCCTTGCCGTTCAAGATGTTCATCTCGCGCTCGTATCGTCCTCCGAACGGGTGGTCGCCGCGCGTGAGGACATAGTAGAAGATGCAGCCGAGGGAGAAGATGTCGATCGACCGGGTGAGGCGCATGCTCGGGTCGGTGGTCATGAAACCCGCAAGAGTTGTCGACGAGCCACCTGATCCGACGCTGGCCGAGGAGGTGCCGGTAGCGCCCTCGTTCGGGTCGACGAGTCCACGCAGGACTTCCGGCGCTCGGTAGCCGAACGAGCCCGCCGCATGGTTGACCGTTTGCTGGAACGACGACTCGTCTACGTCGAGCTTCTTGCAGAGCCCAAAGTCGGAGATGAGCATGCGCAAGCCGGGCTGACCACGCTTCGCCGTCGAGACGAGGATGTTCTGCGGCTTGATGTCGCGGTGGACAATCTTGAGCGAGTGAAGGTGGCGCAGGCCGGAGGTGATCTGCTTGAGGGCCTTCTTCGGGTCGAGCTGGCGCACGAGGTCAGGAAAGGCGGATGGCTGGTCGACGAGGTCGAAGAGCGAGGCGGGGCAGAGTTCGAGAGCGATGTAGAGGAACGTCTTGCGCTGCTCCTTGCAGAAGTAGCGGATGACGTGCGGGTGGTCGTCCGATTCTTGCAGGAGGTTGACTTCGTGCGCGGCGATCGTTACGAAATCCTTGAGCAGGCGCTTGACGGCGACTGCGCGGCCTTGGAACTCGCCACGCAGGACGACCGTACCATGCGAACCGTAGCCTGCGAAGGTAACGTCAGCTCGTCGGGCGGGCGGGCGGCCCAACTGGGCGAAAGCGAGCGTACCGAGGATCTCCTCACTGACCGCAAGACCGCCTACGACCTGCGGGTCGAGCGTCGCGTTCTTCGCGACCGCATCGACCTCTCCGCCGGCTCCCGCCGACGCCGACGAAATGGGCGCACGTGCACCCGCCACACTCGCATCGACGCCCATCCCGTCCCGACCAACCTGGGCGCTCGCTGCACGCGCTTCCTCCGAGTTGTCCGCCTCGTCGTCCCTCGTCTCCGTCTCGCTCGCCGTGGCACGCTCTAGGAAATCCTTCTCGTCAACGCCACCGGCGGCAACGACGTCATCGATCCCTCGGCCGTCCTTCGGTTTCTTCTTCTTCGCGCCTCGTCTCCGACGCTGACGTTTCCGAGGAGGCGTGCCGGGCGCTGCGCCGAGTACGACGGAGGGAGGGGCGCTGTCGGAGTCGGCACCGTCGTCTGCTTGGTCAGGCAGTTCGACGGACGAACTGAGGGACGGCGAGGCGTCGAGAAGCTGTTCGGTCTCGTCCGAATCGAGGAGGGCGGAAGGAGGGAGAGGTGGAAGGTCTTTGAGAGTCGACGAGAGCGGGAAGGCGGGTGCGGGTGCGGGTGCGGGTGCGGGTGCGGGTGCGGGTGCGAGGGAAAGGGAAGATGCGCGAGCGCGAGCCGGGGTTGACGAGCCGGAGGCCCTGCCGCTCGACAACGGCGCGAACGAGAGGTTGGTCGGGGTAGGCGGTGTCGAAGGCGAGCGTTTCCTCAGTCCTCCGACAGACGGAGCAGGCGCGACTGACGGTACCGCAACGACCGCCTCGCCGCCGCTCACGCTCGCGAAGTCGAGTCCGTTTCCCGACTGGGTCGCTCCTCCTCGCGGCGTAGTCGACCCACTCGCCTCTCCACCGCCGCTCGCCCCGGCAGATGCCTGGTGGTGGTGCTGCTTCTTCCCCCTCCCCCTCGCGCGCCTCGCACTCCTCCTCTTCCCCTCTCCCTCCTTCATCGCCTCCTCGGTGACTTTCCTCCAGCGAGTCCACCACCACCCGAGGAGGACAAGCATCATCACTCCGACCGTCAGTCTCCCGCCCGCGAACGCTTCTCCGTGCCCGCTCAGTTCGCGCATGACGGACGAGGAGGACAGCCGGGCGAGGAGGGTCGACGCGCCGGGTACGTGAGCGGTGCGCCGGTTCGGGGTCGAGAGGAGGGAGTCGTGAGGTGGGGGTGAAGGGGAGGGGGCGGAAGATGAGGGCGCGGCGTCGATCAGGAGTGGCTCGGCAGGGGCGTCGAGGGTTGCGTCAAGGGTCGAAGCGGGCGGAGGATGCAGGAGTCGGTGTCGACCGATGATGCAGTCGACGCCACGACACGGCTTCGGTTTTTTCTCCTCGACCGTCGCATCCTCGCCCTCCTCGCCCTCCTCGCCCTCCTCCGGCGCCTCCGGCGGGTCCGGCGCGACCTGCTCGCCCAACCGAGCCTTCGCGGCCTCGGCCAGCTGCGCGAACGGCACGAGCGGGAACCTGTCCCTACTCATCGCGAACAACTGTTCTTCACCGGTCGCGGGCGAGACGACACGTCCGACGAACGTCGCCGCGGGTTCTTGCTGGAGGACGGAGAAGTCGAGTGGGAGGTCGGGGACGAGTAACGGATGCGGTTGCTCGAACATGACCGGGTGCGGGTCTGCGCCATCCGAGGCAGAGGGGGACGGGAGGGGAACGACGATGTCGTAGACGCTCACGACCGGCGCTTCAAAGTCGATGCTCCATTGCACGCCGGCTTGGCCCGCGCGGAAACAGACCAAGGAGCCGTCGTGCATCGGTTGGAGGTAGAGCGAGTCGGGTGTGCGGGTCCAGGTCGACTGCGACGGATAGGCGCCGGACGAAGCGGCGGTCGAGACGTCGGGGAGGGCGGAGGAGGTGTACGCGGTGTAGGAGAGGGTTTGGAGAGGGCTCGACGAGCTCGTGTCGTAAATCGAGAGGTGGTATTCTGTGCAGAATTGAGCGTGAGCGCGAGCGAGGAAGAGCGCCCGAGAGCAGAATGCAACGCGCCCGTCCTGGCCATGTACAGCAAGTCCTCTGGCCGCTTCGCGATGTCCTCGTCGCAGTCCAGCTCCGCGGCCCTCGCTCCGGCCGTCAACTCGTCCGCTTCGTCCCACTCGCACCAGCCTGCATTGCTCCCAAACACGCCCACCAGCCTTCCAGTCTTCAAGTCGACGCCGACGAATTCGGTACGCTTGCTGGCGGAGAACATGCGGCTCGAGTCGCCTGGGAACCGGAAGGGCGAGAGGGCGACGAGTTGCTGCATCGAGAGAGGGAGCTTGTCGAGTCCGCCTGAGGAGCGCGAGTAGACGTAGATGTCGCCCGACCCGCTCGGCTCGATGATGTACGTCTCGTCGTCGTCCTCTTCGTCCGCGGCGTCGACTGCGACCACGCTCGTCTCGTTCGAGAGAACGGTCGGGCGGGGAGAGCTGGAGCTGGCGGTCGGAGGCGGAGGACGGCGTTTCCTGCTCACGCCCTTGACGAGCGGTCCGCCGAGTGCGTCTCGGGGCGCGCGCCCGGCGAGGCCGCCATCGTCATGCAGCGTCCAGACCCACTGGCCTGTCTTGCGCTTCAGCGCATGCACCTGCCCGTCGACCGTGACCGCCAGCACGAGCTGTGAGAGCGCGAACCCGGCCTCGTCCCCGCGCGCGGCGTCTCCGTCGTCCGCAGGCGCAGGCGCAGGCGGAGGCGGTCTCGCTCTCGGTCGCGGTCTCGACGGCGCGTTGAAGCGCACGCGGCGGATGGCATCGGGGAGGGGGACGCGGTCGGGGAGACGGTCGGGATGGTGCGCGTGCGCGGTCGCGCGGTCTCTGCGGTGGGCGGGCAGGGCGAGCGCGGCCGGGTCTCGTCCGTCCGCCGACGGGTCGTCGTCGTCGTGCGCTGCGTGGGTCGAGGACGGGGCGAGCGGGGCGAGTGCGAGGACGCGGGCGGCGAGGTGCGCGAGCGGGGGGCGGCGCGCGGACGCGGGCATGGGCATGGGCATGGGCAGCGAGCGCGGGACTGCTGGCTGGACTGCCTGGACGGGTGGGTGCAGTCGTGCAGTCACGGCGGAGGGCCGGTTGAGCGTGCGCGGGGTGTCGGGCAAGGCGATGCACGCATGCACGGTGCGGCACGGTCGCCGACGAGAGAGTGTCAGTGTCGCGGGTGTCGGTGTCGATGTCGCAGGTGGAGTGCTCGGCTGCGTCGGCTGCGTCGCCGTGCCACTCGAGCTCGCGTGCGGTGTGCGGCAACGGCAACGGCGGACGTTTCGAGACCGACCGAGCCGGGCCCAGGCCTGTGCACCGCCTCGTCCCCCGGCCCGCGTCTTGCGAAGGTCGTCACCGCGCCAACACACAATCGCCTCGCCTCGCCTCGCACTCGCACTCACACACACTCACACTCGCACACTCGCACACTCGCACACACTCGCATCATGGGGTCCGACGCTCAGGTCATCACCGCCTACGCCAACTTTGCCCCCGACAAGGTGCGCTGCCCTCCCCGTCGCCTGCGTCACCGTCGACTGACACCGCTCTCACGCCCGGCGAGCCCAGTTCGAGCAGAAGCTCCCCGGCCGCGACCTCGACATGTCGCCCCTCGCCGAGCACACCAAGGTCCGTCCACGTCCCGCTCCCGCTCCCGCTCCCGCTCACCTCTTCGTTCCGCCGACCGCCCGCGTCGCAGGTCGAGCGCTGGCACCGCGGCGAGCCCCGCCTCGAGGAGTACGTCGGCTCGGGCAAGCTGACGGACAAGGCGGCACTCGTCACGGGCGGAGACTCGGGAATCGGAAAGACGGTTGCGGTGTTCTTTGCGCGCGAGGGCGCCGACATCACCATCAACTACCTCCCCGAGGAGGAGGACGAGTGCGTCGATTGTTCCCTCCCTCCCTCCCTCTCTCCTGCGTGTGCCCAGCTCGACACCGGACGACTGACGCGCGCGAGCCTCGACGCAGCGCCCAGGACACGAAGAGGCTCGTTCAGGAGGCCGGCAGGAAGTGCCTCCTCGTCCCGGGCGACCTCCGCACGCAAGAGTTCCGCGACAGCATGGTCGAGAAACACATGCGCGAGTACGGGGCGCTCGACATCCTCGTCAACAAGTTGAGTGCACCCGTCGCGTCGGCGATTCCGCTCCTGCCTGTCCCGACTTCCCAGCTGGACTCGCGCTCACGCCGTCGTCTCCTGCAGCGCGTCGCAGCAGATCCAGTGCCCGGACCTCGCCGACATCGACGCGAGTCGTCCAAACTCCCCTCCCTCCTCCTCCTTCCGTCGGGGAGGTTCGGCGGTCTCGCGCTGACTCGATTGTCCCTCCACCGGCTCGCAGATGGACAACGTCGAGGACACATTCCGCTGCAACATCATCCAGTACATCGGTGTCTCCAAGTGCGTTCAGCCTGTTCCTTCCCTCCACGCGGATCGAATCGTGCGGCGCGGGCTCACACCCCGTGTTCAACTCAGGGCTGCTCTCCCGCACATGAAGCGCGGAGACGTCATCATCAACACGACCTCTGTCACTGCTTACGTTCGTCCGCAGTTCTGCCGCGCGCCCGCGGAAAAGTCACTGACATCGTCTTCGCGATCTTCCTCCTGCTTGGGTTGGGCACGTTCACGACGAGCAGAAGGGCAGCGCTGGCATGCTCGACTACGTGCGCACCACCCCTTTCGAGAATCCCTCGGTCGTCGTCCGTCGTCCGTCGTCCGTCGTGGCTGACGCGCTCTCTCGTCTTGCCAATCTTTCCCTTGCACCTCGTCTCTCTCTCTCTCTCTCTCTCGAACAGTCGGCCACCAAGGGCGCCATCACGACGTTCACCAAGTCCCTCGCGACGCAGATCCTCCCCAAGGCGATCCGCGTCGTCGGCGTCGCGTGCGTCTCTCTCCCTCCTTGACTTTCCTTTACCCGTCCCATCGTCCCAATCGTCCCATCGTCCCTCGCCCGCTCTCTCTTTCCGCATGCATGCGCGCGAGATTGACCGCCGCCCACCGCCCGCACTGCAGTCCCGGTCCAGTCTACACCCCGCTCCAACCCGCGTCGCGCCCGAAAGAGCAAATGGAAGACTGGAGCGTCGGGTCGTCGTCGCTCATTCACGGGCGTGTCGCCCAGCCTGCCGAGCTGGGAGAGGTGCGTTCCTCCGACGAAATCCCCCCCGGCCTCCGTCGTCTCTTCTTTTCTCTCTCGCGCGCGTGATGACCCCGCGATGCGGGTGCCGGGTGCGGGTACTGATGCTGATGCTGATGCTGATACTGTGGTGGGCGTGCGAGTGGCCGCAGAGTTACGTTTACTGCGCGACGTCGGAAATCCTCACGGGTCAAGTCGTCCACCCCAACTCGGTGCGCAGCCTGCTCTCACACTCTCCCTCTCCCCCTTCCTTCCTCCGAATGCACTCTCCGCCTCCGAACGCGTGCTGACGACCGAGAGGGGGTTTTTTTTTTTCGTCACTCGCAGGGCCAATACCTTGTCTAAGCACCTCTCGGCGACAAACATCCCCCCCTCCCCCGTCTCTTTAGATCCATCGTTACATATCTCTCCACTCGTCTTGTCTTGCCTCGCCTCACCTCACCGCACAGCAGCTCCGTTCGTGATTAAGACTGTAAAAAGATCTAGCGTGTGGGCAAGTGTGTGCTCTTGACGCGAAACGTTGCCAGGGGAACCAGCGAAAATGCGTGAAAGATGTGCCCCAAGTCGGACCTTTGGAGTTGACCCACCTCTCTCCTACGCCCGCAAGCCTCGCGCGAGTTCGGAACGGGGGGGGGGGGGGGGGCTCGAGGTAGCCATGGCATGGGCGTTGGTTGCGGAGCGGGGGCCGCCCCCCCCCCCCCCCCCCCCGCCTGGCTACCAAGCCTCACGCGCCCGTCCCGAACCCCCACTCCGCCGCTCCCGCTCCAGGCGTCGCTCCTCCAAACCCACTCACGCCACACGAGCCCCAATCCAACCCGTTCAGTGCACTGGCGTCTGCACCGCCGCCTGGGGCGGACAAAGTCGAGGAGGAGGACTCGCCGACGACGCCCGGTCCGAGGCCGAGGCCGAAGTCGTCGTTGAAGGCGTGGGAACCAATGCCGGGTTGGGTCGCGTCTGCGCGCGCGCGAGAGAGAGAGAGAGAGAGGCGCCGGGTCGGGTCGGGTCGGGTCAATGAGGAAACCGAAGCGAGACGAACGAGCGAGCTGGAGGGACTTACAGAAGTCGTCGAGGAAAGGGTTCACCTCCGAGAGGAGCGACGCCATCGCCTGCGCGGCGTCGCCTCGCCGGCCAGCCGACGCAGCCGTCATCGTCGCCTGGATCGATGACGTCCCCTGTCGGCCCATGTACTCGCTCGGAGGTGGGACAGTCGCCGAAGCGAGTGATGGAGAAGCGGTCGCAGCGAGTGAGGAGGCAGAGTTGGCGGCCGAGGTCGAGACGGTCAAGTCGGGCATGACGAATGACCCGTCTTGCATGCGGAGCGGACCTGAGAAGGAGGTTGAAGTCGGCGTCGAGGTGTCCCACAGCCACGAGTCGAAGGACGAGACCGGTCGAGGACGCTGCTGAGGCGGGAGGAGCTGCGGGGAAGACTGCGTTTGGAGTGGCAAAGGCGGGGTCGGCAGGACGACCGGCAGCGAGGTGTTTGCCAGAGCGGGAAGCTCGAAGGGCGGAGGCATCGGCGCGGCCGTCTGCGCCAGGTTCGAGCTCGCCTTTGGCATGGCAGCAGAGACAGGCGGCGAGGCTTGCGGGCGCTGCGAATGGACCGTTGCGTTGCTGACGACAGGCGAGCGCCTCTGGCCCGACGACGCAGGTGAGGGTGCGCCTTGCCCCTGCGGAGTCGCTGCGCCAAGTCCAACCCGGAGGATCATCTCGACGAGGAGAGCGTGGCGGCGGGCTGGGTGGTCAGGGTTCGGCGAGATGCCGGTGAGGAAGGACGAGCCGAGTTCGAGCAGGCGAGGCAGCTTCTGGCCCTTCGTGAGCGGCTGAGGCGTATCGAGGTCGCAACCAGCCTTGTAGTCCGCCTTGCGCGTGACGAGGTCGCAGGTGATGAGGCCCTGCAAAGGCGAGGTGTAAGCGCCGCTTCAGACGGACAAGCCAGCGAGACGAACAGCCGAAGCCATGCGGACGAGGAAGAGCAGCGAGTAGACGAAAGCCTGCGGGTGAGGTTGGTAAGCTGGGCCTCGCAACTCGAGTGAGTCAAAACGCACAATGCAGGTCATGGTGTCCAGCGCAGTCTTGAAGTCCTCCGTGATTCTCGGGTCGAGGTGTAGCGCTTCGCGGTATCCGTTGACAGCCGGCGGCCAGCGGTACTCGCGCAGCGGGTGGCCCGTCACGGTCGCTTCGGTCGAGACGATGAAGATGGCGGTATCGGCGGCTTCGGCTGCTCGTTGAAGGTGCTTCCAATCGCTGCACAGGCAGGAAAAATCAGCAAAGCGTTGAACGGGAGGAATGAAGAAGACGCACTCCGCCGTCAGTTTCGGCCTGCCTTCCCTCCCTTCCTCAAGCTCCTTCTTCCGCTCGAGATCCCACCGCGTAAACACCGCTCCATTCACCGCAAGCACCACAAACTGCGCGAGCGTCTGCACAACCGTGTATGCAAGCGGGTCTCCCCTGTTTTGCGCCTCAGTCAAGACCGGCGTCCAGTACATCTTCCAGGCGTCGAGCTGAGCGTTGATGCGCGAAAGTTGTTCGAGGCGGTAGCGGACTGGGTGGAGCGAGGCGGTTTCGGACGTGGGGACGGTGACGATGCTGTAGAGCTCGAGGACTGAAGCGCGGCGGACGTCTGTCGGGTCCGCGGCGAGCTGTGCGAAGCGACGAGCGTTCTTTAGCGCCGCGGCGGGGTCGGTCCAGGTGACTCGGCCGCTTTGCAGCGAGCCGAGCGCGTCTGCCGCGATGAGCGTGCACCAGAGACGGAACTCTGCGAGGGCTCGCTTGCGCTCTTCTGGCCCGACGCCGGTCGGGTTGTCAAGGACGGGCGTGAGACGATGCGGCGAGCTCTGGACATCGATGAACGAGGCGGCGCGCTGGATGAGCGAGTGAACCATGACCGACGAGA
Source organism: Rhodotorula sp. S30-09 (assembly GCA_023628235.1). NCBI lineage: Eukaryota > Fungi > Basidiomycota > Microbotryomycetes > Sporidiobolales > Sporidiobolaceae > Rhodotorula > Rhodotorula sp. S30-09. The sequence continues at coordinate 67,241 of JAMALD010000007.1, forward strand.
GGGCGTTGACTTTCGAGGCGTGAACGATTCGGCTGGTCGATTTGATCCCGCGGTGGCTGTAGGCGGCAGTCTGGACCGGCTTGTAGTAGAGAAGGAGAAGGAGACCGCGGATGAAGTCGCGCGTGAACATGGAGGGATCGGGAGCGAGGATGTGGGCGACGAGGAGTTCGTGGATGATGGCGTTGAGGCCGGCGTAGACTTCGCGAGCGCGAACGGTCGTCGACGTGTTGTAATCTGCGAGATCGGCTCATTAGCAGTGCTCGAGCAGCTCGGCTACGGGTCCGCGTCAAGCAAGTGCAAGGACTAGAGGCGGTCTCAGCGTACAGTTTGTGACGACGAGGATGACGTGGAAGAGGAACGGGCTCTTGTCGCGCACGACCAGCGGCGCCCTCCGCTCGACCACCGGCACCCAAGGCTGTATTCGCTGGACGTAAAACGCGAACGCAGTTTGGACGTCCTCGAACGTGACCAGTCCCCTCGCGAACGCATCCGGTCTCCCGCTGCTCGGCTCGTTCTTTGCCTCCCTCTCCAGCTGCTCAAGATACGCCGGATCCGATTCAGGTCCAACTTCGTTCTCCGACCTCCTGGCACCGAAGATCTCGCCACCCTTGTCTTCGTCCATCGGAGTCTCGTCGCGACTCATCTGCTCCATCGTACTGACGAGCACTTGAAGCGGGTTCGAGTCGGCGGGCATCTCGACGCTTTCGGCGTGTGTGGGAGTCGAGGAGCCTGAGGTGCGGGGTTCGAGCGGGACAGTGAGGGAGGTCGAGGCGGCTGGTAAGTGTGGGAGTGAGGAGGATGCGACGCCGGGCAGGGAGAAAGACGAAGTCGAGGCTGCGCCGGCAGAGGGTCGCAAGCCGCTTCGTCGGTCAGACTCGAGACCTGCTTCTATTGCGGCCAGTCGTGCGGTCATCTCGCGCAGTCTGCGAGTGCAAAGATCAGCTCTGACAATCCTGGGAGAGGCAAGACTGGACTCACGCAGCCGCAATGTCGTCCTTTCCGCCTCCCACCGCCGCCGTCCCGTTCGCAGGCGTACTCGCCGCACTCGACGTTCCCTGTCCGAGATCCACCCTCACAGCCGACCTGGGTACCTGTCCGTCCGGGTATTCGCATTGAATGTTGTACAGCTCGCATCGTCGACAAGGGTATCGGGTCGCGCCTGCTCGTGGGAGGAAGATCAGCTTGGATGGGTCTTGCGGGCTCGCTGCTTGAATCCACTCGGCCGCTGAGTAGAGACAGGATACTTCGAGGACCCTTAACTTACCATCGCACTTCTGCTTGTCTGCGCGGGATTTGCGAATGAAGCGGGTCAGCGAAGGAGACGGACGGAGCCTATGGCAGACCGCTCCGAAGGGTTGCCCTGCCCAGCCGGCACGTGTAAGACCTCGTACAACCCCATGCACGGGCGCGACCCGTCCGTCGGATCCGTCTTCGTCGCACTCACCCGCTGCTCCACACCCTCTCCGAAAACGTCCTTTCGCGTTCAACCCGCCAGCGGGTGCCCGCAGCCCTCATGTCGTCATTTGATCCTTCGTACATCCACTTGGCGAGTCTGCCTGGCCCCAGCAAGCGCTGCTACCGCCCTTCACCGTGCACGTTCGATGAGCGGGATGGGGACGCACTTGACGAGCAGGCGTGGCAGGCAATGCGTTTCCTGCCTGGCTTGGCCTTGCCACTAGCAGGCTGCATCGTTCACAGCTAGTCAGGAGTCACAGCGGGCGAGGCGAGTGGAGTGTCGAAGTTCGTGCGCGGGTCCGTTCGATCGTGCCGGGTGGAAGCCACAACGGCGACGGCGATGGGCGTGCGACGGCTTGGAAGTGCAGTCTGAAGGCGTCACATGATTGACTGGCTTGCATGTGGCGCCATCGAGCGAGTGTGAGCGGAGCAGAGTTCCCTCTCCGCCTCTTCACCTCGTCCACCCGCTGCCTCACGCCTGTTCCGCCGGCTGGACACGCTTGATGAGCGATTCGGATCAGCAGTGGCCCGGCCCGGTCCGATGCGCTGCTCGGCGCCGCTTGGGCTCAGCACGCCAGCACCCGCCCTCTTGCGCGATCCGCAGCCCCAGCGCCATGCCCGCTCTCGCTGCCGGCGGCCGCTCGCACAAAAGCACGAGTGCGGCTCGGCTGCGTGCACCAGTCAGTCACGCACAGCGACTCATGCAACCCTGCACCGAACGGGCCGGCCTTGCTCTTCCTTCTCTCGTACTCCCTGCTTTGACAGCTTGAACCTTGCTCCTCTTGCACTCTGACCAAGCCGAGATCGACGATGCCTGCCGCCACCCAGACCCTCACGGCGACCCTCGACTCCCTCTCCCTCCGCGGCTCGAACGGCCACTCCGCCTCGACCAAGAACGGCACCTCGCCCTTCCAACGCGACCTCAAGGTCCTGCCCCTCGAGTTCAGCGGGGCATTGAACGCCAAGGAATACCCGCGCGAAGAGCTTACGCCCGCACTCGGCGACCGCTTCGATGCCGGCGTCAAGCTCAAGGACATCTTGGCACTGCCGAAGGAGGAGGGAGACGCTCTGCTTCGTGACCTTGCTATTCTCAGTAAGTGGGACGCCCTCACTGAAGACGCGATGGCGTAAGCTGACAAGCGGCCTGGACTTTGGCAGTCTCGCACCGCGGCGTCGTCTTCTTCCAGGACCAGCGCGAACTCGTCCCCGAAGACCTGGGCAACCTCGCCCTCCGCCTCGGCGAGTTGGCCGGCAAGCCCTCTGACTCGTCGCTGCACATCCACCCTACGCAAGAGCTGTCCGAGAACGGCCTTCCGCTCGGAAAGATCTCGTCGACGCCCGACAAGGAGGGACGGCAGATCTCGTTCCCTGAGAAGGGGTTGACGTCGGCTGGATGGCACACGGACGTCTCGTTCGAGCTGCGACCGTCGCTCTTCACGATCCTGCAGATGGCGAGTCGTCCTTCCTCCGCTTGCCTTCGTCGTTCACTGACAGTCGTCTTTTTCTGCAGCACACCATCCCCCGCGTCGGCGGAGAGTGAGTCTCATCCTTACATACTCCCTCGACGACCACAGCTGACCTCCACGACCCTCGCAGCACCCTCTGGTCCTCCAACTACGCCGCCTACGACCGCCTCACTCCCGCCTACCAGAAGTTCCTCGAGGGTCTGACGGCCGTTCACGACGCCGAGCGCTTCCGGATCCAGTCGAAGCTCAACGGGTTCAAGCTGCGGACTGAGCCGAGGGGTAGCCCGCTCAACCAGGGCGATGCGTTCCAAGCTACGCACCCCATCATCCGGTGCGTCGTTTGCGCTCTCTCTTCCTTCCTCGGCAGGTCTAACAAGCAGCGAACGGGCAGAACCAACCCCGTCACCGGTCAACGAGCGCTCTTCGTCAACCCGACTTTCACGACCAAGATCAACGAACTCAGCTACGACGAGTCTCGAAGCGTGCTCGACTACCTCTTCCGCGTCCAGGCTGAGAATCACGAGAACCACGTCAAGTACCGCTGGGGCAAGTACGACGTTGCGATTTGGAGCAACCCGGTGCGTTTGCTTGCTTCCTTTCCGCTTGTGCGCTCGAGGCCTGACCCTCCCTGGCGTGTGCAGGTCGTCAACCACCTCGCCACGTTCGACTACACCGAGTACCGTGCAGGTGACCGCGCCGTCGTTGTTGGCGAGACGCCCTACTTTGACCCAGCGAGCGTTGGCAGGCGGGAGTGGCTCATCCATAGTGGGCAGGACGTCGCAGCATGAACGCATGTCGACAACTTGTACAGATCGCGGACAAGTTCAGTGTATAATGTCAACAAACTTCGCAGTGCTCGTCCGCGGAAGGGTTCGTGCGTCGTCATACAGTCTAGCCAGATGTTACAGCCCTCGAGAGTCTGGGTTCGTAGTGCGGTAAGAATGAGGATCATCCGCTGTCAAATGTCGATATGCCGGAATGGATACCGCGTCAAGATTCCGTCCGTCCCGCCCTCCAGTCCGTCAAGTCGTCCGCCGCTCTCCTTCAGACTGCGACAGCGCCTCCCGTGGCGGTAACTTGTGCAACCCGTCCTTCAGCTCTGCAAGCAAGACGTGCCAAGCGCGGTCCATCGCGTCCCACAGCTCGTCATCCGTGTCCGCCTCGAGCGCGACAACGTCGAGCCATAACCGCCTGATTCGCTCCATCCTCGCTACTACTGCGCCTAGCTGGTGCTGTTGCACGTCTGCCGGGTCGCGAGAGAGAGGCGGACGCGGGACGGGGAAGGTGAGGAGGTCTTGAAGGACGGCGGCGGTCGAGCCGACGTAAACGTATTGGTAGAGGACGGGCCAGACGGTCCGGAAGGGAAGGCTGTGTCGGATAATGGGGAGGGAGATGGATCCGAGCTGGCCTTCGTGCAGGTCGGCGGGAGAAGGGGGAGCGTTCGCGCCGAGGTGGGAGAGGCAACGGGACTTGTTCGCCCACAAGCCCTGGTGAATCGGGACGAGCAGAGTCTCGCCGCACGCGGTGAACTCGAGCTCGAGATGTGTTGGAGCAGGTAGAGGGGCGGGAGGCGGGACGCAAAGGGCGGAAGTGCGGCTGTCGGTTGTCTCGTCCGCGGCGTAATTCTGTAACGGTTGTACCGCCGTCTGTCGCGCCGCCTCCAACAGTCGCATGCCTGCAGAGTCTCGTCAGTGCTGACTCGCTAGGTGCAGAGACAGACGTGAGAGACGCACCCCAGATCACGGCAGGCGAGTCTCCTTCTTCTCTGTCGTCGTTCGAGTCCGAGTTGCGCTCCTCGGGCTCCGAGGCCTCCCCGCGTTCGCGAGCTGGGAAGTATGGGAGCGACGAGGGGATGCGCAGGTTGCCTGACGAAGTCAGGAAGGGTGGGAAGAGCACCGAAGGGCCGTCGCTGCTCGCGTCGCTGGAGCCGCTCCGGGACTGCTCGGCATTCTGCATGCCTCGCAGTCTGGCGGGAGCATTCGCAGACTCCTTTGTATGGCGGAGTGAACGCGACGGTGGTTGTGAAATGACGGCTCCTCGGCGCGCGATAAGCCGAGGTGGTGGACAGGGGACTGACTCGAGAAAAGTTACGGACTCTGCGGAAGGAGTTGCTGGACCGTCACGGTCAGTAAGCCGAGCGCCGCTCTGCTCCAGTGCTCTTCTGTTCGGACGAGCCCCTGGCGGAACGGCCTCGAGCGAGACGACGCGACCGACGAAGAGAGCACCAAGACGCGACGGGAAAGCCAATTGCCAGAAATGTGCGTAACGACCTACGCAAGCCTGTGCCCGCTAGCAAGTGGGCCGCCTCTGCGTGCAAGGACGAACGCGAGTCATGACGGTGAGGCGGGACGAAAGATTCGAGGGACCTGTTCGCAACCAAGCCAATAATGCGAGAGAAGTCAGGCGAACGCCGGCGAGTTTTTCGAGTCGTAGGCGTGGCGAGAGCAGTACAGGGTGAAAGAGCGTCGGCGCCGGTGGGAAGAGCCCGTCGTCGGAAAAAAAGGGACGAAGTCGTCGGCCTTCTCACTCTCGTCTGCAGTATGCGAGCTGCTGGAGAATATGTAACGGCTGCGCAGGCGACAGCGAGTGAGGAGAAGGGGTGAGAGAAGCAAGTAGCGTCGGGCCAGCGGAAGCTGCGCCACCGACGAAGACCGCTCGGGACGCCACTGCACGCCCAGCGTTTTGCCGGACGAGCTGCTGAACGGTGTACGCCGAAGACAACTCTCTCCATGTCCTGGGCGGCGAAACGAGAGGCGATGGCCCGAGGAGGAGTCGACGAGGTCGAGAGGTTGGGCGTCAGGTGTCGCGTGCCGTTCTGCCGCGGGGCGCAGGTCCAAGCAGCATGTGTAGAGCAGTCTGAAGGCCTCGACAGCACAAAGAAGCGTGTTCGGGTCGATGAGGAGGAGGAGAGGCATGGAGGCGAGCGAGAGCGGGTTTGCCAAGTCATGTCCACCGTCGCCTCCCAGGAACAGCGTGACAGTGCCAGGGAGCGACTCCATAGCCTTGCTAGGGCCTTAGACGAGCCTCGCAACGCCTCCTCACTCTCCCGGCTCTGCAACGACCCCTCGACATCTCGCCCTTCACCAAGCGACCTCCTCGCAACAGCAGAAGTCCTCGCACGGCGTACGAGGAGTGGACTGCTTGACACGACGAATGGCAGCAGCAGCGTGGCGTAGTCGGACTCCGATAGCAGGATGAAGCGCGCCAGCGTCGCTCGACTGCCTTCGACCGCCGCCCCTCCGCACACGCCAGCTGTTCGCCTGCGCCTTCCGCCGCTGATACGGTGACGACAGGCTCTGATGGATCGCGTTGTCCCCAAGCAACCATGCGTATTTCGGTGACGGCCGAAGCCTCGCGCAAGGGGCCCGGACCGGAGGTGGCATCTGTCCCTCAGACTCCCAAATCGCTCGACCAGCCCTCTCGCTTCGCCGTGTCACCCACCCGGACTAGCTCCTGTGCTCCGCCTGTGCGCTCTCGGCATCGAGAGGGCCAGCCAGTGCTGGGTCCCAAAGGCAGGCTAGATCAAGTGCGCAAGAGCGTACGAGGCCCTGCGCGCTCGAGCAGTCACACGCTGCAGCAATGCGAGACCAGCCTGTGGCACTCGGCAGGCTCTTCAGCGCAAGGAACGAAGCGAATGGGGGTTAACGAAGCAGCAAGCGGCAGGGGACGATCTCTCGCGGTTGAGACTGTTGCTTGTTCCCGCGTCACCTCGCACGATGCTTCTTCCTGCTTCGAGGCGCATCTTCGAACACTCCTGCTCCGTTCGTCGCCCTTACCGAGCGCACCGGACGAACCAACTTATGGACACGCGAGGAGGTGGACGAACCGCTGCCGTTCGCGGCACACACGCTGTGGTCGCAACGCCCGTCCCTACTTTGCCAACGAACGAGCTGTGCGGGAAGACCACGCTGCCGCAAGCCAGGTCACTTCCAGCGGTACCCATGTCGTCGCGCCGGGCGGAACGGACCAATGCGGTGCTTCGGTCGAACGACTCCGGCTACGACGTTTTCAGCATGCGCTGCCAATTGAGTAGCGGTACAACAACAAGCTTCTCCGCCAGTACGGCCTCCGCCCCGGCCATCGACTGCGCCACCCGCTCTTTGCAGAATTCCCTCCTCATTCCCAGACCTTGACCATCCCGTCCGAACTCGCCGTCACGAGCTGCTGCTCTTTCGGGTGGTGTGCCGTCCACAAGATGGCCTTCTCGTGCGCCTTGAAGGGCTTGCCGAGCGGAGAACCCTGTGAGCAGGAAGGAAGTGGGACAGTGTCAGCAGGGTGTGTCGCATGGGCTCCGTGCTGCTAGACGTTCGCTTGCTGCAGGCTCTGGGGAGTGTGCAGACTGCGCAACTCACAGCTTCGAGATCCCAAGTCCAGACCTTGCCCTCCTCATCACCGCACACGACCGTCTCCTCCTTCCGCCCCAAACAGCTCTGGCTGCGATAGCTCGTATTCTTGTGACCCGTGAAGGACTGAACGACGGTGCCGTGCTGGAGGTCGAGCAGGCGGTGCGTAGAATCGAGCGTCGAGACGAGGAGGAGGGAGGCGTCGAAGGTGAAGGTGAGCGAAGTGACGGGTTCTGCCAATGAGCAGGTGATCAGCAAGGTATAACGGTCAGTCTCAGTTTGAGTGCTTGAAATGCGAGACGAGCCTGTGAGATCGTCGAAACTCACGGTCGAAAAAGTCCGCCTGCGTCTGGCCCATCCGCAAGTCGTACGTCCGCACATAGCCGTCAACGCTCCCCGTACATATGAGGTGGTCGTGTATCCGTATCGAGGTGATCGAGTCACGTGCGCCTTCGAGAATCTGTATCGGCGCTCGATTATGCGACCTGCGGTGGAAGTCGTCAGTTCCCACCCGGCAGATAGCAAAGCGGTGCTCGTGGGATCGCACTTGATGTCCCATAACCGTACGGAAGTGTCGAAAGAGCCTACGAAACGTGTTAGGCGAGTCAGGCGTGGTTTCGTCAGCTGGCGGAACAGCGAACGCACCGCTCGCCAGCACGCTTGAATCTGCATTCCACGCCACCACGTTCACCTTCCCCATGTGCCCGCTCAGCCGTCGCACAATGTCGCCGGACGTGACATCCCAAAGAAAGACGGAACGGTCTCCTCCGCACGAAGCAAAGCGAGAGTTGTCGTGCGAACTGCATTTCAAACAGCAGGCGTCAGCTCAAGCCTCGTTCACCCCGCTTCTTTGAGCTTGAGAACGGTATCGGGGAAGTTCACCAGGCAATCCCAAGGACCTCGTACCCATGCCCTCCATACGTCTTGACTTCCATCCCGCTCTTCGCGTTAGTAAGCCTGATCTGCCTATCCGCGCCACCGCTCAGGATGTACGAGCTGCCGGCATTGTACACTGCCGTGTGCACCGCGCCTTTGTGCGATGAGATGGTAAAGAGGAGCGATGAGGGAGCGGGAGAAGGCGAGGGCATGAGGGGCGAGCGGTGGTGGGAGTAGCCTCGGTCAAGGAGTCTGAGCCAGTTTGTTCAACCCTTTCAGCAGCGGAAGCAAGCTTGCGGAGCGAAGTCAACCTCCGCGCTCCTGACTTTCTCACCGTCATCTCGCTGCTTCCGTCCAATGTCGCTGCGATGAGGGTTCTGGTGCTGCAACTATTCTTTCTGCTACCTTTGGCCCAGCCTTTTCCGCTCGAACCGCCCGCCCCGCTCGTCCTCTCGCCGGATGCGACCCTCGATGTCGACACACTGGCAGCCTCCGCACTATCGCAACGAGCGAAACCAGCATTCTACGACGTGCGGTATCGAGGAGGGTCGATGCTGAATGTGCGTAGGCTCTTCAGCAGGCTGTGGTCTTTTCGTCTCGAGCTGAGGACCTCTCCTCGGCTCTTCCTCCGGCATCGCTCACCGTTCCATACGCTTTCTCGCTATCGCAGCGCAATCCGTGGAAGGCTGGCGAGCCGCTCAACGTGATTGTGTCGGCGCAGTCGAGTCTGGAGGTGTTGAGCGAGTCGGGCTTCATTGCGTACTCCAGGTCTCTGGGTGAGCGGCGTCTTCTCTCTCCCTTCCTCGCTCAAAGCTTGTATTTTCTGCTCTTTGACGGACTGCTAATCTTAGAAGCGGCGCGATTGACAGGTCTTTGGAACGAATGCGCGAACCTGCACTTTGGCGACCCGCAAGAAGCGAACCTTGGCGATGGCAAAGGTGCGCTGTCCTGCTCGTTTCGACCGTCCCGCTCTCAACCTGTAGTTCCGGCTCGTCATGGAGGAACTCGATTACTGACGCCCGTTGCTCGCTCAGGATGGGAGCAGGAGCTCTTCGTCATGCGGGAGTCGGTCTGGCCATTCCCGATCGTCGGTGCTTGCTTGGAGAGTGTAACAGGCGAGTACTCGCACTTTTCTTTACTACCGCTGTTTGGAAGCTCAACCTTGCGTCAGTCGCAGGCGGGAACCACTTTCGGGCGTATCGACAGAACGGAACAGAGGCGAATTCGGGAGCTTGGTTCCTTGCAGCTTCGAAGGAGCTGGTGCGTGCCGTTCCTCTGACATCCTCTGTATCTTCTTCTCAGCGTTAAGGCGCCGGACGGGGTCGCTCCTGCGGCCGAAAGAGCTTCTGAAAATACCTTCGAGGCGATCTGACGCTCCTTTCCTCGACAGGATCTGCGCGGCAAGCACAAGATCGTTCAGAACGGCTACAACATCGGACGTGACTGGATTGTCGAGCAAGCTAACCGAGGGACGTGGTATCTGAACAGGCGGTACTCGGCGCAGGTCGAGTGGCTCGATGGCTTGCTGGAGCCGGGAAACAAGGGTGGGTCCGCTCCGACCTCGCCAAGATGTAAATCATGCTGACGGTCGTCGCGCTAGGCATCGCGCACGGGATTGCGCAAGACGGGCGAGTCGCCCTCTTGACAGTCAGGCAGTACTAGATAATCGTGCGCTCTGCTTGTTGGACGCGCGCGCGAGCTCGCCTGCTGACGTGCATCCTTGGCAGCTGTAGACTCTTTCCTTCCTACTCATGTAGCCTCATTCACGTCCTTCGCACCGCCTCTTGTCGCACTATAACCTGTTCTCTCTTTACCGGCTTGCGATTCCTGCTGAGCACGCGAACAATGCATCTTTGCAGTCGTAGCGCGGTGCCATGGGCAGAGAGACGATGCAGTCTGGCAAAGACAGACGAAGAAGGATACACAGGTTACACAATGAAGCAGCTACACGCGGACGCCTTCGTCACTCCCTCGCCGCGTTCCACACATTGACTGCCTCCTGATCGAAGCGCGTACATCGCAGAACAATGAAGCGCAGCATGCGATTCCCTCGGCCTGATGCGAGCTCCGCCTTAATCCTGTCAAAGTCAATCTTGTCCTCCGCAAGCAGTCCGTCCCGTGAAGCCCCAGTCAGGGATGCTGCGCTGTGTCTTGGATCCGATTTTGCCTGTACTGCGTTTCTTGAGCGCAGCTTGGATGTCCGGGTGCAGACGGTTGAAGCGGGAGAGCCGTGTCGTCCATGGGGCCAACGTACGCAAGCTCGTACCAGCCGCAGTACGTCCACTGAGCAGACACGCGCCGGACGAAGATTCGCGAGCCAGCGCTAGTCAAGCCACAACTTGGCCGCCATCGCCGCGCCAAAGTCATCCGCAACCTCCGTCCTCGCCAACACAGCGACGACCAACCCGACATCCGTATCGCCCGCCTCGACTCCGACTCGGGAACTCGCGCTCTTCTCGCCAAATTGCTCGAGGAGACGTTGGTGTACGGCTGGCCAGGCAAGCGGACTCGCGGATCGGAGGAGAGTGAAGAAGCGCTTGTAGGTCGATGTGCGTGTAAAGTCGCCGTTGTCCGGGTGGGTCGACTGGGGGCTGGTGACTGCTTGCTCGAGAGATGTGATAGCTTCGCTCAGGCCTGGGTTCGAGGGCACTGCGGCGAGAGAGAGAACTTGATCAGTCCGCGGGGTGGAGAGGGGTGGGACAGCGAGAGAAGCGCTTCGCTGGGGACGTACGAAGTACGCCCATGTTCGCAGACACTCGTAGCGCTGAACCCAACAGCAAGCGAGCCGAGCGAAGCGGAAGTGACGAGGGCGAGCTGATCGGGCCGAGGAGGATTTGGCGAAGACGGCGAAGTTGGACAACAATGTGGTATTGTGCAAAATGCGAAGAGTGAACGACAGGGAGACCTCCAAGCGGGGAACGTATCGACACAAAGTCAAGCGAAGCGACCACCACCTTCTCAAACGAAAGCCATCGGACCCGGACCCTGGGTGGGCGCCTGCTGACCGTTCGCCGCCGCCTGCGCCGCCGCCTGCGCCGCCGCATTCGGCCCTCTCCCTCCCGTCTGCACCGGGTCCCTCCTCGCCGCGTCCCAAACGTCGAACGCAGCCTGGTCAAAATCGATGCACTTGAGGAGCAAGAAGCGCATGACTTGACCTCCTTGCCCGTTCTCGAGTTCGCGCACGGCCTCGTCGTACGTGTTCGCCTGGAAGTTCCAGTCGTGCAGCGTCTTCTTGTTCTGCTCGGCGTCCTTGGCCGTCGTGTGCGCGACAAAGATCCGCCTCATCTCGGGATGGAGGCGGTCGAGCGCTCCAGGACCAGAAGGCAACTTGAGCGCCGCTTCATCCGTCGAGCCATCGTACGCGACGACATAGAACCCTCTCGCGAGCCAGCGATGAATCGGCACGCTGATGAAGACGTGGATCCCGTCGCGCTGCTTGTCCGGGTGCACGCCGCGCGAGATCGCCTTGAACGCCTCATCGCACTTGTCTTTGCGGCCGATGAAGGCGATCGGGTGACCCGGAGCGTCGAAGTGAGCCTTGGTACCGCACCAGTTGTTCTTCGGGTCCAAGGCGAGGTAGTTCTCCGACGGGCGATAGACTGCGCGGGCGCCAAACCTCGCATCAACACCCTCACGCCTCTTCACCAGTCGCTGGACGACAAAACTCACCAAAGATATCCTCCCTGAACCCCTTATTGATTGCCCATACCAGCTGTCCCTTGAGATGCCTCCGCTTGAACGAGTAGTTGAGCGTGCGCCAAGTCGGAGGAAGCGGGAGGGGCTCGACATCCGGGAAGGGCTGAATGTAGCCGAAGATGGCTCGAGCGAGCTCGATCGGAGGTGTTTCCTGCGCGCGCCAGAGGGTGTCAGTCTTGAGCTCCCCGTGTACTGGATCTGAGCCGTCGGCTATGTAGCCAACCAGCGAGCAAAAGCGACGAAAGCGACGACGTCCGCAACTTACATCACCACTAAACTGCGCATGCCTCTGCCTCTTCGTCTTCGGCGCACCGGTCCCTGCTCCTCCCCTCTTCGCGACCTGCGTCTGCGCGGGAACTTGAACCGGTGCGCGTGCCGGAGCGGGCGGGGCAAAGCCGAGAGCTGAGTAAGGGGAGGGTTGGGTCAAAGCGGCGAGAGCGGCGCCGAGTTGGGTTTGTTGAGGGGTTGAGGCAGTCAAGGGAGAGGCGCGGTGCTGTGCGTGTCAAGGCGAGCAGAAATGATCAGAGAGGGAAGGAAGGACCGAAAGGACCGGAAACGCACGCTCATGCTGCTGCTCTGCTCGTCCCACGCCTCCTCATCCTCCGGCGGATCCTCCAACTCGTCCTTCTCCTCCTCTCCCTGCCCCTGTCCCTGTTGCTGCTGCTGTGCTGCCCCATGCAACTCGGGCACAAACGGTTTCTGATCCTGCTCCTCGTGCTCAAAGGCGTCTGATGCGCCTGATCCGCGGCGCTGGGAAGCGAGGGCTGCGAGTGAGGGCGGGAGAGGGGCGGGAGTTTGGTGTCGAGAATACGAAGGGGCGGGCTGCCAGGCGGGTGGAGGAGGGATAGTCTGCGAGGAGGAAGAAGGCTCTTTCGCGGGTGCAGTCGAGGCGGGTGTCGGCGGGACGTAGATGGGCGGTGTCGGCTGCTGAGGAACCGCGGGTGCAAACGTCGCTGGTGCGGTGGGCGCGGCGGCGGGAGGAGCAGCTGAGCCAAAGAACAAGGTATTGGCGACTTGCGCAGGCTGGACTGGGACGGCGTGAGGCTGGTGGGGAGGGCGAGCTCCGCCGCGACGGAGGCACTCTGCCTCTGCGTAGGTGACTGCCGCATCGAGGTCTGCGATCCACGCGCGGCACGCAAGCCCGCTGAGCGAGTCGTCCGAAATGACCGTCTTCTTGAGGAGCGACACGACGAGGACGGTGCCGAGCATGCCCGGGTCGACCCCTGCGACCCTCGACTGCTTCGTCAGTCCGAAGCGAGCCATGAGACTCGCCTGGACGTCCTGCCAGCGCGGAGCATCGGGCCCCGAGATGAGCGGGAGGAAGAGGGCCGTGGTCGGGGTCGAGTCGTAGGCGGTGCCGTTCGGGTGGGCGTGGTTGAGGCGCTCGACCGAGTGCTGGAGCGAGTCGAGTGCGTCTGCGAGGAAGGCGTGCTGTGCAACTGCGTGCAGTGGAGCGTGTGAGCAAGTGTGAACGAGCGTGAGCGGGAGTGAGTCGGTGTCGGCGACGAGGGCCGCGTTCGAGACGGGAGTTGTGCGCGCGCACCTGGTCTCGCTGCCATTGTCGCTGTTGTGTGCAGTGGCAGTCTCTCGGTCACAGTAAGCGTGCGTGTCAGCCAGTGAGACGACGAGCGGGAAGAGCGAGAGCGCGAGGAGGCGGGCTGCGAGCATCGCGACCAAGATCGCGGGCACGCACTTGCCGAGCTCTTCCACCGTCGACCACCGCGCACAACTTCACTGACACGCTCACTACACTCGCTACATCGTACTCGACATGCCAATGAAACAACCACCGCGAACAAACGCCAACCCGCTCCTCCCCATCCGCGTCGTCGAGCGAACGTCTCACGCCCTCGGCTCCTCGCTCCCCGCGTGCGGGCAGCTCACAGTGGGTGTGCAGGCGTGACATGAATCCGATCGAAGCCTACGGCTCTGAACCGAAGCACCCTCCGCGAGTCTGGCCTCTGCTGTGCCTCCTCGACACTCGCTGTACTCACTCGCTTCTTCTCCACCCCGCCCTCGACGGCTTCATACGCTCTGAACAAAACAGACTGTGACGACTGTGACGGCGCTGGACCTGGACTCGCCGACTCGACCGCTGCGTACGCCGCTCAGGCCCATCCGTGGGGAGTCCGGCGCTTCCTGCAATCCCCTCGTGCTTCCTATCCCCTCTTCCGCTGTTTTTCTGCTCTGCTGAGACGCCTGCCGACGCTGACGTAACGCCCTCGCCATGTCCACGCCAGACGCGTCTTTCTTCAACCCGAGCGTGCGCCCCTTCTCCTCTTTCCTGCGCAGTCCGCCCTCACACTTGTACGCCACCCGCAGACTCCCTCGCGCCGCTATACGCCCGCCACGGCCCGTGCAGGCTACACCAGCGCGGCGTCGGATCGGCAGAGGGGAAGGCTCCTGCTCTTGCTTGGCTCGCTGGCTTTAGTCGCCCTCCTCTCCACCTTACGTCCGCTTCGCTCTCCCACCTGATCACGCACCTCAGGCTGATGAATTACAGCAGGTCATCATCGTCCCGCCCTCGGTTGTGCTCACGCAGAAGAACAAGAACAACGTCGCTGAGGGACAGCAAGTGGTCACGACAGTTGTGGACGGCAAGACAGAGACTAGGACGCTCGATAGGTTAGACGCCACAAGAGTGTGTCTGGCTCTTTTGTTAGAGAGTTGGGAAGCGCAGCTGAGCAAGTCGGGTGGGTAGACTCGCCTTACGACTCTGGCGAATGGAGAAGCTTCGACTGTCACTTCGTTTGTTGCGCTGCCGGATGTCACGGTGCGTCCTCCTCCTTCCCTCCTGCATCTAGCTCACACTGACAAAGCCGGCGCTTCGCTGGTCTAGGCAACAAGCGTTGAGCAATTCCAGACTGGTGCGCCCGCCTCCCCTCTCCTCGACGCGCTCAACTAAACCCCCTCGATCCGCAGCTTTGGTTACAACAACTCTCACAGACGGAATCCTAGTCGTAGCTAGTGCGGCGACTAATCTGCAGACTGAAGTTGCGGCGGTGACTTTTACGGCGGGAGGAGGTGCGTCTCGCTCTGCTCCCTCTGTTTCTAGACGGGGACTGATTTAGTGTTGGCTGGGCAGGTCAGGTGGGAGTCAGAACGGTGACGCTCACTAGCCTTGACATGGTTACGGTCCTTGGGTGTGTTCTTTTTCCTCGTCTCCCCCTCCTCCTGTCCTCGATTTTCCTGCATGTTGACCAGCTTCATCGTAGTCCAACGCCGACCTCTGCCTCTCCGTCCACCACAACTTCGCGTCCGCCGACAACAAGTACAAGCAAAAGCTCGATTGCGGGATCGAGCAGCTCGAGCGGCAGCTTATTTTCGTCGACTCTCCCGCTTTCCTCCTCTCGCTCGACCACCCCCTTATCTGTTTCTACCCAATCTCGAGCAGCTCTAGCTCCTTCTCGTCTTCGTCTTCATTCGGGAATCTCGTCTACTACGTACGTGCCTCCCTTGTTCTCCTCGCCTGAAACAGTAGCTTACAAGTCCTCTCGTATGCAGGACGACTCGTCCAACTACGTCTTCAGTCCCGCCACCTTCTACGAGCTTCTCGCTGAGTGGCACGAGTCGGTCGTCCACGACGACGCAGCCACCGATCTCGTCTAAGTGCGTTCGCCTTGGCGTGTTCTGCCGAGCCTAGCAAGAGAATTGCTCATGTCTGTTTCGTTGCAACTCGTCAAGCTCTAGCTCGACGTCGTCTAGCTCGAGTGCCAGTACGCGCCCGTCCACAACGCCCGGCATCTCAACAGGGTACGCTCGTCTCCTCCCATCCCTTGCTGCATCGTGCAACTGACCTTCTTCGTTGGGCAGCTCAGCAACCTCCCCGATCTCGCACGCATCAAGCACGACGCTGCCACGTACAACTACGCTTGGAGCGAGCACTTCTCCCTTCAGGTTTGCCTGCACTCCTGGCAAGTCCTTAGCATTAGGAGCTGACTTCCGCCTCGTGTTAGCACGACTCGCTCGACTTCTCCTCGCTCCTCTTCAAGCACTCTGGACTCCACTACAGGCGGTTCCAGCTCAACGTGGGGCCAAAAAGCTGTAAGGAGGCGAAACGGCTGCTGACCTTCCCAACCTCTTGTTCCTGCTCAATTGCGGACGCAGTACGATGAGCGATGAATCGAGCACATTTAGCACAACCAGCAGGCGCGTCTGGCACGACGAGGCGACCCAGTGGAGCGAGAGGCTGATGCGGCGGAACTTGAGCAGGTCCCCCAGTTCAAGTCGCTCATCGTCCACGACGCAAGCGAGCACGACGTCGCGCTCTACCACAGTGAATAGGTCCATCCTACTTGACGCGCATCTTTGCAGGCAGGAGTGACAAACTCGTGTTACGCAGCTCAATTACACGTCCTCCCTCCTCCGTCCCGTCCGGCGCTTCTTTACCCTCTCGCACGAGCACCTCAGACTCTACATGCGCCTTCTGGAACTTGCCGCTCCAATGCGTGCCGGGTCCAGCTACCACCACGAGCATAAGCACAAGCATGGGAGCGAGTTCTACGCGGTCGGGGTCTTCGACGGCCGGGACGACGAGCGTGACGATTCCGCCTATCGGGTGGGCTCGCTCCTCTTGACTCAGTTATTCGACGTGCTGACGGGATATGACCTTCGCTAAGCCCCTCCCGCTCATCTACCACCATTCCGTCTCGCACGACGAGCCGCTCTTCCTCGTCGTCGCAGACTATGAGTCAACGCCCGGCGACACGCTCCAGCAGCATCAGTAGTAGCCCGCGCTCAGCCACGTCTAGACGTTTGAGTGCTAGCAGTTCTCGCTCGTCGACGAACAGTGTCTCCTCCTCGACTCGTGCGTCGTCCGCCTCTTCCTCGTCTCGTACAACGACGCCGACGAGCTCGAGCTCATCGAGTCGGATTACATCCAGCCCGACTTCAAGTACCCGGAGCTCGGCGACGCGGCCCACGTGTCGCTCGGCTTCCGCCCGTTCATCTCGCTCGTCCACCCCACGCCCCTCGCGCTCGTCCACCCGCTGGTCTTCAAACACAACGACGAGTAGGAGCAGCACAACAACGGCTGCGTCCACGTCCAATCCTAGCGGCTTGACTTCTCGCTCGGCAGGAACGAGTTCGAGTTTGATGTGAGCTCGCCCTCTTCCCGACCTTCGTCTGCCCAACTGACTCGTCTACTGTCGTACAACACCACGACGACGACTTCGACCCGCTCATTGACGACTTCGAGCAGCCCGCCGGCGTGAAAGCTCGAATCCTTTCCTCCCTCCTTCTCAGTTCCTACCGGCGCTTCACTCTTGTGCCGCAGCGCGTCAACTACAGGAATTTGAGCACAAAGACAGGCTCTCGCAGCGCTCTCTATTGGTCCACTCAGTATTCTCCCACTCCCTCGCTCCGATTGTATCGGCTGTCCTCGCTATTTCCCTGCAATTGCTCTGCCGTAAGAATACCTCATGTAGAGCTGTCTGCGCACGACTGCCCCTGGAAGCGTACGAAGGTTGGAAAATCAGAGTTGTGGGGTGGAAAGGGGGTTCGCGGAGGACGAGGAGGAGCAACTCGCCCTTTGCCTTGTTGCACGAACTTACTGGCTGAGTCTGCACATCGCTCAAGAACCGCACGACCACAGGTGCGCAGCGCATCTGGCCGCTTGCCCGCTCGCTCATCGCGCCGCCTTCTCCCTCGCTCCGCACCGAGGGTCCGGACTCGCACCCGCCCTGTCCTCGCAGGGAGCGATGGCAGCGACGCCGAGGTGGACAGAGGAGGACGACTTAAAGCTCCGACTGGTCCTCGAGGAGGCGGACGGCAAGGCCAGCTGGGGCGAGGTTGTCAAGAGGGCGTTTCCTGATGGCAAGCACGCGAAGAAGGACTGTCAGGACGTGCGTCGAGCTCTCTTGCCAGTTCTCTACATCCCGAGATGCGTGCAGGGCTAGGCAGGAGGTTGTTGGCGGTACATCCTCATCGCGAGGAGATCCCGGGATGCGAACGTATGGAGGCACCGAGTGCTAACGGTGCTCGTTCTCCCCCCAAACAGCGCTGGAAAGTCATCTCGAAGCCGAAGTCGATCAAGGGACCCTGGACACCGGAGGAGGACGCTCAACTCGAGGCGCTGGTCGCCAAGTACGGCTCGGAGAAATGGGTGCGCTCGCTCGCTTCGTACCTTCTCACGCGCGTACCGACGCTATGCATGCAGGTGAGCATTTCGGAGGAGATGCCGACACGGAGCGGGAAGCAGTGTCGAGAACGATGGCACAATCACCTTGACCCGTCCAGTTCGTCCAGCTCCGCATCTTCCTTCACTTGACATCCGCTCACCGGTTTCCATCGCGCAGTCAAGAAGGGCAACTGGACTGTCGAGGAGGACGCGCTCATCAGGGAGATGTACGCTCGCATGGGACCTCGGTGGGCGGAGATGGCGAAGCACCTGCCAGGACGGCCAGACAACGCAATCAAGAACTACTGGAATGCGTGCGTGCGATCACCTCTGCGAAGTCGACGGCGTACTGACGTTCAAGCGACACTCGCAGCCAACAAGCGCGCGAGAAGCGGGATCGGAATCGCAGCCAGACGTCCATCTCGCTCGGCACGGTCGAGAACGTCACCGTCGCAAAGGCAAGAGCGAGTGCAGCAGCAGCAGCAGTCACAGCTGCTGCCGCCGCTGCCTCAGCTCGAGGCGAAGCGCCTCTTCCGACGCCGCCAACCATGTGCCGAACCGCCTCGTCCAGCTCGCTCAACGGCGGTGCTCGCTTCGCACCCTACGCCCGCTCGGCGTCGATGCACAAGACGCGCAGCGAGTCGGTCTCGTCCCTTGCAGGCTTTACCGCAGTGCGACCCGCCCAGTCAGTCGAGGCCTTCGACTTCGCCGCCCAGCCGCCACGACCGGCGCAGATGTACCGCAGTCACTCGATCGCGGCCTTCCAGCACCCTGCTCTGCAGACGACGTCGACGCAGGCGTACAGTCTCGCCGGAGCCGACCCGGATGCGACCGAGATTCTCGCGCCTCAGGAGCAAGTCCCCTTCCCTCAACAGCACGAATGCGCGCCAGATACACCTGCAGGCTATCGGCGGCCGCATGCCAACTCCTCGCCGGCACTCCCGACTGGCCTGCACAACTTTTCGTACATCTCGGATCCTTCTTCCACCGCTTCGGGTCGACCAGGAGCCGTGTTCCAGCCTTTGCACCAGGCCGTCGAAGTCGCAGAAGCGTGGAGTGGTCACCCCGCCGTACAAGGCACGATCATCACGCCTTCAGGCCGCGTCCAGCCTGTCCTCGCTCGCCTCCAGATTGAGGACCAGTCGCCTGGGGCATCGTCCCTCTCTTCCGCTTACGACTCACCCGTCCAGCAGCTATCCTCTTCCTCGTCCTTCACTTACTACCCCGACTCGAGCTTCGCTTCGCCGCTCGAACCCGTCGACCCGGCTCAGCACCACTTCATGGCGACGAGCGGCTTTGCGATGCTCCCCGCCGGCGAACTCGTCTTTGACCCCAGCATGGCGGGAGGCGAAGACGTCCAGCTGCAGCCGCTCTCTCAAGCTCACGCTCAGGAAGGCATGCACGTCTTCCCGACCTCCTCGTCCGGCCCGTACATACACCCCTCGCACCAGCTTCACACCCTCGACGAACACCAGACCTACTCGCACGCGGCGATCATGCCGAACTCGACTGTTCCGTCGCCCTACCTCCCTGACACTCCGTTCGACCCAACGGCGACGATTTCGGTCGACCAGTACGGACAGGTGGTCTCGCCTGCGTACACGACGTCTTCGATTGCGACGCCCGCCTCGACGACGCACAGCCCGCATGACAGCGGGTACGCGGCGAGTCTGCGCATGCAGGACCGGTCGCACACGCCTGTGCAGACACCGGTCCTGGCGCAGGACTCGACCTTCGGTGCGCAAGACTTGGCGCAGGATCAGTACGGGGTCGCAGGGACCGCACCGCGTCCTGTGTCGTCGAGGCGGCACACGGGCTCGTCGATGTTCCGGGACAGCTCGCCGCCTGGGGACCCAGACAGCGCGGTTCAGCACTCGAGTCTCGCCTCGGCTGCTTCGTCACGCACCTCGACGCCCGCACCGATGCACCGTCACACGCCTTCGCTCCCTTGTCTCCCTCTCGAGCCGCCGAAAGGTTCGCGCCGACCCTCGGTCTCGTCGACCCGGCCAGCCATGCACGGCCGGCACCGCTCGTACTCGCGCCCGACGCCCTACACGACAAACACTACCTCGCCTTTCTCCGCCGCTTCGAACCCGCCTCCGCTCCCGCTCCCGCTCCCACTGCCACTGCCTCGACACGCATCCCTCTCGTCCCTCGCTGCGCCTATCGACCTCGCCTCGTCGTCGAGAGCACTGTCGAGAACGGCATCCATGCCAGGAGGCTACTTCCCTTCCTCCGCGCCGATGGCCAAGGTGTACTCGTCACCCATGAGCGAGCTCTCTGGACGGTTCGGGGAAGGGTTGGACCTCTCCTCCTCCTCCTCCTCCACCCCTCTCACCTCTTCGACTCCTTCTCCATCCTCTACCCCTCATCCACTCGGTGCGGGTTGTTCATCGGCGTCGCTCCCTCGAAGTGCAGCGAGTGTCTCACTCGGCGACTTGATTCGCGAGGAGGAGGGGCAGAGGATCCACCACCACGGCGTCGTCGTCGTCGAGTCTCGAGCGGGGTTCGCGGGCCTGGGCAGGTCGACGAGTGGCGGGTTGACGGTGGATGCGAACGGGAGGGCGGTGTTGCCGCTCTAACTTGGAACGCCCCGTCTTTCCCCACCCTCCCTGCGCCTCCCGCCTCAAACCTCGACTTGACTTGACTCGAGGGCCGCCGTTTCGTATCGACTACGTGAACAGACACTACTGCCCTCTTCCTCTCTCATCATCCACACACCCACCCACACATACATACCCGCATCATCGCATGGTGTTTCCTATCCCCTCCCTCCCTCTCCTCTCCTCCTCTCTTGACGTTGTTTTTTCCTTCCCGTTACCCCCGCAACGCTTTTTTTTTTTTTGCTTTCGAAACGAGAACGACGGAACTGGATTCCCCTGTTGCCTCCCTCCCATCCTCCTCTCTTCCTGTCCTTTCGCGAGCGCGCACGCACGCACACGCACGCGGAGAGGTTTTCGGCAACCGAGCAGCAGAACTGGCAGGAAAGGGGTTTTATTTTTATTATAATGTTTTTTCCCCCTCTTCTTCGCCGAAGAAGAAGCGGGAGAGGGGGTGTGCGATGCGAGTCCGAGACAAACTTTTGAGTAATGCGACGCGGAACAAAGCAGGACGCGCGTGAGGTTGTCCCGTTCCGTGAAAGTCGCCGCGCAGCTTGGGGATGGGGCTGGCTGGCTGTATGCGGATTCGGAGTCGGCGTCGGAGTCGGAGTGGGCTGGGCTGGGCTGGTTGCGGCGGGCGGTGGGCAGCGAGAAGAGCGCGAGACGGGCGAGACGCGGGCGGGGACGAGCGGAGAGAGCGGGGCGAGACAAGCTGGGGGCGGACGGCGGACGGCGAGCGCGTGGCTGGCTGGCTGGCTGCCCCGCGGACGCGGAGGGGACGTGGTCGACGAGTGCGAGCGTGTGGTGCGGACGGACAGGGCGACGGCGAGTACGAGTGAGAGTGAGGGAGTGAGCAGGCGAGGGTGAAGGCGCACAGGGGGAACGCGGGAAGCGCGCGTGTGCAAGTGGACCACGCGAGGCACGACAGCCGCTCTCCGTGTGCGTGGTGCGTGGTGCGTGGTGCTCGTCGCGCTCACAGACAGCCACACCGCAGACGCCCATCCTCGGCGATGTCTGCGTGAAGTACCACCACACACACCCACACACCCACACACACCACCCGCCAGGCCACCGCACTCGCACCTCGCACGCACACACGCCCACACGCTCACCTCGGGACTCGCCCGCCATGCCAGGCCCCGCCGTCAAGCAGCCGACCAGCCCGTCCCACGGCAGCACAGCAGTCACCTTGCACTTCAGGGAACGCCAGAACAAGCAGCCCCTCTGTGCGTCCCATGCTCTCGTCCTCGTCCTCGCCGCCGTCCGACCCCTGACACCCCTTCGCTCGCCTCGCGCAGACCGCCCAGCCGCACTGCGACGCAATGGTGAGCATCGCAGCGCCCGCACCGACACCCTGGACATGTCTCACCCTCTCCCGCCCGCAGGATCTGTCCAGCGCGACCTGCTCATGCACCCGTCGCCGCCGCATACACCCTCCCCCGCCGCGGCAGAGTCCAAGTCGGCGTCGTGGCTGAGCACCCTCGCCGCGCCCTTCTCGCCCGTCTCGCTCGACTCGAGCAGGGACATCGGCGCTGCATTCGTACGCGGCCGCATGCTCGCGCGCTCGCAGTGGAAGGTGCGCCCTCCCCCCTCGTCTCGCGGACTCGTCGCCGAAGCAACGGTCTCACTCGCGCACTCGCTCGTGTCGAACAACAGCCCGACGACGAGGCAGACACCTGCGCAGACCCCGACTGCTCGCTCAAGTTCGACCTCATCAACCGGAGACACCATTGCCGGTGCGCGCCCGTCGACCTCTCTCGGTCCACTGCGCTCACTGACCCCCCTGACCGTCTCGCTCTCCGCAGCACCTGCGGCGACATCTTCTGCGCCGCACACTCGTCCCGCTCGACGCTGCTGTGGCCGTCGAGCGAAGACGACTCCGTCCCAGCGTTCACGCCCCGAGGCACTCCTCGCGCGACCCCGCGCTCGTCCGCGATCGACCTCCCCTCTCTCGCGTACTCCGTCTCCCCCTCGAACGCGTCAGCCATCTCGACCGCCTCGACCGCCTCGACCAGCTCGACACCCACCTCGTCCTCCCCTCCCTCCCAGACGAACCTGATCCCGCTCGCAGCACGAGTCTGCGACAGGTGCTATTTCTCCGCCCCGAACCCGTCCGGCGCTCCAACTCCGCTCCTCACTCCGCCCGTCCTCGCACACCCACTCGCACCGTACTCGGCATTCGGCAACGCCGCGCACGCAGGCGCAGGCGCACACCCCCTGACCCTCCGCCACCCTCGTTCGCGTGCCAGTTCCGCCTCGCGCGCCCCCTCGCCCGCTCACTCTCCTCCCAACAACACCACCCACCACGCGCACCGCAAGCCGTCTCCTTCACACTCCCGCTCGCGCCAAGGTAGCGCGACGTCCACGTCCTCCGTCACCACCACCCCCTCGGAGTACTCGACCCCGTCGACCTCTGTCGAAGGCCCCGCAGCGTACGGCACCTCGGCGTCCCCACACGGCACCTCGCCTGAATCCCTCGTCATCCCGCCCAAGCTCCACGCGCGACGGAAGCAGCCGGCTTTGTCGCGCAACTCGAGCGCTTCCCGTCTCGCGGCGGCGGCGGGAGCAGCGTCGAAGTGCGCGTCGCCTGCGAGTACGAGAGGTGCGCGGTGCACGGCGGTCACGACGCCCAAGGTGGTCAGGGAGGACGAGGTGCTCTCCGACTCGGAGCGTGAGGGTGAGGGTGAGGGTGAGGGTGACGCGCGACGAGCGTTCGACCGGCTCTCGAACCCGTCGACTGAAGTGGACGACGACGGTCCGTCGCGCCTCGCCGCCGAGGGTGAAGACTCGGACGAAGACGACGACGAGCGCCACGAGCAGACGGTCAAGGAGCGACGCAGGTTGCAGCAGGAGTTTGGGAGTATCCAGGGAGGGCCGTGGCAGAGTTGGGCGACTTTCTGAGCCTCTCGCGCTCGTCCGCAGGCGGGGGGCCGGGGCCCGGCCGGGCATATCTTTATCTTCTCGATTTCTCTACGAACTATTCCCTTTCTCTCTTTCCGACACACGCGCGCGCGCGCAGCCTAATCTTTTACCCTGCGCCCTGTTCCTCGGGTTCCCTTTTCATTAGACGGCCGACTCTCTCCTCTCTTCCAGCCGGCCCCAACCTTTCCTCGCCTGCGCCGCCTCGCTCTCTTCCGCCTCGTGTACACTCGGATCTTTCTATATCTCTCTCTCTCTCTCTCTCTTGTCCTTTTCGTTCTGGGTTGCCACGCATATTTAGCTGTTTCACTCTCCTCCGTTTTTTTTTCTTTTTTTCTTTTTCTTTTCTTTTTCTCTCTTTTCTGACTAGACTGTACTCTTTTTTTTTCTCTGGAGAATTTTCGCGTGCGGACGACGTGGAATGTTGAATCGGAACCTAGACTTTTTCTTTTTCTTTTCTTTTCTTTTTGCCCTCGGTTTTTTGCTTGCTGAACGGGAGAGGGAGCCTGCGCGAGCAAGTAGTTGCAAAGGACCGAGGTGAGAGGGAGAGGAAAAAAAGGCCTTAAGGGAAACGAACGGGCGATAAGAGAGAGAGAATCACGGAGGGGTGGGGGGCGGACTGCATCGGGTTGCTTGCCTTCGTCGGAGACGGCTTGCTCAGACGCTGTTTGTCGACGATGCCGGAGGGGCCGCTGCCGGCGAGCTGGAGGAAGAGGAGTGAGGCAGCGGCAGGAGAACAACTTGAAGTTGGCTCAGGCTCTCGGCGGGGCGCTAGACGAGGTTGGTGCGGGCTCGGTGAGCTGGACGACGAAGGCGCGGGAGAGCTCGACGGCGTAGACCTACGTGGTAGAACGAAAGGCGCTGGTCGGGTCGCCGTCGTTGCTGGTCCATCCGAAAGGAGGAGCGGGACGCCGAAGAGGAGGACGAGGAGGATGGCTCGGGATGCGTCTGGGAAGTCGCTTCTCCGTCCGTCGTCGTGCTCGTTGAAGGACGAGTTGGGCTGTACAAGTGGAGGTCAGCATACTGTAGTGGCGAGGCTGCGTGAATAGAGAGGATGTGCGGAGCTCACCTGGAAGACGAGTCAATGTCTGTCGTGGATGCCGATGCCGAGGAGGAGCTGCGAGAGATCGATTCAACGTCAGTCAATGGAAGAGCGAAGAGCAGAAGAAAGGCGACGCACCTGCTTGCGCGCGGCGAGGGAGCAGGCGTAGTTCGCGCGCTCGACTCGCAGTCAAGGCCTAGGCAAATCGAGACGCTGACCGTCGTGCTGTCGCTCCGACAATGCAGATCAGCAGATACAGCGGGAGACAGCCGGGAGCAAACGCGCCTGCTTGAGGTCGACGAAGGTTCAGCGTCGCTCGTAGAGGTCGGGACTGGCGCTCGGGTCGTAGAGGTCGCGCCGCCGCCGAGAAGCGGACGACGGCCAGGAACACAAGTCGGCTCGACTTGCGTCGTTTTCGTTGTCCTGTGGAGCCGGGACGCTGTTAGCTCTCCCGTCTCGAGAAGGCCGAGCAGGCAGAACGTACGTCTTCTCGCTCGTTGTTCTCCGAGTCGGCTCCGCCTCGGTGGTCGTTGTCGGGCGAGTCGTCTCAGCCTCTGTTGTGGTGGCGCGCCTGCTCGACGTGCTCGAAGTCGTGCTGGGCTCACAACCGCTCAAAAGCGGAGACAATCCATAAATGCAGTCGGCTGGCGTACTGCTCGATGTTGCTGCATCCGACGTCGAAGGAGTCGCACGAGACAAGGTTGGACGTGCTGTGACTGCTAGGGTAGAGGTTGTTGTCCGCCGAGCTGGACGGGAAGTCCAGGGGTGCAAGCTGGACTCGAGGTGGGCGCAGCTGTAGTGGTCGCCCGCGGGATGCGGAATGGCAAAATGGGGAGCTGCGGAATCGCACGTTGATGGCGGTCGTATACCCGGCGGACGAGTCTTGCGCAGCCAGGTTCTTGTCGTCTTTGCGGGTCGTGCCGATTGCGGCAGGCGCGGTGGCAGTCTGGGGATGGCTTGAACGTCGGCGTGGCTGGACTGCGAAACAACGAAAGGTCGCAACTCACGATCACCACGGCCAGAGCTGCGGGGAGGAGAACGCTCTTCGTGCCGCGCGTCAGCCTCCCGCCTCGCGCGGTCGAGGCTGGCGCCGCCGAGGTCATGTACCGACGGTCAGCGGCACACGTCTGGCAACCGAACGTCAGAATCAGCGGGTAGCCGAGCGAGGAGAGGAGCGCGCACTCACCCCCGACAGGCTGTAGACGGACGAAATGGCTGTTCGTGGCGAGGCTGCCCGGCTGAGTCAGACGAGTGTGTGTAGTTGGAAGCAGTAGTAGCGAGCAAAGCAGCTTGTAAGGCCAGGAAGCGGTGTGGTGAGGTTACGAGAGAGGGCGAAGAGAGGGACACGCGAGAAAGGAGTCCGCCTGCCTCCGAGGACCTCCAGGAGGGCCCCTGCGTTCCGCCGTCAAGTTCCGGCGCTCATGAGAGCGTCACCAACTTATACTAGGGTGTAGCTTGAGCTTGTTGAGCGGAGCATAGCCCTGCAGGTGATGAGGATCCGAGGGGGATGAGGAGGTGGTGTCCGCGGTCGCGAGAAAGGCCAGCGCGCTCGTCAAGCCAATCTATGGGACCTTGAAAGCAGTCCGAGCCACCTCGTCCAGTCATTGGAGCGAGTGTGAGCGGCTGGAGGCCAACCCGCTCGCGTCCTCATCTCCTCGACTTGTACACGCTCGCCCTCTCACGTTCACGCTCGCTGTGAAGATGCAGGTCGACTCGCAACAGCCTCAGCAAACGCCCAAGCGCCCCGCTGAAGACGATCCAACCGCTGCGACGGCCGCTGGAGGTGACCCCTCCGCCTCGACCTCTGCGGGCGACAACAAGCGCGCGCGCACGCAGGAGCCTGGCGAGGCATCCACGCCGGGTGCAGCGATGGACGACGGCGCCGAAGACGGCGACGCGAACCAGCGCTCGGCCAAGGAGGCGGGCATGTTTGGCGACGACGCTGCCAGCGTCTCACAGCGTCTGACGACGGCGCGGCGGTACCTTGCGACGCAGACGCACCCCGTCATTGTCCCTTCGTACGCCACCTGGTTCAGCCTCGCGACCATCCACCCCATCGAGCGGCGCAGCTTGCCCGAGTTCTTCAACTCGAAGAACCGCTCAAAGACGCCGACCATTTACAAAGACTACCGCGACTTTATGATCCACACGTACAGACTCAATCCGAGCGAGTACTTGACTGTGACAGCGTGCAGGCGGAACCTTGCGGGAGACGTCTGTGCCATCATGCGCGTCCACGCCTTTCTCGAGCAGTGGGGACTCATCAACTACCAGGTGCGTCGCTACGTTCCGCTAGAGGTTGATGTGACTGACCAACTATCGCGCGCAGATTGACGCCGACTCGCGCCCATCCTCCCTTGGCCCTCCCTTTACCGGCCACTTCCGTATCCTCGTCGACACCCCTCGAGGCCTCGCTCCTCTTCATCCCGGCACGAAACCCTCCGCCACTTCTGCATCCGGCACCTCGATCCGTACCGACCTGATCAAGACGGACCCTTCCCGCCCCGCGACAGCCGACATCCGCCTCTCCTCCGAAACCGCCTCTTCGCTCGCCGAGAAAGCGCTCGCCGCACAAACCGCCGCCGAAACCTCCCTCGCCGACCCTCAGCGCAACCTGAAACCCTGCCATACCTGCGGGACCACCACTCCAACCGTGCGGTACACCTCGCTCAAAGCCAAGGGCGAGATGTCGCTCTGCGGGGCGTGCTACTCCGAGGGCCGCTTTCCCTCGACGATGCACTCGGGCGATTTCGTCCGACTCGATGCGGACCCGTTCGCGCATGCCGAGACCGACCCCTGGTCGGACCAGGAGACGCTCCTCCTCCTCGAAGGAATCGAGATGCATGACGAAGACTGGGACAAAGTCGCGGACCACGTCGTGACTCGCACGAAGGAACAGTGCATCGCCAAGTTCCTCAAGCTCCCGATCGAG
Organism: Rhodotorula sp. S30-09; assembly: GCA_023628235.1. Classification (NCBI taxonomy): domain Eukaryota; kingdom Fungi; phylum Basidiomycota; class Microbotryomycetes; order Sporidiobolales; family Sporidiobolaceae; genus Rhodotorula; species Rhodotorula sp. S30-09. The sequence goes on from JAMALD010000007.1 coordinate 94,688, forward strand.
GATGGCTTCCTTGCTGAGGCGGGAGGAGCGACGAACGGCCCCTATGGGTTTGGGAGGGTTCCGTTTAGCAAGACAGATAACCCTGTCATGAGCGTCGTGGCGTTCCTGGCGGGCGCGGTGGACAGGACGGTTGCGGCCAAGGCGGCGGGAGAAGCGATTGAGGAGCTGGAGAAGGGGTTGAAGGAGAAGAAGGACAAGGCGCCGGCGACGGGCGGTGACGCGATGGAGGTCGACGGAGCGATCAAGACGAACGGTGAGGCGTCCTCGGCGGTCGAGAAGAAGGAGGAAGAGGCGGATGAGGACCCGCTCGCCGACTCGTCTCGCACCTCCGCGTCGTCAAACATTCAAACAGCCGCCCTTACCGCCCTCGGCTCGGCAGCAGCAAAAGCGCATGCCCTCGCACTCGAAGAAGACGCGTCGCTCCACTCGCTCGTCACGGCCGTCGTCGAAGCCCAAGTCCGAAAACTCGATCTCAAGCTTAAGTACTTTGAGGAGCTCGAGCAGCTCGTCGAGGCTGAACGGCGCGCGGTCGAGGTGCAGAAGCAGGAGGTGTTCGAGGACCGCGTGAAGGTTGCACGCATGTTGGAGGAGGCTGCGAGGCTCGTCACCGCCGCGAGGCAGAACGCGGCGCAGGTCCAGCCGGCGGAGGTGCAGGCTCAGATGGCGCAGATGGGATACGTGCCGCCCAGGGCGCAGTCGGTGCAAAACCCTGGACCCCCGCCGGCGCAGGACGCAGCAGCGGTCCCGCTGGCGTGAGGGAGGAGGTGAGAGGTTGTTCGAGCATGTTGTGCGGGTATACCTCCTGCTCTCGTCGTAGAGCTTTCTGTAAAGCTTTCTGTAAAAGCAGTCTCCTCGTCTCAATTTCGACAGCAACTCGCGAGGAAGCCAGTCCATGAGTGCGGAGGAAGCTATGGAAGACAACGACGAGGAAGGGGAAGTGAGCCAAAGGCAAGATGGAAGTCTATACACCGCTGAAGAAAGCGAAGAAGTCGATATGGAGAGCAACACAGAAGGGAAGCGTGCAGAATGTTCCGACAGGTCGATGTGGGTATGCAGGCGAGGGCGAGAAATGAGCGAGGGATATGGGATGTGGCTAGCGGACTGTCACGCGGCGACGGCGTGGTAGCCACTGTGGGTGGAAGTGAAGTCAGCGAATGCTGAACAAGAGTAACCCTGAGAGAACGAGCGACACTCACGTCACGGGCGTCGCAGCGAGCTCTGCGACCCTTGCGACTCCGTTCGACCCGCTCGGCGTCCGCTGCCTCGCCAGCCGCTCAGCTCCATTCGCCGAGAAGCTCCTCGCCAAGGGAGACGGAACGGGCACAGCCGACGAAGCCGGGATCGGAGGGTAGTAAGGTTGCGGCGGGTGTGCGAAGTGAGGCGTCGCGATGGATGCGGACGGCATGGCATGTGCGAGACCGGCGGACAAGGCGCGCGCCATTCTGCTCGGGTCGGCGTAGGGGACGGCAGAGGTCGACGGCGAGTGAGAGGGGCTCGATGTATGCGCATACGGGTGGAAGTGCGCGGGGGCATGAGTTCGCCTCGCGGCGGAGGAGAGGTGGTGGTGGACGCCATCCGCCTTGCCCTTCCTGGCCCCCCCAGAGTGCACACCAGGCGACCTGCCCCGTCCCATCGCCGCATACGCGCCCGACAAGTCGTAGTCTCCCTCAGCCGAAGTGATCGCGCTCAGTGAAGTCCCGCGCCTGCCTCGCCCGTACCCCTCGAGCGCGGGCGGGAGGGTGTCGCGCAGGCTCGTCTTCTTCTTCTTGGCCTTCTCTGCAGCGGGCTTGAAGCGCTTGTTGTCGAGCGACGAGGGAGGCAGGTCCGAGTCGCGGAGCAGGACCTTGAGGAGATGCGGCGCGTTGACGGTCGACGAGAGACTTCCCGGGCCCGCCGCGGTCGACGAAGACAGAGCCGAAGGTGCGAGTGAGCGTCCTGGCGATTTGACTGGCACGCCCTTGCGCCTCCTCGCGGCGGGTGCGTGAGCCGATCCGTTCGACGAGCTCGAGGACGTCGGCGTCGCCTGGCGCTGCGACAGGGCGGTGTGGGGGTGTGTGGGTCGTGGCATGGCGTGTGTGAGCAGTCTGGCAGTGCTCGGAGTCTCCCACAGCGTGCTGGCAGGGCGTGCTGGCTTTGATCTGACGAGCGAGACGAAGTCCCCCCGCCCCCGCTCACAACCCGACCGCTCGCCGTCCCCCTGTCGTTAGACAACCCCTTCTCGTGCAGGAATCCAACAACGATGCATAAGAGTAAGGGCGGAACAACAGGCGAAAGGTGACGAATGTACAGGGAGAGCGCGGGGTCGAATCAGGCTAGGTACTCGTACACGCGCTGGTCCTCGTCCGACCGCCGCATGTACTCGCGGTCAATCAGGCTGGAAATCGACTGCACGGCGAGGGAGACCGTCAGCCAGACTGGCGAGACGGTGGAGACGAGCAGGGCGGCGACGCACCTTCTTGATCTCGGCGGGCTCGACCTTGAACCGCTGTCCGATCTGCTTGATGACCTCCATGACGCTGCGCAAGCGAGAAAGCGTGTCAGAGAACTTATGACTCGGTGGAGCGGAAAACTCAAAGCGGCACGTACAGCTCCTGGTGCTTGATCGTCTTGCGAGCCTTCATGATCCTGTGCAGTCGACTCACAAGGTCAGCATTCGTCCTCCGCAAGCGAGCGCAGCGGTCGGTGAGAGAAAGCGCAAAGATGGCGCACCGGACGATAGCAAGCTGCAAGTGCGAAGACCGGTCAGTAAAGACGCGCTCCGTCGTCGACTTGTTCTCCTCGGCCTGTGTGTGTGCAGTCCAGCCCTTCAGCAAGCTGTTCTCGTGCACTATCACGACAAGAGGGCCCGCAGCCTGGAGGAAAAGGCGCACCGTCTCCTTCTGCTGTATCTGGTTGATCTTGATCCGCACATGGTCGTCCTTAAAGTCCTATTTCCGTCCAGACGAGCGTATTAGTGAATGAACCTTGAAGCGAGCATACAGCTGAAGACGAGAACGAGCGACAGACGCACCGAGTTGAACGAGAACTGATCGCCTGGGTTGACGTCGCGGCCTTTCGGGTGCTTGACGAGCACGCGGATTTTGCCGCATGCGAGAGACTGGAGCGTGCGGTTGAGCTCCTTCTTGTCTGCGTGTGAGGATGTCACGGATAGACAATCATTGCGTCAGCGATCAACAAACAACGCCCGACTCTTCGGGAGACTCGCGCCACGCACCCAGCTTCGTCGCCTCGCCAATCTCCTCGGCGCTCAACTTCGCATCCCCAACGTCGTTGAACAACAACAACACAACCGTCTGCGCCAAACTAACCATCAACTCCTTCCTTCCCCCCCCTTTTTCCTTACTCGGGAACGTCGCCCTCAATGCACACGTATCGAGCCCGTGAGCCCAGGTGATTGTCCGACCCGAGTGCTTCGAGACGTAAAATGCTTTGTAACGGTCCAGGGCGGAGGTGAGAGACGGAGGGAGCGCGATAGGGAAGGGTGGGTAGGTAGGCCAGTTTCCTTGCGAGAGAACGGCGACGGAGAGGTCGAACGACTCGTTGGATTTCCTGAGTGAGCGTGAGCCGACGGCGGTTGCTCGATAGGCTTGCATGACGTCGACGGACAGCTCCATGTCCTTAAACATGACCTCGAGCTTTTGCGTGAATCCGGCGCCACATTCTGCGAAGGCGACAACGACGACGAACCTGTTAGCCTGCGCGTACGGGAGAGAAAGCACCGTTTCTGTCGACGCACCGTCCTTGAGCTTGAGAAGCATGCTGCGCTCGGCGTCAAACGAGGCAGACTTGTTGAGCAGCAACCGCCTAGCAAGGTCGCGCTTGTAGAACGCCTCGAAGATGTCCTTGCCTGTGTGTCATTGGATTGCGAAAGTCAGCTTGCCTCTCTAGGGCGGAAAGCTAGCGGACTCGACGGGGGAGACGCACCTTGCGTGAAGCGGAAGAGGTAGAGAACGTTGTTGAGCGTCTTCTCGAGCTCGTCATCGTCCATACCACGGTTCCCACCGCTTCGCAACTTGGCGTCGAGGTACTTGGCTGCGACCGTCAAAGCGTCAGCCCGCAGGAAAGACGAGGGAAAGCGCCGGCCCACGTACCCATCATCTCGGCCGGCTTGTTCTCGCGCTTGTTGATGAAGAACTCGAAGGCCGAGTTGATCGCTGACTTGAAGCTCGCGTCGTCGGAGAAGCAAGCGGTGACGAGATCGTTCGCGCGCTTGCGGAAGGCGATCAGGTTGTCGACCATGTTGGCGTCTTGCGAGGCGTCCATGACGACGGCGAGACCGGCGGACTTATGGTCGCGAAAGGGACGTCAGCTGCGCCTCCGGAATAATCAAAGCGGGAATACGCACCTTGAGGTACTCGAGGAACGCCTTGCGAAGCTCAGGAACCTTGCTGATCCGGCCAAGGAGGGCGTACATCGTGGACAAGTCATCACGCGCATCTTCCGAGCACATGTCGCTCGTATCTATGAGGCGGAGAGTCAGCACACCCCTGCCGCGCAGAGATCGGCGGATTTGGACGCACCCTTCTCGGCGATACTCTCGACATGACCCTTGATCATCTCCTCCTCGACGATACGCAGCACGCCGCCCTTCAACTCCGAACTGAGTACTGCATCGCACCGCTCGCCCTCCTCGTGTAACCGCTCGACTACACGCTTGAGGTAAGTCGACGGGTCAACAGTCGTAGAAAGCGACAGGCTTTGGGCGTTGTAGAAGGTGCGTGTGGAGGCGAGGAAGGGTGTGGAGAAGAGCGTGGTGTAGCTTTGTTGCGAAAAGGTGCGGAGGAGAAAGAGGAAGGACCGAAGGAGAGAACGCGAGACGATATTGCCGTTCCTGCGTTTCGAGCATCAGTATAACTCCTCTGAAGCCAGCGACAGCGCGCACCTCTCGTGTTCAACAAGACGCAGTAGACTTGAGGTGACGCGGTCCGCGATCCCTTCGTCCGCGAGAACCGAATGCTGGAAGAGGTCGAGCCCCAGATCCCTGCGGGGAATAGATGTTAGCGACGCCGGATTGTCTGCAAGTAAGACCAGAAGTCACCAGATGGACAGCAGGCCAGCCGAGTTGAGAACGTAGGTACGGTCAAGCTGGAGGAAAATGCTTCGAATGAGGAGCACCTGGTCCAAGAACCGTTTCCCCTCCCGTTCGAACTCGTTCATCCACTCCTCCTCCTGCCCCTCAAAGATCATCCCGTCCGCACTGCCCGCCAAGATCTTGCGCAATTCGCCCGTCTCCCGCTCAATCTCCATGCGGATGCGGTCATAGAGAAGCTGGCATGTTTGCGGGCCTGAAGCGACGGCCGCCTCGCACAAAACGTACAGCGTCTGAAGCGATTCGGGTGTAGGTTGCGGTGGGCGTGACTGGATGGCTCGGACGGCACGCGTGAGGGTGAGAACAGCTTGATTCGTGAAGGCGATGGGGTCGGGTGCGGTCGAAGATCGAGCTGGCACGGCGTCAACAACGTCAGTGGGTTCCGGGTGAGCTGTAAGGGTGAGCAGAGCACTTACGCTTAGGCTTGAGCGTGAACTTCTTGACCTTGGTCTTGTCTACGCCGCTGGTCAGCCCGAGTCGCTTGCTGGTCGAAGGGGTTGGAGGCAACGAAGAGCTGGACTCGGCGGCTTTGCTGGACTGTTGGACCGTAGTCTGTGCATCTCTGGCGGCGTCGTGAGCAAGCTTGGACATCTTGTGCGGCGGCGAGGTCATCGCCAGCAGCGGGTGGAGCCAAGTTGCGATGAGGAGCGCCTCTTCGACCGGGACACTTCGCTCGCTGGCAGGCTGGGCTTCTTGATACGCGCAGAGGCTAACAAATGTACTGATTACCACTGCCGAACGATCCCAGCACTTCCCTCGAAGGCACTCCTTCTCCTACTCCCCCTCGCGATTCCCATCAGTTTGGGTGAAAGGCTCCGTCCACAGGGGCTGCGAAGGCTTGCGGCCGCTCGATACCTCGACTTCATGTGCTTGAATGGCTACGCTGGGTGCGTAGCTGAAGCGCGAGCTGTGCCGCTCCGCTGCCTCCCCTCCCCACCCATACCCGGGACGGACAATCCACGGTATTCGTTGTATTGGAACGGAACTACCGCGCTCGATGGAAGGTTCGCATACAAGTGCAGCCTGCGGAGCGAGTTGGCGCACTACTTTGAGCGCGGGCGGAGGCTCTCTCCTCCCCTTACATCTCCCTTCGTCGGGCAGCGGGCCGGGGACGGTTGAATGGGCGGAAGCTACAAATGCAGGTACGCTCGATTGCTTGCAGGTCGCGCTTTGTCTGAGAGGCGGGGAGGAGTCGCTTCTCCCCCTCGGCAACAGCCCTTGCAGCGTCTGCATGCTGCTTGAGCAAGTCTTGCATGTCCGTCTCTGTCGACGACATTGGCGACGTGATCCCGCTCGACCCGCTCGCCCTCGCCCCCTCAGCCAAGCGACGAGGCATGTCCGGGTTCGCGCAAACCTGCTTGATGACGTCCGATCCTAGCCCCGTCGCAGCTGCCATGCGGAGGAGCGCTTTGAGTTCGGGAGAGCTCATTGTGTCGGTGAAAATGAGAGGGAGGACGCGAGGAGGAAGGGGCGGGGGGGGGGGGGGCCGAGCCCGCTGGTTCGGCTGCATCCCCGGACCGCGACAAGTCGAAGTGGGCAGCGCGTCCGAGTGAGCGACATGATCATGCGAACGGAGCGTACCAGTACAAGCAAAAACGCAAGCGAAGCGCAAAGTGGCACAGAAACCGAGTGGCGAGTTAGCTACTGTCTTCACCGGCGACAACGACGGCGGCCAAACTCTCTACAGATTGCGAATGCAGGGTTGCGGAGCTAAAGTGACACAGTATGCACGGCGGAATAACGGGGGAAGGGGTGGGAAAGGCAGGTCGACTCCTCCTCGTCAGGCGAAAGCAAAGCCAGTTGCGCCCTATCGAGAAATTTGCGTGTAAGTGGGCGTCGCGGACACACAACAGAGGTCGCCAAACTCACTTCATGGATGGCGAGCGAGAGCTGACGGCGGAAGTGCTCGTAGGATTCGTAGCCAGTCGGCAGGTCAAGCTGGTTGAAGCAGGTGTGTGCAGTGGGGAGGCTCGCGTTGTTTCCCGCCTTGTGGATGTTGAAGCGAGTTACGCCGCTGTGGAAAGGGGATACGAGGTCAGCGAATGTGCAGAAGGCGAGCAAACCAAGGCAAAAACGACGACTCACTTCATGCCCTGCAGCGCGGCGAAACCCTCAAGCGGTACGCGAGACGAGCCAGAGACAAACTGAAGGAGCTGTGAGACCAAGCGGTTGAGAAGTCAGCGTACGAACGAGAAATGCAGGACGGAGGAGAACGGACCTTTGCGCGCTCCTCCTGCGAGAAAGACCTGACAGCGCGCCAGAACCACGCAACCACGGGATCGGACGGCGAGAACCCGACGAGGTCTGAAGAGAGGAGAAGTCAACACGGGGTCTTGCGGAAGAGGGAGGTCGCAGCACTCACCGGTGTGCGCCCGCATGTCGTCCACGTCCAGCGTCGGCAGGCCCGAGATGAGGAGCTCAAGCTCCCGCTCTGAGAAGATCTGAAGCAGGTCCTTGGGGACGACATCGTACAGGCCCTTCAGCAATGCCTGCATGAGGAGAAGATCAGTACGCGGCTCGAAAACTGTGTCAGGCGGTAGTCTGCGCGACACACATCCATCTGATCCTTGATCTCGATCGAGAGGCGCTGGTCGGCGATGCGGCGAACGTAGTCGTGTTTGTTCTCGTTCGTGACGGGAATGTTCCGGCCGTTCGGGCTGAGGTCGACGACCTCCATGACGCCGAACTCGTCCCGCTCGACGGAGAACGTCAAATCGATGATGCCCTCGATGTCGTTTTCGAGCATCCACACAAGGGACTTATAGTATTCGGGGTCGATCGACTCGAGGTCGCGGTGGTCGACGGGCTTGCCGAGCATGTGCTTGTAGACGGCTGCGATGGATGGGCGTCAGCTCAGCACTACCAGTCTGCGGGAACATGGGCAACGCACAGCGACTGAAGTGAGCCTCGAGGATGCGCTGGTCAAAGATGGCTTTGCCGATGAGGCGGCCAACGAAGCGGAAGTATTCGAGATGGTTCTCGTTGATGGCGGACGACTGCGCAAGGACGGTTAGCACATAGGTGCGCGCGAGACGACGACACTCGCACACCTTGTTCGGCTGGTACGTGAGCGAGTCGGCAGCCTGAGGCTGGAAGAGCGCATATCCTGGGTTGAACATCTGGCGCGCAAGCACTCCGAACCATTCGCTATCGAGTGAGCAACCGTACCGTCAGCTCTATATGGCAAATTGGCGAGAGGTGAGCTAGGACGCACCGAGTGACGCCTCCTGCGTCGACTCCCTCCTCGTCGTAGAACTTGACGTTCAGCTTGCCATACTTGATCTCTTCGCCAGACCTGCGGTTGAAGACGTGGAACGAGTCCTCGAAAACGTGGGCACGACGGACGTTGAGGTTAATTGTCGGGTAGTGCGGTCGCTTCCGCTGAGAACGGTCATGCAGGCGCTGCAGCAAGGAGTCAGACGAAGTTAGCGAAGGTCCCCGCTGCATAAATGTGGCGGACGCACCGAGAAGAAGAAGGAACGCTTGTTCTCAAAGTCGAGCATGGAGGAGTTGCGGACGAGCACGGCGAACGATCCGCTCATCAGCGACGGGTTGTTGCGGACCATCGTGTTGAGGATCTTGCTGTGCGCCGTGGTGAAGTCGATAAACTCGGTCGAGGATGCGTCCGTGAACTTGTTGACGACCAGCAGCGACTCGATCAGCGGGAGCAGCACCGTCGAGAGGTAGAGCAGGTCGGGTTTGGCCTCAATGCCGCCGAGCGCGTGGCCGAGTCGCTTCCACAGATCAGACTTGCTGAGCGAACTGTAGATCTGCTTGACCTGCTCCTCCTCCGCAGACAGACTCTTGGAGGCGGGCTCGCCGCTGTTGGTCGATGGGAGCCTCTTTGGCGCTGCACCGAAGAAGTCGATCGTCTTGAGGATGCGGAGGAGCTTTGCCTGGTTCGACGAGGCAGGCGTGAACTTGCCGAGCGTGACGCCGCCAATGGGCTGGTCGCGGCCGATCGTGTCGAGCAACTCAGCGAGCGAGGGAACGATCTCCTGCGAGATCTTCTCGGCGCGCGCCTTGAGTTCGCCGAGAATAACTTCGCGAGCTCCGTCGAGGTGCGAGAGGTTCTGGATGAGACCGAGAGTCTGCGAGAACGTGCGACTCGAGCATTCGCCGGCATCGAGAACATTGACGACGTGGCCAAGACTCGCCGCCGGGATCTGCGGCGGTTGCTTTGATAGCGCATTGACCGTCAAGACGGCGTCCTTCATGTCCTTCGCCTTCTGATCGTCATCCTTGTTGACGGATTCTGTGGCAGGTGCAGTGGATGCTGGTGCCGCTGACGAAGCTTCATTCGTGCTGGCGTTCATTGCAGGCGGAACTTGAGAAGCCGTGGTGGGCTCGGCGGTTGGCGGCTTCTCGATGGAGGCGAGCGCGCGTGTGATTTGGGCGAGGAGCGTCGTGATCGCTTCCATCATCGCGGGCGTCTTGAGGGTTGTGGGCCGCTCGAGGAGTCCGAGAAGCACGATGATGGGGTAGGTCGTGGTCGGCGCAGCCTGCAGGACGAGGCGTCAATGACTACCCATGCAAAGCAGATCCCATAAAGCTTACCTTCTCCTTGCCCTTGCCCTTCTTGGCGGCACGCTTGCTGACCGGGACCTCCTGCTCGGTGAGGAAGTAGAGCGAGGTCTGCTCGTTTGCTTGGACGAGGAAGCCGAGCGCCTCGAGACAACGCTGCGCAATCAGGTTCGGCACGCTTTCGCCAGGGAAATGCGGTAAGGAGCCGCCGGGCGTCTCGGGCACCCTGCGCTTCGGCGTTTCCTTGGTCGCGAGCGCACGGCTCGCGCGCAGACTCATCTGCGAGAAGCTCTTGTCGACAGCCGAGACGTCGCGGGTCCCGTCTTGCAGAATCGTCAAGAGCAGGTGGACGAGCTCGACGCGGGTGCGACCGTTCTCGCATAGGTTGACGAGAACGCGCTGAAGCGAATGGCGCTTGAGAGGTTGCGGGAAGAAGAGTAGTCGCACGAGGGTTGCCAGGCCGGACTTGTCGAGGAGCTGGATGACTTCGCGGTGCGTCGCAGACTTCTTGGCAGCGGCATGACCCGATTGACCCAGGGCTGCACCGATGCGATCAGCCCCGCCGGCTTGTCCGCCAACCGCCTGCAACGCCGCGTTCACAGGGGGCCCCCGACGAGCCCTGCTCCCGGCGGCGAGAAGGCCGCCGAGGAGAGCGTCGAGCGGATTCGGCGCGTTGCCCTGTTCGGCCGACAAGACTGCCGACCGCAGTGCGGGGTCGAGCGTGCCCAAGAAGTCGGCTGGGTTGACCTCGGCGAAGTCGGCTGGCTCGTCGGCGCGGTCGGCAGCCTGGATTGCAGCTGCAGGCGCAGCTTGCGCACGACGCTGCGCTGCCGCCTCCTGCCGGAGAACTTCGTCGCGCAGCGCTGGCGGCAGAGCGTCGAGGAACTCGGAGTTGATGTGCTCAGGAACGGCTGGAGGAGGACCCGTCGCACGGGTACGAGTCTCGCGCAGATGTTGTCGGATCACCTCGTTGCGCATGTCGTCGGGCAGAGCTTCGAGGAACTCGCGATCGATCCCGGTATCGGTGATGTCGACTTCTTCGCCGTGGACGAGGACGGTAATGCGCTCCGGTTGCGGCGCTTCTTCCGAGCTGCTCGCCACTGGTGCTCCGGCTTCACCTGCGACAGCAGGAGCTCCGCCTGACGGGACTGCAGCCGAGGCCGGGGGCGCAACCACAGGCGTCCCTTGACGAGAGGTGGCTGCTGGAGTTGATCCCGAGGTGGATGGCACTGCGAGTCCCGCAGCGAGCGAGCGGGCGAGGTTCACAACCTCGGCGACGTCGTCAGGGACTTCCTCAGTCGGCTCGTTGTCGACATCCATTGAGGCCTGCCCCGCTGACGCCTCCGCGCTGCCTCGAGCGTCCGTCTCCTCCTTCGCCTTCTCTTCATCCTCCTTTTCCCGTCGTCGCTCCTCTTCCTCTGCTTGAACTCGCTTCTCCTTTTCGAGCCGCTCGGCCACCTCCCTCGCTTCCTGTTTCGCTTTTCTCTGACGCTCCTCCTCCTTCTTGCGCTCCTCCTTCGCCGTCTCGCGAGCGGGGCCGTGGAGAACGTTGATGAGGTGATTGGCGAGCCGCACGATGCGTTCGTTGACGAGCACGCATCCTGCACGCTCCAAGTGTGAGCGTTTTCTCCGCGCCAAGAGACTTAGCAGAAAGACGTACCCTGGAGAATGCGACTCTCCTCGTACCATCGCTGATTTGTTTGCAGCGGGAGGAAGGCCGACGCAGCGTTGATGCGGTCGGACAGCTGGCGCGCGACCGATCTCGAGCTGGGCTGGGTTGCGGATGTCCCGGCGTGGCGGTGAGCGTCGTGACCGTGAGCGTGCTGCGTACCGCGAGCGCCTGGGTTCGGTTGGATGACTACGGCCATGCTGCCCTCCGCGGTCGGCTGGAGCCGTACGCTGACCTGCTCGGGACCGTGAAGGTGCGAGAGGCCTTGCGTGCCGAGGATTTCTTCGAGCGTGTTGACGCCGCCCGGACCGAGCATAGCTTCGACGGACCGCACCCATTCGCGATAGGCCGGCGAGTCGCGACTGGCGCCATGATGACCACGAGGACGATGCGCAGCTGGTTCAGCCGCTGCCTCGGCAGACGACGACTCGGCGAGGAGCGGGTGCGGTGCGGCCGTATTCTGGTTGTGAGGGCGGTCGGCGCCGGCGTCGCCCAGCATCATCATGTCCTCGGCGAGACTTCGGTTGCGGCGAGCGCTGGCGCCGTCACCGCCGGTGACCGGGTCCCAGCCGTACGCTTGGGCAGTCGACTGAGCTCGAAGCTGCTCGGTCATCTCCGGGTCAAACTCGAGCTCGCCCGTCAGCAGCTCCTCCTCGTCGGTAAAGCCGCCTTCACTGTCGCCGGCTTCGTCGACGCCTTCCTCGTCGCCCAGTTCCCCCATGCCTGCCTCGCCGCCGAACACGAGCTCGTCTCCGCCATCGGCCGGACCGCCGTTCTCCTCATCGTCCTCGTCAACCCAATCGTCCTCCTCCCCATCAAACTGGGCCTCAAAAGCCTCAAGCTGATCTCCGCCGTCGCCTCCTTCTTCGAAAAGAATCTCCTCCTCGACATCGTCCGCGTCAATGACGGAACCTTCGCCGTCCGAGTCGCCGTCGAGGTCGTCCTCATCTTCTGCGGCCATCTCCTCCATCTCGGCGTCCGAGAAGCGACGGCCGCCACGGTCCTGTGGAGATCAAACTGTGCGTCAGATGTTGTCAGATCGAGCAAACGTGCTCGTTCGCTACTCACCTCGTCGTCATCCAAGTCGGACGCATCGCTGAACTCGCTGCCGTCAAATTCCTCCTCCATCATTTCGTCGTCGTCCTCGTCGTATGCCTCCTCGTCCTCACTCATGAACTCCTCCGGCTGGCCCTGCTCGAGCTCGCCCTCGTACATGCCGAGCGCCGAGTTGCGGTACAAGTCGGCTGCGGCCTGATCCTCCGGGCTCAGCTCCACGTCAGACTCGTCGCTGATAGTCTCGCCATCGCTCATCATCGACGAGTCTTCGGTGGACAAGTCGCTTGACATGGCATCGTCCTTCGTAGCGCCTGCTGCGGCGGATAAAACTCCCTTGGCGCGCCCGAGCTTCGTGACAATCTTGGTGAGGTGGTCGAGCGGGCGGAGAATCGCGTTGATCAGGACGTTGACGTGAGGGTAGTTGAGATCGACGTCGGCGAGCGCATTTGTGAGAATGACGGCAAAGTTTTTCTCGAGCATGAGCTTGGCGAGCTGCATCGACGTCTCCGAGTGCGGCCGGTTGACGTTCGGGAAGGGACGCGCCGTCAACAGACGATGGCAAAGGTCGGACAGGCAGGCGAGGCGTGCGTAACGGGTCTCAGTTGGCTCGGACGACCCCATCGCATCGCGAAAAGCTCGAGCGATGACTTCGAGAACGGCCTTGCGCACGACCGTGATCTCGTTCGCCGAGTCCTTGTCTGCGGCGTTGCCGAGGGTCGACGCCGCAGCCGAATCGTAGCAGAGACCGACAATGACGAGCGACGCCCAACCCCACATCGACGATGCGCGCTTCGCATCGAAGTCGCCAAGCGGCGCGAGCGACGATGACAAAGCGAGGTCGTTCAGGAGGAAGTAGAGGAACGAAGAGCGCGACCTGGGTGTGACCGGCTCCTTGCTCCCACCCTTGCGAGTCGAAAAGGCGAGGAAGCTCGCCTTGCACGGGTTGTAGGATGCAACGAGTTCGGCGAGGCACGCAAGGGAGAAGGCGGACTGATAGAAGTCGTCGAGAGGCGTGTCCGCAGGGATGTAGGCGTCCATAGTTTCCTTCTTCGGCGCGTCGGTTGCTGCGTTGCTAGCCGGTTCGGCGCCTTCCGCAGGACGCGGGACAGGCGCGAGTGCACCCTTGCTTGTGTCGAGCGCTTGCTGCATGAGCAGGTGAACGACCGTGTCAACGGCCTGCGGCGCGGGAGACAGCGTCGCTCTGCCGGCGGCTTTGGTCGGTACGTCGCCTGTGGCGACGTCTGCCGAGTCGCCGCCTTCCTGATTGAGCGGCGATTTGAGCGGCTCGGGGTCGACCTGCTTGCCAGCGCTGGCGCCCTCGTCTTGCTGCAGCGTAACGTGGTAGTGGTGCGGGGCGTCGGCGCGAACGAGCTTGATGGTAGTCTTGGCGGCTTCGAGGAAGGTCGCGATGTTGCGCAGGGCGACGCTGTGTGTTGCGCGGATGAAGCCCGTTGCATCGGCAACCTGCTACGGGAAAGGTCAGCTCGTCGAGGCCAACCGAGGGACAGCAGAAGCGACATTACCTTTGACCGGTTCGAGCCAAACCATCCTTCCATCTCTCGCTCCATCACCGACTTGAGGAGAGCCTGATCCTCAACGATGTGGCGGAGAATCATGACGGCGTAAGACCGGCAACCCTTTGTTTCGGGCGAATCGATCGCGAAGGAAGAGAGAAGAGTGCGGACGCCATCCCGTTGAGCGAACGCAGCGGCAGCATCGTGGTCGCGCGTCAAACAGAGGAGGAGGCGCAACGTCGAGATGAAGACGTCGCGAGTCGAGACGCCCTTGTCGAGGACGTCGACGGCGAGCTCGAAGAGCGCCTTGCGCTCGCTCGCCCAGGCCGGACCTTGGGCGACGAGCTCGACGGAGGGGACGTCGCTGCCTTCGGCGAGGATCTCGGTGGGTCGCGGCACGTCTTGAATGGCGAGCATCGAGTCGGCGACGAGCATCAAGGGCGCCAACCACTTCGGGCGAGCATCCTTGGCGGGGGACTTGGCCGAGTAACGACGTTCGAAGCGCATCACGGTCGACATGACGTTCTCGCGCAGAGACTCGACCGTTTCGCGGTAGCTGGCGTCGGTAGTGATGAGGGCAATGAGACGCAAACGGGTCGTGATGGCGGCCTCGCGGGCGTCCGCACCGCTCTCCTCCGCGAAAGAGTCGAGCTCGTCGAGAAGCGGCTTGAATGGCGGTTTGCCCGACTCGGCGCTGCTTGCCGGCGCAAGCGAATTGAATACGTTCTTGACGTCGAAGACGAGGTCCGCAAAGTCCTCGGCGAGTTCGAGCGTGCGGTGTATGAAGCCAGTTTCGATCTTCTCGCGGGCGAGCTTGAGCTCCTTCTTCACGTCGTCAATTGGCGTTTCTGGCGTCGCCGGCGGCTCCTCCGCAGCAGTATTCGACACTGCGGCTTCGGCGGCTGTGCCATCCGCGCTAGCATCTCCCATCTCGACATCTGCCTGGAACTCAGCTGCAGGGGCCGCAGGCTCCGCGGGCTGGTCTTGATGGGCGAGATGAGCTGGCGCAGCTTCGACGTTGTCGTCCTGGGCCGATTGAGCATCGGCAGGAGGTGCGGGTGTAGCGGGAGCGAGGAGCTGACGAGCTTCCTCATCGCGAGCGGCGCCAACCACGTCCGGGTGCTGGAGAAGGTATTCAGTCGCAAGCGCAACGTTGTTGCGAGTGCGACGCAGCGCCGTCTCGCACGCGCCTCGCGGGAAACCCATGTCCATCAACTGCGCGATGCGCGTCTCGTCCGGAGCAGGCGGCGTAGGTGAAACGCCAGTCAGGGCTCCGAACGGCCCACCGCCGAACATGGCGTTGAGCGCGTTCGCCGCGCCTCCGACAGCGAGGTTGCCGTCTGCGATAACCTGGCCGAGCGGGCGACCGACTTCCGGTCGAGACGGCTGGTCTGTCTGGTCTTCCCCCTCCGCCTTGAGAACGTTGATGAGGGTGGCGACGAGGCTGCGGACGACGTTCTGCGGGCACTTCTGAAGCCAGGGCTGCTCCCACATGGCGCAGATTGCTGGAAGAGCTGCTGCGCGAAGGCGGACGAGGAACGCGGGCGCGTTGAAGTAGTTGCGACTCGCCGGGTCCTTCTCGCGAATGAGCAAGATCGCCGTCTGCGGCGCTTCGAGGATCGTCTTGACCGCCGTCAGGCGGGCGAGAAGCTCGAGGACCGTCTTGAGACCGCCGAAGACAGGGATGATGAGCGGCGAAGCGGTGCTGGCGTCCGACGTCGAGGCGAAGTATTCCGTCGCGACGGCCTGAAGCCGACCAAAAAGGCGCAAGTAGGCTTCGAAACCGCCGCAGGCGACGACGGAACGCAAAAGCTGGACTTGCAAGCCGTTCGGGCGTTCTGCGAAAAATAAAGCCGTGAGCTAGCTGTGTCAGCCGCAAAGCATGATGCGGCGACGCACCGTCGAAGAGAAGTTTGGTGACAAGGATAAGGCTCTGCGCTGCGTACGCGAGATTGGCGGAAAGCTCTTTCGCCTCGGGCCATTCAAGGCTGTCGCGGAGGAAGCGAGCGAGCTTCTCAGCAACAGCTTGTCCGACAGCGCGATGCGCAGCCTCGGCGGTGCGACGCTGGAGGACAAGCTTGAGGATGGCCTGCATGAACGGCAAGGTCGATCTCGTGAAGGCCTGCAGAACGTCCTGAATGAGCTTGATGTTGGGCGAGTCTGGCGTCGCCGGAGTTGAGATCGCTTCAACCGCCGCCTTTTCGGCTGCGTGCTCCTGCTGGCGCTCGCGCGAAACTGCGACCGCGAGAGTCGGCGCCTCGCCTTGCGGCGCGTTCTGCGCGATCTCCTCGGTCGCTGTCTGGGACGCTTCGCCCGTCCAGAAGCTGGTCGGACGGATGGCGACATTCTCCCATTGGCACGCCCGGTAGACGCGTCCGATGCGCTCGAGAACCTCGCCCTGCTCTGCAGGCTTGGTGAAGACGCTTAGGATGACGGTAGCGGGCTTCCCGTATGCGTAAGTGAGGTTTGTGAAGACGTCGGAGAGGAGCGAGATGTGCGAGAGGAGGATGGTGATGTCGCGGAAGCGCTTCTGCTGGTCGGGGAGCGAGTCGGCAGGCGGGCTAACCATCGCGGCGAGCGGCGACTCGCGAGCGAGGCCGTCGGTCGCTGTCGTATTCCAGAACCACTCGGTCTTCTTCAACCACTTATCGGTGCGTCGCAAGATGCAGGAGAGAACCTCGCTGGGCTGGGTCTCCGTGGCGATTCGGAACATGGCGGCGATGGAACTGTAGCCGTTGTTCTTCTCCATAATCGCGGGAGAGCACGGCAGGACGAGCAGATCGAGGAGCTTCTCGAAAACCGTGTCTTCCGCGCCGAAGAAGTCGTCGATGACCTGGCCGGTATTCTGGAACAGCCCCTCGAGGAACTGCAGGCAGTCGCGGTGGTCAGCTCGTGGAGATCAGGTTGCTAGCAGAGTGTACGCACGCGTCCAAAAACATCGATCGCGTCGGTCGCCTCGTTGTTCTTCATGATCTCCTCGTCCTTCTTCTTGTCCTTCTCCTTGGCATCTTGCTCTTGCCGCGCCTGATCCGAACCTTGTTCTTGACCCGCATCGGTCGCCTGTCCAGCCGCCGCCATCGCCGCCTCTTGCATGGGGACGTCTCGCACAACCGAAGCTGCGACGAGGTTGTAACCCTCTACACCGTCGGGAACGACAAAGCGCTCGCCGTTGGCCTTGAGCGCCTCGAGAACGCCGTGGACGCCCTTCATCAGTTTCTCCTTGAGGGCCGGGTGATGCCGGATGAGCTCTTCAATCGAGCTGCCAAGGATGACGGCCGAGTCTCGGTCCCGAAGGAGCTCGACGTGCTCGCGCGTCGTGAAGATCTCGAAGTACTTGTCGACGAGCGGGCGCGCGAGAAGCTGATCGAGTCCCGCCTGGTTGAGGCAGAAGGCGCCGATGGCATGCGGGATCGACTGCAGAACTTCGTTGGCGGCGGGAATGACTCCTTCGAGCGAGTCGTAGAAGATCTCGGGCACCTTGGCCTCCTGGAGGGCGGCAAGCGATGTCGGCTCGTTGTGGACGAGCGTCGCAACGATGTTGGCGGCGAGGGAGAAGATCTGCGGGCCGAAAACGCGGCGACTCTGCATGACCGTTTTGATGCTGTCGAGGAGCGACGTGTCGATGACGTTGCGAAGACCTTCGGTCGTACCGGATCCGGCGAGGAGACGCTGGAGTGCGCGAAGGAGCGACTTGAGGAGGATACCCTGCTGGAAAGGCAGGAGACCGAGCGCGTTCTCCTTGACGGATGACTCAAGCTTCTTCGACTCGTCAGCGTGCGCAGACACAGCTTCGTTGACCTCGGTCCTGATACGAGCGACCCAGACATTGAGGCCTCCGGCTGACATGAAGGCCGTAAAAGCGTTCGAGTAGCCGGAAACGAAGCCGTCGAGAAGGACATTCGCCTTGTTTGCGCCAAGTAGCTGTAGGTACCCGCGTCGCTCGTTCCGGAGGAAGTCGAGTAGGACGTTGACGATTCCAGCGCCAATAACCATCGAGCCGATCGCCGTATGGATGTTCATGTAGGTCAGGACGTGGAAGAGCGCATCGATGTACTCGACGTTCGTCTCGGCTGCACACGAGGTCTGTCAGCGGCTCTCAATGCAGCGGGGTAGAGAGAAGAGAGGTGCGCACGTTCGTCAGTGTCGAGGTCGGCCGCCATCTTGCGGACCGTCTCCATCAGGACGCCGTGGCTGACGCTGGCGTTGAGCGCACTCGCCACCTCGGCAGTCCTCGATTTCCGCCTACCGAAAGCCTCCAGCGCGTACAGCGCTGCGCTGCGAACCTCGACCGGGACGGCGCGCTCGGGGTGGACCAGCTCAGCGACCTGAGCGATCAGGTCGGGTTCGTACAGGAAGATTTTGAGTTGAGCGGCTTGTTCGCTTTGCGAGTGGGCGAAGACGGCGAGAGCGAAGAGGCGGATGACGAGGAGCTGCTGACGGGCGGCCGCGCCCTGCGAAGAGAGCGCCTGGCCGATGCGGATGCGCTGCAGGAGGTCGAGGCGGTCCGAGTCGGGGACGTGGTGAGTTTCAGCCAGGTCGAGAAGAATGTCGATCGCGCTCCTCTGCGTCGTGCGGAGGTTGGGAAGGTGAATCGTCGTGAGACCCTCCGAAGACTTCGAACCCAGCGTCGACGTGTCCGCTGCGGGCGTTGTGGGAGCGGCGGGCGTCGAAGGCGCCGCCTCGCGCGCGGGCGTGTGGAGGTGGGGAGCAAAGGATGCGGTGCGTCGAACGGGCCCAGGGGTAGAAACGCTGGTCGAGGGCTGAGGCGCAGACGCCGGCGGTTCCCCAAAATCAACCTCCATACCTTGCTCCTGAGGTTTGATCTCGGATGCGCCCTTGATCGGCTCAGCCTTGCGGTAGAACTGCCACTCGGGCTCCTGCGATTCGAGTGGAACCTCGAGCTGCTTGTCCTCGGCAAGCTGGTAGAGCTCGATCCTATGCTCGCGCGTTCCCCACGACTGTGCGAGGGCGAGGAGGCGCTTCTCGGAGAAGGGTGCGGCGTTCAGGGACGAGTTAATTGACGAGAACTGCTGAGCAGGACGGAGAGCGAGGCGAAGGGTCGCGAGGAGGACAGAAATGTCGGTAGTGTGGAGGAGGTCGTTGATGCGCTGCATCGAGAGTGATAGAAAGAGCGAGTAAGCGCGCAAGCCCTGGGCCAAGATCTGCTTCTCGACAAGGAGGACCGCGAACTCACGTCGAAACCGTTGAAGATCTTTCGGTTCGTCGAGTTCTCGAGGAGGAGCTTCTGGAAACCGAGAACGCTCAGAAGGAGTTCCTTGGTCCGCGGGGTGAATTCGTTCGTCTGGCAGTGCACCATCGAACCAAGGTCATAATCGCGAATGACGTTCTCGAGGACCTCGTCAAACCGATTGAGCGGGTAGACCCAATGCTGGAGATCAGTCTTGGGCCACTCCCAGCCGTGCTCGAGCAGCGGCTGGACCAGCGAGGGCAGCTCATGCTGGGGAACCTGCTGGAGCTGGTTGATGAAGCTGGCGATGCCAGGATGGGCCGAGCCGCCCTTCTTGGGCTGCCGCTTGAGCCGTGCCATCTACTCTGCCGTCACTGGTCGGCCGGGCGGCCTGTCCTGCGATGGTGACGGCGGGTGGACGAGGGTCGAAGAGGGGGCCGGGGAGAGGAAGGGACAGCGAGCTCGGCGAGGCGCTTGCTGGGTGAAGACTGGGTGTGCGGTGTGCAAGACTGAAGTCGTCTTTGTAGCAGTCGTCGCTGATCTGGCAGCTCGAGCTTGAACCAGCGACTCGTGAGTGCAGGAGGCAACGGAGGAATGGCTTCGTCACGACCGTGACAGCTGCTTCTTTCGCAAGTCCTGCTCGCACGCTGAGACCGTCGCTATCTAATGAGCTGACATCCAGCTTTGACGAGGCTGTCCCCGAAAAACAGGCTC
This sequence comes from Rhodotorula sp. S30-09, assembly GCA_023628235.1. NCBI lineage: Eukaryota > Fungi > Basidiomycota > Microbotryomycetes > Sporidiobolales > Sporidiobolaceae > Rhodotorula > Rhodotorula sp. S30-09. The sequence continues at coordinate 114,442 of JAMALD010000007.1, forward strand.
GCTCACTCTCTCGCCAGCAGTCCGAATAGAAGCGTAAAGGCGGCTGCGCATCCCAAAGCGCGACAAAGAGTCTGCACGAGCGAGCGAGAACAACATACAGAGCGGTATGGGGGCCGCAGACAAACCCCAGACGTGAACAAGCGCACATCATCCTCCTCGACTCCACCGTCCATTTACTTCTTCGCGGCCGTCTTGCCCTTCGGTGCCGCCTTCGAGCCCCCAGCCGCCTTGGCCCTTTTTGCTGCAGCGCCCGGACCCTTCTTGGCCTTGATGAGCTTGTCCTTGCCAACATCGCCCGCCGACGAATCCGAGTCAGCTGCTTCGTCCTCGGCGTCCGCCTCGTCGAGGTCTTCGTCTACCTGCGCGTGGCATAGGAGATGTTCGTCAGACCCGCAGATTCGCTTGCAAAGGAAGAAATGAGACCTACGAAGGCTTCCTCAAGGTCGGGCGCCTCGACGGCCGATGCGAGCTCCTTCGCCTTGGCCTTGCCGCCATCCGGCTTGTAGTACGGAATCGGGTGGTCCGATGATTTGTATCTGGTTAGAACGCGAATGAGAACTAAGGTCGAGCAGTGGAATTAGAGGGACAGGAACTCACTTGCGAGTGAAGGCCGACTTGGTTTGAGCCGGGATCTTCCTGAGCACCTCCTCCTGGCCCATGCCCTCGCCGATACCCATCTCAACGATTGCGTCCCACTCCTCCTTGCTGAGATAGTACTGGTCGAGCGTCTCGATAACGTCCTCAACGCCATCCGTGCCGTGATCGATGAGCGGCTGCACGAGGCGCGGGAACAGAGTCGGAATGTACGACTGGCGAATCTCGCGCTTGTCGCCTGAGACGCGGAGACGCATGCGGATCTGGATCTCATTGAGCTGGCGACCGAGCTTGCGCTGCGTCGAGCTCTTGCCGAGCCAGCTGCGTTGAGCAGGACTCGTCAGCGGTCTGCACCCGCGTGAGAGGGCGAAAATGAAGACGTCACGCACGCAGGGAAGCTAGGGTAGCCGCCGCCGGATCCGTACGTGAAGGAAGCGGGACGGACGCAGGAGAGCATGCCGTGAAGGGGCATGAGCGACCATTGCTGCTGAGTGCTGTGCAGGATGACCAAGCAAGACCTAAGTAATCTGATTCGCGAACTTCACTGGAAGGATCGCTGCGTACCCGTGGACCATAGCGTCGACGAGGTCTCCGTCCGAGATGCTCTCGGACGCCTTCTGCATCAATTCGAGCCTCTTGAGCTGCTTGCCCGGCCCATTCTCGGACCTCGCGCGCGCAAAGTCGCCTTTGAGGTAATTTTCCTGGACGAAGAGCGGCACGATTGAGTGATCCTGGAAGTAGATCTCTACCTTGTCGTTGAGCGTCATGCCGGAGACGGGCGAGAAGGCTTGCGGGCCAGTGAGCTTGCCGTAGAGCGTCCACGGCGTCTGAATCGTGTTCTTCTCGTTCATCTTGGCGCTGCGAACAGGAGCCGACGGACAAGTTAGTTCATCGCTAGCTTCGCACTGCAAAATGTCGCGGCCACTCACAGCTTCTTTCCCTCGTCGTAGCTCATAGCCTTGGCGCTGAGCTTGTATGTCGCAAGCATGTTGACAATCTGGCGGATGTCAGAGTTCGAGCCGGCGACGAGCTGGTCGACGACCTTAGCGTCGAGCTTGAGGCCTTCCCTGTCAGTTACATAAGGCTGTCAGTACGGGAGAGCGCGTCTTAAATGGCTGCTAACGCACTTGAAGGCGATGGACATGATGCGCGAGCGGATCTCCTGAGCGGACGGGCTGGGGCGAACGAAGCGTGAGCTAGCGCGCACGCCTTTTCGCAGGCACCGGTGACGCACCGCTTGAAGTTCATCTGGAAGCAGGTGCTCATCAGAGGCTTCATCTTCTGGCTGCTCTTATCATTGGCGATGGCAATGATCGGGATCTTGGTCTTCTTGACGAATTGGTTGAGCGCGCCGACACCGCCGCGATCACCTGCAGACATGCCGTCGACCTCGTCCATGATGATCAGCGACTTGCGGTTGACGGTGAGACCAGTCGACGGGTCGTGCTGTCACGGGCGAAGGGCGCGCGTCAGTCGAGACCTTCGCACTGACGGATTCACACATCCTGCGAACGCACCTCCTCGCCGGGCTTCTTGAAGAAACCGCTCAGCGTCGCGTCCGTAACCTTGCTCTTGAACGCCTCCTCGAGCAATTTCTTGCTCCTCGTGTCGGACGCGTTGAGCTCGAGCACGTCGTAACCTTCGATTTTGGCGACGAGGTGTGCAGAGGTCGTCTTGCCGATACCGGGAGGGCCAGAGATGAGCACGCAGCGGAAGGTGTTCATGCCGTCGGGGCCGGGCTTCTTGAAGTTGGAGGCGACATTTTTCGGCCTGCGAGGAAGGATCGCATCAGTTTAGTCGCTCGACGCGGCACACAAGTACCGTACGTCAAGATTCGACATAATCCGCGAAGGCAGGACGAGCTGAAGCTAACGCACCAGGACTCGAGCCACTTCCCAAGCTTCTCCACTGCACCCTTGTTGCCGCAAATGTCGTTCAGCTTCTGCGGCGCATACTTGGTTGTCCAGAGCTGCGTCACGTGTTCCCTGCGGGAGCCGCACTGCGTCAGAATTGCGTGCTCCTGCATCAAAAGCGCAAACTCACGGCGCATCCTTCGCCAACGTCAAGCTCTTCGCGCTCTCCTTAATCTTGGCCTCCTCCTTCTTCCTTGCCTCCTTGACCTTCGGATCGTCTGGGTTCGCAGGTCGTGAGCCGATGAGCGCGAAGAAGCCGTCCTCGTCGAGCGTCTTAATTTGGTGCTTCTTGATAACCTCGAGCTTCTTCGGACCGGCGTCGGAGCCGAGGACGACGTAGGAGGTCTTTGAGGACGGGGCAGTGGTGACGCGACTGCAAGAGGGGGCACAAAGGAAGGCACTTAGCGACAATTTGGCAGCCAGTCCTGCCCGAGGCAATTTGGCGAGGGACTCACCCTCCGTAGCGTTTCGCCAGATCTTGCGCCTCCTCCCTTGACAGGCTCTCCAGCTCGCCCGTGAAGACAAAGGTCAAGCCGGCGAGACAATCGGGAGCGCCTTCGGGGATGTCCTTCAAGCCTGTACACGAGGAGTCACCGCATCAGTTGAGCGACCTTGGAGGAGATTCTCGTACGGCGCTGTAGGATGCGAACGCACCGGGGGCTGCTGGACCAGCGCGCGGTTTCGGCTGCCACTTGAATTTGGGCTTGTCCTCCTTTTCATCGTCGTCGACTGTCGGCTTAATCTCCTTCTTCTTCGGCGCAGGGGCAGCCTTCTTGGCAGGGATGGGCGCTTTGGGCTTGGAAGCCTGCGAAATCGCGACCTTTTTCTTAGGCTTGACGTCCTCCTTCTCTTCCTCGTCTCCCTCGTCCTGCTCGTCCTCCTCAGACGCCCCCGACTTGCCCTCGTACTCGCTGCTCTCCTCCTTCTTGCCCTTGGTGGCGGCCGCCTTGCCCTTTTTTTTGCCGTTGATAGCGACCGCCTTTCCGCTATCCACCTTCTTCTTCTTGACCGCCGGCTTCTCGTCTTCATTGCTTCCCTCCGAATCTGACGAAAGTGTCACGACGGGCGCGACGGACTTGCGCCTGCGGGAGGGAGCTGTGCGAGTCGAGATGGACGGCTTCGTCTCCTGCATCTCCATCTCCGAATCGGACGACTGGATACGGGGCGGCATGGTCGTGCGGAAGCGAGATCAGCAGCTGCACGACGCTCTGCAAGCGCTACGAAGGCGAGGAGAGCCGGAAGAAAGTGAGGTGGGGCAAGACGCGACCTGGTGTCGACCTGCGAGAGAGCATGCAGCGGTCAGTTGTCCGGCTCGAGCGGCCCTCGGCACTACTTTCGACCACCTGCACGCGTCAGAAAGCCCGCTATCCGGTGCGATGTGCGAGTTGTCGGCGAGCTGAGGTCAGGGCGAGCAAGAGGACGCACCGAGGCAAGAGTTGCGAGAGTGCGCGAATGTGAGCGGCGTCTGAAAGCACTCAAGCACGATCAAGCCAGCCACACGAAAGTGAGAGCGCGGTGGTTTTCTGATTGACCTTACTCGAGCAACTCTCGCTGGACGACACTCACCTCGCTCGCCCCAAAGCTCTCGCTGGGACTTGAGCTTGTGCTGCTGTACTGCCTGAAGCGCCTGCGACGAGAATGGCTTCGGAGCAGTCGCTTTCGAGCGGGGAAGCGGCATCGACTTCATCGCTCGCAAACTCCAAAGGACCGTCTCGCGCCTCAACATCAGCAGAGGGGACGCCAAAACCTCGTCAGGGTACTCTGGCAACTCGGCTGTTGCAGAACCAGCTGAGTGTGGCGAATAAGGAGGCGGCCACACCGAAGGGGAAAGGTCCTGCGGCGACCGAAGTTCTTCCCGACTCGACATCTCGCGCGCAGTTCGAGGGGCAGGAAGACTTTATCTCGTTCGAGACATCACCGTCACCGCCGCCGCACACCGGATCAGCTGGAGGAAGGGGGACACCGCGAGACGGCGTGCCTGGGTCGAGGAGGAGAGGCGGCAAGAGGAAGCACGATGAAGTGGACGAGGAGGAGCTGGAGGAGTCCAGCAGAAGGCTGAGGGACCGCGAGAAGGCGCGGAGTACGCCGTGGTGCGAGGACCCGGGCGTCGACTGGCGCAAACACGAGTCTTCCATTGACCAGTGCGTCCGGTTGCTCTCGTTCGGCTCTGCTGAGCTTGCCTGCTGACAGAGTTGTGCTTTTACAGGTTGAATGCCGAGTGCCGCGCCTTCGTCACTTACATCTCGCCCACCCCAATCGAGCATCAGCTTCGCTTGTGGACTATCGAACTAATTCGCCGCGCGATCAAGAGCAAGTACCCTGATGCCGACGTTCAGTGTTTCGGCAGTGTTGGAACGGGACTCTACCTACCAGGCGGGTGTGTATCGTGCTGAGGCTTCACACAAGCCGACACCCGAAGACTGACGCTTCGCACGCCGCTGGCACAGTGACATCGACCTTGTTGTTCTCTCCTCTTCCATGCCCTCTCCGCCACTCAAGCCCTCCTCGTCCCTCCTCCACCGCCTCGCCTCTCTGCTCCTTACCTCCTCCATTGCCGCCCCTCAGTCCCTGGTCGTGATCGCCAAAGCTCGCGTCCCAATCGTCAAGTTTGTCACTCGTTACGGCGGCTTCAGCGTCGACCTTTCCGTCAACCAGAAGAATGGTGTCGATGCGGCCGTGAGGGTGAGGAGTATGTTGGAGGAGTACGCGTTCAGGGAAGAGGGGTACGTCGAGCCTGGGATGGCTGACCTTGGCACATCCTCGAAGGGGAAGACCGTGTCGAAAGGGAAGGGGAAGGGGAAGCAGCGTGCATCTCCTGAGGAAGGCGAAGAGGCGGATTTGGACGAGGACGAGGAGCGCCAATCGAGCGGCGGCGCCGAGCCTCGTCCTGTCGATCACGGCGTTGCGAGGTCGATGGTCTTGCTGGTCAAGGCGTTCTTGGCGCAACGAGGTATGAACGAGGTCTTCACGGGCGGATTGGGCAGCTACTCGATCATCTGCATGGTCATCTCATTCCTTCAGGTGCGTTGCGCTCCCGTTCCTTCGCTTCCCACGAGTCAGCTGACACGGTCGTTCGTTCGTCTCGCAGCTGCATCCGAAGATCCAGACCTCGATAATCAACCCGAATCGCAATGTCGGCCTGCTCTTTGTCGAATTCCTCGAACTGTACGGCAAGCACTTCAACTACGACCAGGCGGGTATCACGCTTCGAGGGCGTGGCGGCTACTTCAACAAGCATGACAAGGCCTGGTTCCGGCCACAGCAGCCATATCTCCTATCGATTGAGGATCCGAACGACCCTCGTGCGTATCGTCCTCTGCCGACCCAGGCTGTACCTGACCATCATATCGCTCGCTCCGCAGAGAACGACGTCTCGGGTGGCTCTCATGCTATCCTCCGCGTCCGGCAAACCTTCGCAGGCGGCTTTGACACCCTCGCTGCTTGGCTCATCCAGCGTCACTCGCTCCTCGCCTCTCGCTCAAATCCCTCCCTCGTCATTCTGTCCGCCTCCGCTCTTCCCAATGCCGACTCCGATCCTCCGAGCAGCATGAGCCAGAGCTTGCTCGGCTCAGTCATCGGCCTTTCGAAGCACGATGCCGACGCGCGAAACGCAAATGTCCGACTGTGGGAAGATGGAGTCCTGCAGCGTCTGCTCGACCGAACGAATCCAAACAAAGGCGCCGGTGCCGGTTTGAGCAAGAAGGGCATGAAAAAGATGCAGCAGGAGGCGCGCGACCGCGAGAAGCGCGAGCGGACTATTGCGCGACTCGAGCGCAAGATCGAGGAGAAGGAGAAGAAAAGCCTGAGGCGTAAAGAGAAGAAGTCGGCGAGGATGGCGGAGAAGGCGGCAGCTGCGGGAGGCGAAGTCCTCACGAATCAGCCGCTCGTCGACAAATCCGCGATCGAAGACGCCAAGGCGAAGGAGGCGGCGCTCGAAGCGCTTGCTCCGCATGCGATCGCTCAGGATGACGAGGACGACACGTCAATGGGCGAAGCAGGCTTTGCCATCGACACGACCGGCTCGCGCAGTGCCGCCGCGCCGGATGACGAGGAGAACGACTCGCGCTATCTTCTCGGCGTGCCCTCCGTCGCGACCACCTCCACCCCGTCACGCAACGTCTACACGCATGTCACGGACGACTCATCGGCGAGCGACGGTGAGCATGGCTCCGACGGCGATGTCGTCCTCGGCGGGTTCGGCGGCGACTTTGTCCGGCACGATGGTAGCGTTGAAGCTTCTCGCGCGACTTCGAAGACGGGATCATCTGTCGACTCGGACGAGGTCGTCGAGGCGCTGATCGTGCCGTCAGCCAAGCGCGTCAAGAAGGGGGGGCCTGATAATGGCCAGGCCAAGAAGAAGAAGAAGTCGAGCCAGGACAAGGCCGATGCTAGGATGGCTTTTTGGGCCGCAAAGGGTAGGAAGGAGACTGGCAGCGACAGCGAGTAGCGATTGAAACGAAGCATTCGCTTTGCTAGTCTCTTCAAGCGTTGAGGAAACGAAAGCAATGCTTAGACATAACGAACAGATTGTCGACGGAATACATCATTCCTCGGCTTCGTCCATTGACGACTCGCCTCCTTCAGTCTCCTTCCTCTGTGCAATCTCGAGTAACTTCTTCGCGAGCTTGAGCTTGGCCTCGGAGGAGCGCGATCTGACTGCGATTAATGCGGATCTCGGGGCCCTCTTCACCGTCCTTGCAGGCGTCGTCACCGGCGACACAGCGCTGATCGGGCTTTCAGAAACCGCTGTGAAAGTTGTGAGGCGACAACCTGCGGGGGCGGTCCGAGAGACGCCTCAACGTTCCGGGGTAGACGAAGCGCTCCGTCTCGATGTTGGCGGGTTCCCACTCGTCGTCTGTCCAGCCGGAAGCCTTTGGCGACGAAGGCGTCCGCTCATCGAAAGTCTCCGTATCGGCGTCTGCGCTCGAGCCGGCGGGAAGCATGTCGTTCGTCTCGGCATCCGAAAAGTCGTTGTACTTCTTGTCGTCGTCCGCGTTTGACTGAGCCGTAGCCGGCTCGTGAGGCTGTTCGACGGCGTGCTGAAAAATAGACGAGTGTTCCACCGCGGTGCAGCCGAAGTTGCCGCAGGTCCGAAGAGGCTCCGATGACTTGCGAACGTCCGTCGAAGTCGTGGCACGCTCAGCGACGACGACGGCAGGAGCAGCCGGCGTTTGAACGCGCCGGTCGAGGTAGTAGAGACGTCCTTCGTGGTCGACGACAGGCGCCATCTCCGGCAAGTCGTCGTCGGCCGTCTCGCGCGACAGGCCTGTCGTCGTCAACGGCATGGAAACGAGGGGATGTATGCAGCTGTCCTTGATGAGCGAGAAGAGGGCGTCGAGCTTGAGGTTTGTCTGGTGGACCATCGACACGAGATTCTCGAAGCCGGGCTTGATGTCTCGCTGAAGGCGAGCGAGGACGCTACCTTCCACGTAGTTGTAAGGCTACGGAGAGCGTCAGTGAAGTCCGCCGAAACTGCGACGAGAGTCACGCACCTGCTCGGTAGCGAACGAAGGCAATCCCGACTGCGCCAACCTCAATGCGCGCTGAGCCATAGTCCGCTGCATCTTGAGGAGGAACATGTGCTCGCAGAAGCGTGCAGAATGGTCGCCAGTAGAAGGCGCAGCGGTATGGAGGGGAAGAGCAGCGGTAGGGTGAACCATCGTGAGGAGCGAATGTAGCGCTGAAAGAGCGGGCGCGTATAGGTGAGTCTCGTACGATGAGAGCGAAGAAGGCGGAGAGAGTGAGGAAAATGGAAGAGAGAGGCGAAAGGCGAGGATAGCCGGCTTAAGAGGGCGGACTTGGATGAAACCGCGACATGGTCCCGTGATCGTCAAAATCGCGAATCGCGGGCTTGGATTGTCTCAAGTCACGGACCGTTCAGCTTGTGAAAAGCGGTATTGAACGAGGTTTGGGCGGTCCTCAACCGTATTCCGCCGGCAAAGTCGCCTACTCGCTCTTCCCTACCGCCCCTGAGCGTCGAGCCGAGCCTCGCCCTGCTCCTGCCATCCACATCATCCTGATGAGGAAGAGAACCGACGTAATGCCCACGTTGCCCCAGACGAGGGCGTTCCAGCCGGACGGAGCGAGGCTGCCTTCGAAGCCGAGGTCAAAGAGCGTGAAGCCGATGTGCTGTGATGCGTTGGAGGGTTAAGCCCGTGTCAGAAGCGTTGGGAGGCTGAGCGAGACGCACCGTCAAGTCCGCCGCGGCCAGGCAGGTCAAGTATGCCTGTACGAGCACCTCGAGCTCCTCCGGCCTGTCCTTCAGCGTCCTCCGCATAGCCGGCAGTAATACGCATCCCATCATCGCAAAGAGGAAGAAGCAGGAGCCGAGCTGTCGGACAACCATGGTCGCGGCGACATGGGTCGATTTTGCGGTAGGCGGAGCGAGGAGAGAGGGCGGGTACAGAGCGACGTAGTATGGTAAAGGAGTGAAGATTGCGTAAGCGGCGCCGGCGAAGGTAAGGAGCGGCTCGAGGACGGAGAAGAAGAGGAAGTAGGGAGAGGGGAGCGGGTCGGAGGACGGCATCGGGGCGTAGACGCTGCGAGGGGCAGATAATACGGTCCACTCAACACGATCCCATTTACGTAGGGCCTCTGAGCCATCACGCTACCCCGAGGACTCTTGTCGTCCTGTGAGCGTCGCCGCGCGATGAAAGTGGGGCGAGGAACAGGACGCACGAGGACGGCATCGCGGGCGGAGGGAGTGGCTGCGAAGTGCCTTATCAGCCTGTTGAAGGCGATTGACGAGCTCGCGAGGCGAGCGCGCAACGTGTGGGCGAGAGCGAGTGAGGAGGACGAGGAGGAAGAGCGGTTTCGCCAACGGAAGTCGCCTCTCGCTTGCGCTGTTGCTTCACGAAGGCTGTGTGAACGTTCGAAAGATGTGTCGATAGGCGAATACGCATGGCAATAAAGACTAGACCAGAGGGTAAGGGAACAACATGACCTTGAACACGATGGACAACGCCTGGTACAACAACTCCAGACTCCGACGAGACGAAGGAGTAGAATAGATAAGATGAACTAATAAGAAGAAGAAGAAGAAGAAGAAGAAGAAGCAGAAGCACTAAGAAGTGTCCATGCCGACCCGCAGCACCACCGCCAAACTCCACTCGCTTGCGCTCACGCTCCGCCCGCTACTTCTCGATCCCGACCTCGGCCGCACTCGCGCTCGTCTCCTCCGTCTCCACACTCTCACGCCTACCCCTCAGCTCCTCCGCCAGTACATCCCTCTCGCTACTCGTCGAAGCGCGATACGATCCCGCGGGAGGTTTCCCAAACTCGAACGAGGCGGCGGACGAGCGCGTCGCGTGAGAGGCTTCGGACCATGTCGAGGCGCGAGAATCGCGAATGGCGGGGTGGGAAGTTGTTGCGGGAGGCGAGGCGGATGAGGAGGTGGAGGAGGTGGTGGTGGTGGTGGTGGTACGCAAGCCGACTGCGACCGGGGCGAAAGACTGGATCGGCGGCAGTCGAGGAGGCCCTCCTGCTGCTGGTGCACCCGCAGACTCGACCTTGATAGGCGCGAGAAGCGCCTTGTCCGCCTCGGTTGGTCCGCCTTCCTTCCCCCGCGTAGTCGCGATAGGCGCGTCGCCGAAGACCGACCGCAGAGGCGGGAGAGTCTGCCGAGGCGGTAACGAGCGACCTGAGGAGCGATACGCCATCGTCTCCATCGCGACGTCGAGAATGTCGGTCGAGCCTGGCCGAGCCGGAGCGACGGGCGTCGTCGCAGCAGTCGAGGGAGCTGACCCCGTTGAAGCGGGCGAGAACGGTGCGGGTGTCGTCATGGACGTAGGGGAGAGCGGGCCAGTCGAGATACGGAGACGCTCGAACGACGAGGACGGCTCGGGCGAGAACATGGCGCGCCGGAAGGACGGGTTCGGAAGCGGTGCCGAGACGGGCGAGGTGACGCTCGCGTGCGTGGGAGCGGGCGAGAAAGGCGAGTGGCTGAACATGGGCTGGTGATCGACGGGCGCTGAAGACGGAGGAAGGACGGCAGCAGGAGCGGGTTGCTGAGCTGGCGGAGCGGCGGCAGGACCTGCGCCAAGAACGGACGAGAGTGAAGGAAGCTTGACTTCCGCCGCGCCGCCGCCGCCGCCGCTCGAAAGCGGATCCACCTGAATCCTGCCGGGCGGGGCATTCGAGCGCGGAACATGCGGGAAATAGAGTTTCGTCGGGATGGGCGTATATGCGCCAGGATGCGGCGGATAGGCGTGTTGAGGCGGCGGGACGGACAGCCCAGTCGGTCCGTACGCGGGATGAGCCGGACGTCCAAACGTGTACGGCGGCGCTCCTCCGGCGTAAGGGTTCGAGAACCGCTGTTCGGGGGGTAAAGGCGCGAAAGAGTCTCGGCTGCGCATTGCGCTCGGGACCTGGTAGTTGCTGTCCATACAGAGGCGAGACGAGGCGTAACTCTGCTGGCTGCTGAGCGAGTCCATCGAGGCGTTTCGGTGCAGGTCGGGGCGGCCGGTGTAGAGTGCGCCGGGATGAGGCGGAAGAGGCTTGCCTCCTTGCATGCCTTGCATCCCGTGGTAGACTGGTATAGGTCCGCCGTAAGCGCCGTGCGGGTAGGCGTGAGGGTGCAGCGGAGGATAGCCCGTGTGGTGGTGCATCGATGGATGTGCGCCAGCTGACATCGCCGAAGCTGCCGCTGCTGAAGCTGCTGCCGCTTCTTGCGCCTCGCGATCCCGTTGACGCTTCTGCGACTGCCGCCGATTCTGGAACCATACTTGGACTCGCCGCGCTGACATGCCTATTTGCCGTCCGACTTCCTCGCGCACCTCGGTCGATGGGAAGCGGGTCTGCGCGGCGTCATTACAACGGTCAGTCACTCTTTGAGCGAGTGGAACGAGAGGCTGAGCAGGGGGGGGGGAGAGCGCACCTTGGCAAGCAGCGCGTTCAGCACCGCCGTCTGAGCCGGAGTCGTCAACGTCCTAGACCTCTTCTTCGCCGGCTCCTTCGCCGATCCATCGCTGGCCGCTCCTCCTTCACCACTCGCCGACGTGCCCGTGGCGCCCGTGACAACACTCGCGTCGTCGTCAAGCGCCATCGCCTCGTCGTCCCCATCTACGTCTGCATCATCCGATACGATGGACGCAATCGAGAAGCGCTTGGCGGAGGCGGGTTCGGGAAGGTCGGGTGATGCGGAAGTTGAGGTGGTTTCGCGGGGTTGGGAGTGGTCCGCGAGGCAGACGGTTTGGGCCATGCTCGGCGTCGGGGTCTTCTCCCTGTCTTCCTCGTCTCGCATCACCTCCTTGCCCTTCGCCCCCTCCGCACCGACACCGTGCATCATCCTCTCGTTCTCCCTCTCCCGCTCCATCCTCACCAACTCACTCGCAGCATCCCAGCTCGTCCTCTCAACATCCCTGAACCGCCTCTTCGTTCCCGCGCTCCCGCCCGCTCCCACACCCGACCCAACAGACGGCCGACGATTGTCGAACGGTTCGGACGAGGCGAGTTCAGCACGCGCTTGGCGCTGTTGTCGCTCGTCGTCTGACGAGCCGCCGCCGCCCGCTCCTCCCGCTCGAGAGGTGATGCCGTCCTTGGCGGGTACGGCAGGCGGTGGCGGACTCGGACTCCCTGCACCCGCACCTGCCGCCGCCGCAGTCAACCTTGCCTGCCTAGCCCTCTCCCGCTGAGCCTTGGGAATCGAGGGAAAGAAATGAGACGGTGCGGAGCCGGGGGCCGAGATGGGGCTTCCGGAAGACTGTGAGGTGGTGTCGGAGAGTATCGTGCGCGAGTTGCGTGGCGCGGAGGAGGACGAAGCGGAGGGAGGATGGTGAGGAGGAGGTGGGGGGAAGGTGTGTGAGGACGAGGACGAAGTCGAGGGAAGGGCGGCGGCCATCGTTGTGCCCGTGTCGATGTCGTACCACGCCGTCGAAGCCGCTGCACAGCGAGTAGGACGAGGGCGCTGTGCGAGTCGTGCGGGTCGAGCGAGAGGAGAGTCGCGGTGTGCGGTCACCGGGAGCGGGCTCGCTCGAGCCGGCGATGGCCTGCTGTTGCTCAAACCTCGTCGCGCACTTCGCACGCACGTTCGACGAGGATCCGCGAGTCGAGAGGGCCGCAGACCCACGCCGACGGAAGGCGACGAGGTGGGCGGGCAAGGCGGGCCGCGAGTCCTGGTGGCGCGGCGACGGTGTGCGCTGTGGCAGTCTCTGTCTCTCTAGCTGTCGCCGGTCCTGTGGCAGCAGTTCGCGACGAGCGCGGTCGGAGCGCGGCAAGCGAGACGACGAGGGCAGGTGAACCGATCTGCTCGCTGCGAGTCGACGACACTCTCGCGCCCGCAAAGCTGTCTGCGTGTGCTGTGTGTCCAGCTGTCCTACACTCGACTCCTCCCGACTCCACTCGACTCCGCTGCGACGATGCGACGATGCATGCACACCTGCTCCGGCTTGAACCCCGCAGACGGCCCCTCGGCGACTGGGTTCTCGACCTTGCAATGGACGGCGACCGACGTCTACTGCCGCCCCTCGCAGGCGGAGTGCGGAGTGCGGAGTGCGAGCGATCGGCGCGCTCACTCTCACTCTGCGCTCGTAGTACCCGGTCGCGGAGGAGGAACGAAAGCGAGCGCGTAGTTACAGCAACACAGGTCAAAAAGAACAGTCCAACAGGGTATAGCACACCCAGAATCACAACCTCACTCCTCGAGCACACTCGGGAAACTCGCCTTGCGCTTCGCCCCGCCGCCTCCTCCTCCTCCTCCTCCTCCTCCTAGCTTCTTCACCGCACTCGACAACAGACTCGCGCGTCGTCCGAGTCCTGTCCCGCTTCCCTCTTCTGCCTTTGCTGCCGGTTCTGCGGCCGGCGACAACGATCGCCGCGAGAAGAGCGAGAGCGAGAGCGGTGTTGTCGGGCTGAACGGCCTGTCCTTGTCCTTGTCCGACGCCGCGACGCTCGCTGCCTTCCGCACGTTCACAGGCGCAGGCGCAGGCGTAGGCGAGTTCGGACCAGTCGGACTCCCGACGCGCAACCACGGGTCGTCCACCGCCTGAGCCGAGATCGACTTGTTCCGCGAGTTCGGAGGAGAGGTACCGCCGGACCGAGCGGAGGTGACTGAGATCCTCCCGTGCGCCCGGGCAGCGGAAGATGACGAGATGCGTGCGGGTGCGGTACGCGGCGAGACGGATCCGAAACCGCCGCCGGCTTGGTGGATCGCGGGTTCGGGGAGGCGGGCGATCTCGGCAGCAAAAGTGTTCTGGAAAGCTGCGTGTGCCAAGGCGGTCAGTCGCGACGCACGACTTCACGTGCAAGGGGAGCCCAACGCACACTTCTCGAGCGTCTCGTGAAAGGCCTGCATGTCGGGCGTGCGAAGCAATGCGTGCAACTTGAGGCACCTCGCAACGGTGACGACCTGACCGCACTCGTCGTCAGCGCGGATTTCCACGAACTAGAGAGACGAGCGACGTACGAGCTCGCTGATCGCCGTCTCGAGCTGGCCGGCGAGCGCGACTTGCGCAGGCGGCGAGCTGGCAACCACCTCGGGTGCGAGGAAGGCGTGGCGGTACATCGACACGCCTTGGTCGACGGGTGCGTTGATCACGCCGTTGAGCGCCATCGAGAGCGGGTTGCTACACGGGGAGGCCATCAGTTGAGGCGCAGAGCCAAGAGGGAGCGCACGACGCACATGTTGACCTTCGTCCCCTCCTCAGCCGTTTGCATCACCGCCTTGTACCGCCGCTCGAACGTTTCGAGTTCCTCACACTTCGTCGCAATGTCTGCCAGCGCGTTCTCGATAGGCGAGATCTCGATGAGGCGGATTTCGACAACCTCGGAGCGAGGGAGGATAGTCGGGAACGCATCCTCCGTGATTAAGACCGTCTTCTCCGTCCACTGCGAGGTGAAGCCGTTCGTTGAGAGGTTGCAACCTTGCGCATCGTGTGCGAGCGGTCGCGTGAAAGAGAAGGTCGAGCCGTGGTGGAGGTGCCAGGCTTTGGCGAAGTGCGGGACGTCTGGCGAAGCGAGGAGCGGGTGCGTGCGGTCATATTCGGGCAAGACGGCTGTAATCTGGAGGTATTGTGTCTCGCCGTACTGGATCTCCTCGCCGGGAATGCTGCTCGTCGGAAGCAGGCGTGCGCTGCACGACAAACGACGCAGTTCAGCGATGTTCGGGAGCCGTCTCGACTCCGCAAGTCACTCACGCCGGATGCTTGTTCAGCATGCGCTCGATGAACGTTCCGAGCGTCTCGGTCTCGCTGCCGCGGTGGACGAACTGTTTGCCGGCGACCGAGGCGGGCCAGTGGCTGCCGTAGTAGGCGACGCGGAAGTAGGAGCTGTGCGAGGCGAAGGTTAGCGAGAGCAAAATGAGCGAAGAAAAGCTAGACTCGCCCAAACTGCCGCTCGGCTTTGGCGATGTTCGCAAACAGGTCCGCCTTGATCCGCAAGACCTCGGCAAGTTTGGCATAGTCGAACATCTTGGTCTCGTACTGCTTCTCCAGTTCGGTGGCGAGCTCAATGGCAGTCTCCCACGCTTTGCCGAGAGTGAGGTGGTTGATGATGCGGTGGAAGAGCGCTTCTCGCTGCGCAAAATGGGTCTGCTTTGGGAGGTCGAGATCCGGCACAGGATCGTGCGACGCGGTGGTGCTCCAGTCGTAGAGGTCGGCGTGCAGCTTGAGGGTCAGGCCGGCCTCGACGAAGTTGCCGGCGGCAAGATGGTCTGCAAGGAAGGTCGTCAGCGTAGCCTGAATTGCAAGAAACGGCTGACGCACAGTTGACGAGACGCTGGACGTAGCGGACGAAGATGTCCGTTCGGCCAATACTGCGGATGAACTGGAGGAAGCGAGCGAGATCAGCGACGAAGACCTGATCAATCACGAACCGCGCTCACCCTCATGAGGCGAAGCGTTGCTGCGATGCGGTCCTCTTGGAACTGTGTAGGTGAATGGTCACGAAATACTCACGTTCGAGAGTAGAAGCGTACGCACCTCATCGCCTTCGGGCAAAGTCTTGATCGACAGCAACAGCTCGAGGAACGAGTCAATTGAATCGAGGAAGGCGGTGATGCGACTGCGCTGGTGGCCCTCGAGATCACTATCGTTGAAGAGCTGACGCAGCTCGGCGACAAAGAATGTGCGAGATGCCGCAGCGACGACGTGGTCATGCGCGCCGACGAGCGAGTCGAGGTGGCCGATGGTTGCGGCTTCAAGGGCGTCGAGCTCGCCGTGCAGCTTGTACTGCAGAGCGATCATCAGTAACTGACAAGCAGGAGGCCCAACGTCCGCTCACGCACCTCGGACTGGATCATTCCGCGAAGCGTTGCTACACCGACTCGTCGAAGCACATCGTGCTGAGAGAGGCAGGTCGACAGCACCTTGCTGAGTAGAGCAGGTACGAGCTTAACTTGGTAGCCGCCGTAGGTCAGTGACGATGGCTTTGGACGGTCATCGACGAAGACCAGAGACGTCCAGGCGCTGTCAAGGAGAGCAGCGCCCTCCGCTCGAAGATCTCCGGACCGTTGCCACACCGCTCGTCTAGGGATAGAAGCGATCAGAGGAGACTCCTGCGAAGCAGGAAAAGCAGGGACTGACCGCTTTTGCGGCGAGAAGTTCTCGATGGTGAGCTGAGGACTCGAGACGACGGCAAGGACCATGCCGAGGTAGTCCTCCCACAGTGCGATACGGAAGGAAAAGGCGGCATCTTCAGGCGGCAAGAAGTGTCGGCAGACGACGACATCGACAGCCTCGGCGAGCTCGAACGCGGTGCGGTGGGTGAACAAGTCGAAAGTGAGCCAGGTTTCGGGCAACCTGCCATGCTCGATCGTCGAGGTCGCGAGGCGGCAGAGCTGGCTCAACAAGTCGGCGAGCTTGTCGGGACCTTCCACCTCCTGCAGCGAATCGAGCCAGCCTATGAGAGTCTGCGGCGCCGCGAGGTGGATGAGGGCAAGCACAATGCAGACGGCCTCGCCGACACCGGGCTGAATGTATCGGCAATTCACCGACTCGGAGGGTGCGGCGCAAGCGCCGGTCGTGGGAGGACGTGCGAGGAGGGGAAAAGGATAAGAGGAAGGGAAAGTGATCGGTATGTCGAGCACAGCAGCGGCCGGGGTGCGCTGTCGATTGATAGCGTCGGCGTTGGCGAGGTCCTCAAACTCGTCGAGGCTGTCCAGGAGCCGCGGTACGAGGGAGAGGAGATATTCCACATTGTCCTGCTCCTGCGCGTAGAGGGATCGGTTCGAGCGGATGGTCGGATTGACGAGGGTGTTCTGAACGATGTTGATTGTGCAGGCGAGGACGGATATGGCGAGCCGGAGTCCCTCGACCCAAGCGATGCGGGCCGTATCGCGGGCGACTTGCGATGCGTTTGGCGCGCACATGGCAAGCTCGTCGAACCTGCCGAGACACGCTTTGACGATTCGGACGAGTCCTGGGACAAACGCTGCTCGAGCAGCTGGCGGGATGAAGGCGGACGACCGGACCACCTCGTTCAGAAGCAGGATCCGCCAGACGAACGCCTTCCCCTTCAGCTCGCCTGTCGACTCGATGAAGGACAGGACGACCTCGATGGTCTCCTCTTCACTGAAAGCTGATGCGAGAAGCGGGAGAATCAAGGCGAAATGCTGAAGGATAAGCGTTTGGGTTCCGACGATGGAGGCCGGCCTTGTCGTGCGCATGAGCGTGTTGACTTCGGCGAGCAGGCTGACGACCTCGTTTCGGAAGGCCCCGTGCGGGTCCTGTGCGCCGTAATCACGCTGTGACCGCGAGATCTCGTCGGCTCGTAAGACGAGCCCGAAGAGCCATCGCCAGACCTTAACGCTAGATCGCAGCAGCAACGCCGCCGCAGAGTCTTCGGGATGTCGTAGCAAGCTCTGGAGCATGCGCAAGACGAGACCGCCTGCATTGGGTTCGTTGAAGTGCCGTGCGATGTACTCGTCGAGAGCATCGCCGAAACCAGTGAAGCGACGGTCGTGCGCGATGCCGAGCACCGAAATGAGGGCCTCGTAAGCAAGGCGATCCAGGTGACCGGTCGAATTGGCCGGAGAGGCGAACAGGGTGAAGAGCGCGTCGAGAACATCGCTGTGTGCGCAGAGAGTGAGCCCTTCGACCGAAAGTCGATTGGAGGCGATACGCACGGGAGGAACCTTGCAATCTCCGCCTCGGGGCAGAAACGGAGCTGCGTCAAGGTCTCGCAGATCGAGTCGGGCTGACCAGCGAGCGTCGCGGGCCATCGAAGCAGGCGCAGCAGTACGTCGTCCTGCGAGAGGGCAGTGGAGACGAGGAATGTGCGGATCTTGATACTGTCTCTGAGCGGAACAAGGGTCTTGGAGACGCTCGGCGGGATCGACGGAGGTTCGGAATCGGCGTCGCGTTTTGCGGGAACTTGAAAGTAGAAGGCAGGGTTCGCAATGGCCTCGTCGTACTTGTAGAGAACCAGAGAGTGTGTGCCGTCCGCTTGGACTGCTGTCCCGTCACGCAGGAAGGGAAGATAGGCGAAAGCAAAGGGCAGAACACTCCGCGAGTCGCGGTCGCGGACGGTGAGGAAGAGATGCGAGTCAACGAACTCCTCCGGCGGTAGGCTAATTTTGAAGAGCTCGCCCCAGGAAGGCTTCTCGGCGCGCTTGTAGACAGTCGAAACGAAGGCGGAGACGGGTTGTTGTCCCGCACCTCGCGAGAGGGCCCGATCGAGCGGTTGCCCATACCGACTCCTCGCTTCGGCCGAGACTTCAAAGCTGCCTGTGCTACCGCCAGAGGCTGCGAGCTGTGCGAGGCTCCTGACAGTAGCGGTTCCGGAGGCCGGCCCATGGAACTCGCCGCTCCAAAGCTTGACGTAGAAGTCGTTACGCTGCTCCCTCGAGGTGATGTCTGGAAAGTCGAGACAGGGTGTGACGGAACATTCCATGAGGTCGCGCTTGTCATCGTCGGGCAACAGGTATTCGACCTCGACAAGAATATGCTGGGCGTGAGGACTGTGTTCGAACCGTTTCGTACGGCTGTGGATGAGGTCTTCGTGGAGGGTCGAGAAAGTGCCTTCGTCAATGGGAAGGAAGATCGGGACGCGGAAAGGCGCCTGTTGCGCTGTGACGGCAGCGAGATCCGCGACGGCTGCTCCGAAGGGATGGCGACAAGATTCGTGACCGGCACTGTCGCGGTGCAGCATGGCCTCGGGAGCAGGGAAGACGTCAAGGGTGGCTGGCAAGGGCGCCGAGTCTAGCGAGGCCGCGTCGGAACGAGCGGAGTGGCGCGAGGATACGAGCGAAAGGCCGTTCCGCGACGCCGATCTCGGCGGCCCACTGGCGGTACTGATGCTACCTGACGGCCTGTGGAAGCTGTTGCGGATGATGCGGCAAACAAGATACAGTTCGCTCTGCATGTCGTTCTTGGTGAGGTCGCGGAAGACTGTCTGCCTTGCTGGCTCGTCGCCGACGAGCGTTCCTTCGTGGTCGATGAGGATGCACGCCTCCTCCGTCACGTACCGCGACTCGGTCTTGCTGTACAGCGAGAAGTACAGCTCGAAGATGTCGCCTGGCGAGGCAAGGTCACCGACAAGACCTTGGAAGTCAAGGCGGGCAGACGACGGATGGGTCTGTGACTGCGAAGGTGCCGAAGACGAGTAGGCGAGGGCGACTTGTTCCTTGTCTGCAGCGGAGTGGAGTCGGCGACGCAGCTTATGCCTGACAATGGGATTTGTCCTCACAAAGCTCTGGGACCGTCATCCAAGCCTTCTCGTCAACGTCTCCCTCGACGTTCGTCTCCACCAGTGCGCCTGAACGTGGATGCCGCACGATGATGTCGAGCCCTTGCGCAGCGTTTCCGGCGACGAGATGAGCCACAGCCTCCCGCCGCAGACAAGCAGCGTCGGCACTGCCAAGCGATTTCGATAAGAGTTGTTGACGCATGGCATGGAGAGCGCCAAAGTGCTTGGCGACGGTTTCGAAGAGCTTGTAGTCTCCGCGAACGAGGTGGGCGTGCATCAGATTCTGCCACTCGCGGAGAGCGCAGGCAATCTCGTCGATGAGAGGCTCGTCGACCCCGCTGCTTGTCTCGTCACCGCATTTGAGACTGGGAAGCGGAGGTGGTGATCGCTCGTCTGTACCAGGCGAAGCCGGGCCGAGCCGGCTCAGTCGGGCTGATTGAAACGGTTCACCGGGAGAGCTGAGCGAGGTGATGGAAGCGCGGTTGCTGCTCCTCCTTCTCGGCGAAGCTGGCAGAGTTGCGCCATTCGGCGCCTGGTGCTGTCGTTGCCCACCGAGAGCTCGCCCGTCGGCCTCCTCCGGCTCCTCCTCCTCTTGCAGCGACTCCATTCGCATCCCGCCATCCCGTCGCCTTGACGGAGTCCTCTCGACCTGCGATGTACGAGAAGTGCCGTTCGGCTTGTCGTGACTGTCTGGCGCGGCGACTTCGCCCCCGACATCATCCTGCAAGGCGATGTGAGCGGCGGGAAAAATGCCGAGGACGGCGTTCGAATCGTCCGTATGGAAAGGAGAGTGAGAAGACGCTGCTAGGGTGTACGGATCGACTTGACGGGACGAGGTGGAAAGGACGTATCCGCGATACCATTGAATGTCTGTCGTCGCGGGCGAAGAAGGGTGGAAGACCTCGATGACGTAAACCTCGTCGCCGATTTCAAGTGGGACCTGTGTTGAGCACAACAGCCAGACTGAGCTCGTTTCTCTTGCGACATCACTCCATCTTCGTGACCTCGAGGGGAAGAACCGCCCGCCGGGTATGTCTCTGCGGCGAAACAGCCCTAAGTCCTTCGAAAGACTGCTAGTAGCTGCTTGGGAGTGTGCCAGACCCTCCAACGCCCTTTCCCCAGATACAACTCCCCCACCTTCTCCTCATCAAGCTGATGAAAGGTTCACACGCACCTGATGAGGGTTCAGCTCTTCCCTGTACTCTGCCACCGCATTCACCACTGTCTGCAGCCGCGTCAGCGGCAAGAACGAGACCTTGACGATGCCGTGCGCTGGTTCGTTGAGCGGCCGCCAGCTCCCTTCGCGGATGGTGATGGCGCCCTCCGCGGGGTTCGACACGGTGGGCGGGTCGTCGGCGTCCATCAATGCGACCCGTCAGGCGTCAAATCAGGGTTGCAACGATTGTCGGTAGCAGGGCAGAGCGTAGTTCGAAGAGAAAGAGGCGTGTTCGCCGCGCTGAGGAAGCGTCCGCCGGCCGACCACCTTGCTTTGCGGTTCTGCCGATGGTTATCGCATTGTACGCTTTGAGGCGTCGATTTGGAGTCCCTAAAAGCGAGAACGAAGCGAGGACGACAGCGTTGCGGAAAGGCGATATTGTGTGTTGTCGATAAAGACAGTGTTGGAGTGCAGAATAGAATAGTACGAATGGAATGGATCCTGATAAACGACAGAGATTGCGATGCGAAAGGAAGAGCGAACGAACAGCGAACGAAGGAAAAAGGGTGTCAAGAAGGGAAGGGAAAAGGTAAGAACGACCGATGCGGGTTGCGTGTATTGTATACTCAATAACGTGTGATGAACATAAGCAGGCGATACAAGAAGTTGGATGAGGCGAAATGGCGGGAAGCGCTGGCGGAGAAGTCAAAAGCCGAATGGAAAAGAGGGGCGTCTCCTTGTCGCCTCAACGTCCGACGTTCTCGCTCCAAATCGGCTCGCTTGTCCGAGAGTCGACGCTCTGGCACCGCTCTCCGCCAGGGATGAGCAAGTGCCAGTAAAGTGTGTCGCCCGCCTCGAGAAGGCGTTTGCCGTGTCGCGTGCGTGCGGACGAGGCGGCGTCGGCAGCTTCTTCTCCAGGGCTGCGGCAGTGTCGGTTGGATGACGGGTTTGACACTGGAGCGGAAGACCGGGCGACGAAGGGGTTGTTGACGCCTCGCTCGCCAGGAAAGTATGTTCGTTCTCGCGAGGTGACCTCGTTGTGGTGGAAGACGTATCGGTGATGATTCGCCGTTCGTTGGTGCTTCTGGACCGACGACTGCAGGGGAGACTTCGTCAGTGACAACGGAAAGAATAGAAAGCCGCAGGTTGACTCACAGTGCACTTGGCGCAAGGCGAAACAATGTGGTCTGGCATCACGGAGAAAGCGACATATCAGCGACGATTTGAAAGAAAGCGTACAGCAGCGAACGCACATCCGACGGTCTTGCCGCAACCGTGGCAGTTGATCGAGCTCGTCAAGCAGCTGCACGTCCGCTCAACATGCTGCTCCTCGCCGAGCTCGCCAGGCCAGAACGTCTCCGAGTTGGCAGGCGCGGCGTCGGTCGAGAAGAGGACGATGTGAGGCTTGAGGAGGAGAACGGCCTGCAGAAAGGAGGACGATCTGGTCAACTCGTCTTCTTCTGCTGAAATGCGACGAATGCACACTCACCCTCATCCCTCGGTCCGACAAGAAGATGTTGCAGGTGGCGCATCGAAGAACGTAGACTCGGTGGATGGGAATGGTCGCAGGCTGTTGCGGTCGAGCCAGCTGCTGGAGGTACTGTTCTTGCGCCGAGTAGTGGTTGCTCTGCGGCTGCGTTTGCGCCGGTTGCTGCGAGTGCATCCAGTGCGCTTGCTCGTTGCGATTCGAGCGGGAAGATCGGCTGGAGAAGTGAGGTTGGTTGGACGGGAAGGATTCGGTCGTCGGGGCGTTCGGGTGGGCAACGGGGAATGGCGCATGGGATGTCGACGGCATCGAGTCGCGCGAGGCGTACTCGAAGACGTCTCGGTGGACGCGCTGAGGTGAGGGCGTGGAAAGACGAGGGTCGCGCATGGATGGGATTGGGTGAAGGCAGGCGAGGCGCGACGGTTGGGAGGGAAAGGAAGGCAACGACGGCTGATTCCTGCGGAGCCACTCGACCAACGGTAGTTGCGTCGCACAAGAGAGTCGAAGCGGCGCAAGTGCGTTACGAACTCCTGGACGAGGGATGAGGGCCGAGAGAGGAGAGGCGGACGGCTGGCGACGAGCGACGGGCGACGGTCGCGAGACTCGGAGAACAAGATTCGGGCAAGGAGTCGATTGCGCTCCTCTGCAGACGGACAGATGCACGACGCAGGCGAGCTGTGGCGGCGTGGGCGACGGGCAGCGTGCAGAGCAGAGGGGACTGAGCGTCGGGAGCAAGAGAGCGCGGAGCGGGAAGCAAGACGGCAACAGAAGGCAGGACGGCCGAGGGTCACCCGATGCGGGCTGCGTGCGAGGAACGCGAGGGCGAGGCGGCACTTGCTCACGCGAGGGTCAGTCGCTGGGGTTGCGACATCGTCGATCGACGGCGTGCCTGTGAAGGGAATGATGCACAGATTGCACGACGCAGTACAGTCGATCACTCCGTACCCGACCGAAGAGCAGCAGAGGAGCGCGCAGCGGGAGAAGCCCTTCCTCGTCCGAGACTCCGCTGCAGACGGCGGCGGCGCCGTCTTCAACGTCGTGGACGGCAATGTCCGTGCACCGTATACAGCCTGCCGGCCAGGCAGCCTGATGCCTGTCGGGCGGCTCACGAAGCGAGGAATGGACCGGAACAAGGTTCGAAGTAGGCGAGACCCTGCGGACGAGCACGAGGCGAGGAACAGAGCAACCCGATCCATGGATGCCCTGGGGCTAGACAAGGTTGAGAGCTGTGCCTGACTAACACAATGAAAACCAATCGAGAGCAAGGGGTCGCGCATGAGGCAGGTGCGGTCGTCCGTTCGTTCGTTGCCTGCCGTGCAAATCTTGGCCAGCCCCCGCCTCCCCACCCGCCTACCATCTCCCGTGTCAAGGTTGAGGGTATTTGTCCATTGCCAGCGTCGCCGGAGCGGACACCCCCCATCGGGAGGAGGAATGAAAGGCAAATGAACGGGCGACGTCAGGTGTTCCTCCGTAGGAGATGTCCGGCGAACAAGCGTCCATTGCGGGTGCGCTGTCGTGTATGTACAGGGGCGGAGGCTTCTCGTCGAGGGAGCCGCGTCTAAAGTAGCACTCCCACTCCACCCAACAAACCGCCGACGAGGAAGCCAGTCACGGCGAGCGGGATCTTGCTTCGCCCGCCATCACGCTTCGCAACTCCGCTACTCGGCCCTCCAGTCGCAGACTGCGACGGTGCGCTGCCACTCGCGCTTCGAGACGTGGTCGAGTCGGTAGGTGCAGGTTGCGCTCGGCTCAAAGTAGCGACGACGCCGTTCGACGAGTCGTTGGCCGAGTACGAGGGGACAATCTGGGCTAGGACGAAGCTGGTGGGGATATTGAGGTTGACGGACCCGTTCGAGGGGATCACGGCGGTCAGATTAGCGGTTGCGGCGGAGAGGGCGCTGGAGTTGAAGTAGCGATGATTCGGGTCGACGTTGCTGCGATGCGAGGGGCTTAGTGAGTAGAAAAAAGTGCAGAATGTGGCGTTACCCACGAGAACTGGCTGATGATGATCTGAGCGACTCGCTGCGAGGTGACCGAAAAGATCGGGATCGAGCCGTTGACGAAGGTGGTCGAGTTGCTGCCCGCCGCCATGGTCGAGTTGGTCATCGTGGAGTTTGCCATAGTCGAGTTAGCGAGCGTTGCGTTGGTTGCGGTCATGTTGCCGGCAAGCATCGTGTAGTTGAGCATGCAGGACTGCCGGTCAGGACACGACTTCCTGTCAGCGAGCGGTCAAAGAACCGAGTATAATGAGACGCTGGTGCACCTGCTCCCGAATCGAGTAAAGCACAATACCCTTGGCACCGAGCTGGTCCGCCTGCTGCAGCACGTTCACCGTCTGCAGCGAATTGCCTCCGGCCGAAGCCGTTCTGTTCGTCTCTGCCGAAGTCGAGCTGTTCGCAGGCATCGTGAAATTCTGCATGGCGTCGTCGCAAGAGATGTAGGCGACCCAAGGGACCTCAGTCGAGGTGAAGTTCTGGTTCGCGGTCGTCTCGTTGAAGTAGAGAAGGACGCCCTGCAGACACGGACCAGTGTTAGTCTCTCAACCATACTGCGTATATCGAACGGGCTGATGCGCACGTAGACGGTCCGGTTCTCCGCCGTGCCCGTCGAGTTCTGCAGCAGTGTCAACCCTTCCCTGGGACGGAGAAGCCGAAGGTCAGCGTTGCACTCTTGCGGCCGACACAATCGTCTTGCAACGCACTTCATCGTCCCTCGCGCGTCCTCTGTGCTCCACCCCGTCCGGATCGTAGAGTTCATTGAGGATGAGGATCCGGTCGCGACCGCCGGCACCAAGCCGACGACAGTTACCACGCTCGTCTCATTAGCTGCTCCTGATGCTGTCGCTGCAGCTGCCGATGCGCTTGAGGTCGACGAGCCGGCGAGAGACGAATATGAGGGGATGGAGGAGGAGGAGGAGGGGGAGGACTGCGCGGCGGCGGGGACAGCGAAGAGGGCGCAGGTGAGGCTCAAGGCGGTGGCGAGGGATGATAGCCGTGTCATGGCGGGGAAGGGGAGCTGTACGAGCGTGCGTGAAGGGCGCTGCGGGTTCCTCGTCGGTTGAGGCGCTGAGGAGCTGCGAGAGATGGGGAAGGAGGTGGCTGACGCGGACGCTGGACGGTGTGTCGGCGGGCGGATAGACCAAACAGCAGCAGCACAGAGCAGCTAGCGTCTCGAACAACGGTGCTTGAACAACGGTGAGCGAGCACAGTAAATGTTGAAGACCGAAATGGGTTCGGTGAGCGACAGAAGGAGCTTGTGGCGAGCAGTGAACGTTGCGACAGCGAATAACGCAATACACAGTGTCCATTATGCACGCTAGAGTTCCCTACGTTACCATGATCCGCGCGAAAGCCTCCTTGGCCACCTCGTCGTTGAAGAGGCCGTCCTGCGTCGGTCCAACCGCGACAGGCTGGATACTGAGGGACTGCAGGCGTAGAAGAATTCAGCGAGTTTCTAAGAAAGACTTGACGGGAGCGAACGAACCCGCAAGACAGGCTCGTCGACCTCGACCTTGCCGTTCCGCAGGTAGACGAGGTGCGTGACCACGTCCTTCGGTTCGCACTGCCTTTGCCCTTCCGCGAAGCTCCCCCCGCACGTTTCTGCCAACGCGCACACATAGTCCACCGCGTCGTACTCCGGCGTCTCGCGGTCGTCCGTCGCGTTGAGCAACAAGACCTTCTTGGCGATATTTCCCCGCGCGACGAGTTCGCCGACTGGCTTGAGTGCGAGACAGGGTATGATGGAGGTGTAGAGTGAGCCGGGGGCGTAGACGAGGATCGATGCGTCCCGGAGGGATTGGAGAAAGGTCGAGTTTGGCCGGGGGTGGATCTCCAGTCCGTGAGTCGAGAGGTAGAAGATTCGGCGGATGCGAGAGGGGAGAGGTGGGATCGCGGATGCGTCCTTTGTGAACTCGAGGTTCCGAGAGCGGGTTGCGATAGGCGAGAGTGGCGAGGGAGATGTGATGTCGGCGTAGGGAGAGACGGAGAGGGTGAATTCGGGTGATAGCGGTAAAGGGGCATGGTCCTCGTCTTCTTCTGCGCCGAGGACTGGCGGTTCGGGGAATGACGGTGTAGTCGCGCGAGTGAGAGGAAACACCGCTTCTGCTCGTAGGCCTGCACCACCGACAGTCTCTTTCGTCGAAAGGGCATTGTCGGGTCCCGAGGGATGCGAGATTTCGCTCTGTCCGGCGATGATCGAGCCGTCTTCGAGTTCTGCAGCGATGGTGACCGTCGAGCTCGTGTTGATGACGGGAATGACGCGGATCGAGTCTTGCGAGATGCCTGTCACCGAGACGAAGAGGAAGATGGCCGAGGGGACCTGTGGAGTGCGGAAGCAGGTCAGGCCGTGTCTCTCGAGGTGAGTAGCGCACACTGCGCTTTCAACTGTAGCAGGATCTGAACGTACGGAGCCGAGGAAGAGGGAAGCTCCGCTGAGGAAAAGGTTGCCGATGGACGCCTTCTGGAAGTTGAAGCCCTACTCGAGGCGGATCGTAAGTATCTCGAGCTGGCAGTAAAATAACGGAAGACTCGCTCGCTGCGCCTTCTTAAGAATGGCGTTCTGGAGGTAGACGAGGAACGAGCGGATTGTCTCCTTTCGGTCGCCTGGGATACCCTGTCGCGTGACACGCGCAAGCATGAGCTTATCCGCTAGAGAGAGCGCTTCAGGCGGGCAAACGGTCGGGATTTCCGCTCAACGAGAGACCGCAGCAAACGTCACGACTCACTCTCCACAGCCTGTGCGTTCCTTCGACGATATCTCCCCACTCCTGCTTGACAGCTGAATGAGACGTCCCCTCGCCGCCAGGTAGCCGGTACTCGAGTAAACGGCGGATGCAGGCGAGAGGAGAGCCGGCGGGGGTTGGTGGGATGAGGCGGATGAGTCGTGACCGGATGTCGCCTAGCGCTGGACCGCCTGCGAACTCAGAGTGAGTGGCGTGAGCGGAGAGACAGCACGAGACTGGGAAGCGGATGCACCCAGGACCCGCTGGATCTCGCTACTGCTGCCTCCGTCGTCCGACACCGGCAAGCAGTACGATACCATCGACCCATTGAAAGCGCCCAGAACCGCATTGCATCCTGTCCCTCCTCCTAGTACGCAGAAGTGCTGATCTTCGAGGGGGAGTCGATGAGGAGCAGGAGTGTTCGACCGGCGAGGAGTCGCATCAGCGCCGTTCGGCGACGTCGACAAAATGGAAAGATCCGGCAGGTCGACTGCCGCCATACGACGTGAGAGAGAGTGATACGCGGGCGCTGGACGGAGGAAGGATTCGAGGGAAGGGAGAGCAGCACAAAGGAGCCGTGTTCTTGGCTCAATATGGTCTCGTTATATTCGAGAACCTCTGCAGCTAGCTAGACTGCCCCAGCAAGCGGTGCGAGAACGAGTCCGCTCGTGATGATGAAGTGGGGGAGGCAGACGACGGAGACGCCCTCGACAACTCGCTCGAACCGACTCGCGTGAGACGCTGACATCATGAAAGGAATCGGAAAGGCCTTTGCGCGCGGTCAGTCACACTCCCCAGGCTCGCCAATCTTTCCCACTCCTTATACCGACCCTCCACCGCCTCCCGAAGGGACGGTGATAGTTCTGCTCGACCACGCCATCCGGGGGCGCCAGTCGAATATAGGGGGGAGACTTGAGCTGATTGATGGCACTGGGACGATCGCTCGGTGGCCGCGAGGGCCTTGAGGATGATGGGGAGGGATGGATGACACTACGCACATCCATGGCGAGCGTACTGACCTTTCCGTACCCTCCACAGCTCCGCACATGCTCGGGAGTAAGGTTGGGATGGGCAAACAGAGCGTCGATGCCGAGACGAACGAGCTTGTCAGGAAGTTCAGCGGTCTCGAAGGTGTGTTTCCGCCTTCGCTCGTATGACCACTTCGTTGCTGACCCGTTCGTCTCGCAGAGTACACCGCCAAACTCGTCAAGGATTCGAGCAGCTTCCGCGACAGCGTCGCTAGTGCGTTCTCGCCTCTTCACGTCGACGCTTCCCGACTGATCTCTCCTGCAGGCATGCTCACGTCCGGCGCCGGCTTCGCAACGGCCTTCTCGACCCTCTTCAACCCGCTCGTCGACGAAGGCTCGCTCACCGCCCGACACCCCGAAGCCGAGACGACCCTGCGCAACATTGACCACTACCACGAGCTCATGGCCGAGTTGCGCGACGCGATCCAGCCTGAACTCGAGCTGGTCGACGCGAGGGTCACGGCGCCTCTCAAAGAGTACCAGGTGTGTTGCGCTGTGGCGCTGCTTATCGTCAGTCTGCTGATGAAAGTGCACGCCCATGCAGGAGCTGCTCAAGAAGATTCGCAAGACGATCACGAAGCGCGAGCACAAGGTGCGTTTCGCCGGTCTTCTCCGCTTAACCAATGGACTCATGCCTCGCACGCACAGCTCGTCGATTATGATCGCCACAACAACTCCTACAGCAAGCTCAAGGACAAGAAGGAGAAGTCGCTCTCGGACGAGAAGAACCTCTTCAAGTACGAGCAGGAGCTTGAGATCGCGACGCAGGAGTACGAGCACTACAACAAGTGAGCATTGGCTGCTCATCTACTTTCGCACCTTGCTGACTTTACCGCTCTTGCAGCATGCTCAAGGCGGAGATTCCGCACTTCATCGCGCTCTCGACGAGCCTCATCTCGCCCATCTTCCAGACTTTCTATTACATCGAGATTGGCATCCTCTGTGCGTGGCGGACTCGCCCGACTTCACGCAGCTTGCTGACTTTGCACCTTCTCGCCCGCAGACACCCTTCTCGAGAAGATGCAGGCTTTCGCGACTTCGACGTACGGCGCCGACGCTCTCGCGACTGACGCTCTCGAGACGATGCACTACGAGCGCATGGGCGACGTGCCCGAGCGAATCGAGGCTTTGAGCATCACCAAGCGATTCACCTCGACCGGTTCGTCCGCCCGGTCTTCCATTTGCGTCGTCCTGACTGACTCTCGTCGCAATGACGCAGCCAAATTCATGTCGCAGCACCGCGCCAACTCTGGCTCCGAGACCGGCTCGCTCCACCGCGCCAGCTCGACCTACTCTTCCTCCTCCCTCGGTCGCAGCGGTACCTCTTCCTCCTTCGCCCGACCTGGCGCAAGTGACACCGCTCCTCCCGCGTACTCGCCACCCGCTGTCAGCCCCGGCTTGGCGGGCAAGAGGCCGCCTCCGCCTCCTCCGCCTGGTCGACCCGGAGGAGCGGCAAAGGAGTACGTCACGGCGCTGTACGACTATACCGCGCAGGTGCGTTCTCGACTCTCATTTCGCTTCGCTAGTGATCGTGCACTGACCCGCACACTTGCGCAGGCCGGCGGCGACTTGTCGTTCCAGGCGGGCGACAGGATTGAGATCGTCAAGCGCACCGGGTCGGACCAGGACTGGTGGACTGGACGGCTCAACGGACAGGAGGGGCAGTTCCCCGCCAACTACACGCAGCTCTAGAGAAAGAGCGCGCGAGGCGGAACCTTTCAGGCTGCACTTGCAACGTCTGTATGGCGTGGCAGTCTCCTTCAGCGGGGGCTTGTGCATTTGAGTCAAGCTAGGCTCCTGCGATGTTAGAGAGGCACGCTCGTTCAGCGCATGCTCCACCCGAGTGCGCCCTGCCGCCACCTCCAGTTCTGCTCTCCCCTGCAACTCGTGCGGTTGACAGTCCACGCTCACCGCTCGAGGTCGGCCAGCTGCTCCTATACCGGCTTGTTCACACTCTCTGGGCGTGTTAATAGCTCGATTAGCCTCCACGAAGCCCACCTCGCGCCTGTACCCGGCTTCTCCTCCTCGTCTCCGCAATCTCGATTGCGTCCGTGAAGCCTTGTGCGGGCAGGTCGACACCGATTGAGCGTACTTTCGACCGCTTTGAAACTTTCTCCTCCATCCTGAACCGTCCTTTCGGCGAGCGCCCCCTTCACTCAACTCCCACACGAACCCCCCTCTTCCTCCTCCTACCGCGACGATCCACGTTGAGTTTCGCTTATCGCGCTGAGCCTCGTCGCAACGCCCTTCGCCATCACAATTCTGATCGCTTCTCTCCTGCCAACGCCGACGACTGTCAATTCACCGCTTACCATCTCCTAGTCTTCCGACTCTCGTGCTCCCGCCAGCACTGATGTCTTGAATCGCTCTGGATTGCACAACTCTCCATGTCGACACCTGCATCCGCAATGCCCAACCTCCGCCTTGTCCACAAGTGCCCGTCGAGAATCCCATCTACCCGGAGCGGTACCTCGCCATCATGTGCAAGCTTCTCGACGTCAATCGCCGCCAGTGGTACACGGAGTTCCAGGTTCTTTATCGCAAGCGCCCTGGGTTCGAGCAGGTCGCGGGCGCATACCTCGAGCAGTTGAATGGGAAGGCGTACAAGCCGTTCGAAGCAATGAAGGATCTGCGCGCGCGTGGAACCTACCGCAAGAGGTATCTCAATTTTGCCGGTGTGTTGCGTGCGTGAACGGCTTTTGCAGAGTCCGCATTGACCCTTTGCTTCGCAGTACCAGCCCTTCTGCGTCGCGAGTACATCGAGACGGACATCAGCGAGCCGACCAAGTCGATGACGTTCTACGAGAATTCTGAGCTCACGCCGAAGTCGTTCGATCAAGCAAACTTAATAATATACGTCGAAGATGGCTCGACAATCAACGTAATGACGAACTCGGTGCGTACCGCATGTGCAAAGGCTGCGCAGCTATTGACCAACGATTCTGTGCCGACTCTTGACGGCCCACTAGGACCTTTTACTAGGCGCGGACCTCAAATGGGGATGGCTAGGGTCAGCCGCTGCGAAGGCCTACCTCAATATACGTCGTCGCCTTGCGCCTCGCCGGACACTTCTCGCGTCCCATGACGACGGGCTCGATGTAGATATCCGTGTCGAATGCGTGCAGCCAGGCCGCGACATTGCAAACGTGTCGAACGAACTGCGCCATCGCCATGTCTCCCCAACTCCGTAAACTCGCCATCCCTTTCTCCTCCTCTACCTTGTGGTCATACTCTTCTTTCGGTATTACTACTACTGTAATCACTCTCTGGGCAAATACGGGCAAGTCCGAGGGATTCGCTTCCATTCAATGCTTGGAACTATAAGTTGTCTACGGATGCTCCCGAAGCTCCGCTGCGGACTCGTTCAGGAGTGTCGTACCCGTCAACAATCACTCTAAGTTTGCCTCGTCCTCGACCGCTGAGAACGACATGGTCTCGATCTTCTTCGCACCCTTGACCTCCTTCTGCAGCAAGTCGTCGATGAGGCGGAACGCGCCCGGGTCAATGAGGGCGACCTGTGAGTCCAATACGATCGTCAATGCTAGAAGCTAAGAGCAAAAGCAGAGGGATAGAACAGACGCACCAGCTCCCACTCATCCGACCACTCGTCCTCCTCGACCTTCGCGATCAACGGCAGGATCTTCTCCTTGATCTTCTTGCCCTCCTTCGAAGACATTGTTATCCGCACCCGCATCTGCGCACGGGCAATTGGAAGCGTCTGCTTCGCTTGCAGGACCTTGATCAAGTCGAGGGCCTGCCGGAGTGAGAAGCGAGAGCATCAGTACGAGTCCCGTCCGCACGAGACCAGTCTTTCCCATTGAGCCACGTCGGTTTGGTAATAGCCTTGAGCGAGAAAAGAAACGAGAAGAGGACGAAGCCGCACCTGCGCCTTTGCCGCCTTGCTGCCGTTGACGTTGTAGCCGACCTCGTTCATCGCCTTCTCGATCATGCCGACCGTGTGCGCCCGCTGGGTGTTTGGGTCGACACAGCGTGCCGCGACCTCCGTGCAGATCTCCCTCCGCAACTCCTCAAGCTCGACCGCCCGCTCCTTCTCGCCGACCTGCAACTCGCCCTTCTTCAAGATCTGCATCATGATCTCCGTTCGGTCGGTCGTTCCGAATGCCTTTTGTAGCTCGTCGGCAGAGGCGACGGCGCCCTTGGAGACGTTGGTGAAGACGTTGTCGATCTGGATGACTTCCGAGAGATCCGTCTGTGCGCCACTCCGCCACGACCGCACTGTGTTCTTGTACGTCGCGACCTGAAAAGGAGACGTCACTGAGCGTCATCAAGCGTGACGAAAAGCGATTGGGATGCGGTACGGTGCCGCAGAGAGGGAGCGAGAGGAAGACACACCTCAAACCGCTTCCCACCCTTCTTCAGCCGCACGACGGACACGTTGGTGAGCTTGATCTGTGTTCCTGGCTGTTTACCGGCAGACCTATGTGCACAACAAGCCTCGTCAGCCTGTGTGTGGGTCGGGGAGTCGACAATTGATGACGGAGGGAGAAGCGGTGAGGGAAGAGCGACGACGGCCGTTCGAGCCGCGCAGACAGATATGGCCCCACTGGTGGACTCAAAAAAAGACAACTTAGCAGCCGAAAGAGGCCCTACAGCTCACATTGTCGGTTTGGTGTGTTTGGCTGATGAGGAAGAGGCGAAGTTGGACCCGACCACGACTGCTGCTCGCTCGAGAGCTTGCTTGGACGATGTGGGGCATCGAGACATTACTGTCGACGCTCGCAGGCGGCATCTCGCTGCTCGTCCTCTTCCGCCGCATTCAGAGTACCCGCCCTTCCCTCGTCCCAAAATCCGTCGCCCTCGTCGTCCTCGGCGACATTGGGCGCAGCCCACGCATGATCAATCACGCAGAAAGCCTTGCAAGGAACGGCTATACGGTCCACATCGTCGCCTACAGAGGTGTGTTCGGCTCTATCGGACCCTACGAGGCTGTGTTGACCTCCTTCTCCCACGCTCATCGCGATGAATTCGCTTGCGTCCAGGCTCTGCGCCGCCGAAAAACCTCACAGAGAATTCACACATCCGCTTCGTATACCTCCCGACCCCGCTCGGCTGGGTCGCCGGGCTTCCTCGCCCGCTCTTCGTCCTCTGCCTCCCGCTTAAGGTTATCGTCGGCGCCTGGGACCTCCTGCGCGCGCTCGTCTCGATCCCGATTGCTCCCGCTTTCCTCTTTGTTCAGGTGCGCTAGTCAATGAAAGATCGACAGGCTTCCTCGCTGACATCGGCCGTTCCCGCAGAACCCCCCTGCCATCCCGACTCTCATGGTGGTCAAGCTCGCAGCGTTCCTTCGCGGCAGCAAGGTGCTCATCGACTGGCACAATACGGGATACTCGGTCCTAGCGCTCAGGCTGGGCCAGCGTCACCCTGTTGTCCTCTTCGCCAAGTTGTCCGTGAAATCTGACACTTTCGCTTGTGCAACTCTGACCTTTCAGCCTCATACAGCCTGGAGCTTCTGTTCGGACGTCTCGCATACGCACATCTCATGGTATCGGATGCCATGAAGCACGAGCTGATCGCGGAGGCGAATCTGAGGTGTGCTTCTCATGTATGGAGTTTCGCAGCTCTCGCTCACCTCTTCCCCCGCAGAGGCCGGGTCGTCACCTTCCATGATCGACCGCCTGCGTCCTTCCGCCGCCTCGATGAGCATGAGGCTCACAACGTGCGTTTGTAAACTTTCGCATCATGAGCCCCGTCTGACCCGTTGCTTCCGCAGCTCTTTTCTCGTCTCCCTTCTCTGAACAGCCTCAGCGACTGGGAACCCTCCTTCGAGCCTGACTCGACGATCTTCACCACCTCATCGGGCTCTCTTCGCCCCGATCGCCCCGCCCTCCTCGTCTCCTCCACATCCTGGACCGCCGACGAAGACTTCTCGATCCTCCTCCGCGCGCTGGAGCTGTACGAAATCGCGGCAAGGAAGTTTGCAGCGGGCGAAGGAGGGCTGCGCGACTCGCATGGACAGGTTATCCCGCTGTCGGGCAAGAAGGCGGCGAGGAAGTTGCCCAAGGTTGTGGTGCTCGCTACCGGCAAGGGCGCGGGGAAGAAGGCGTTTGAGGCGGAGGTCGAGCGGCTGAAGAAGAAGTGGAACTGGGTACGGGTCAGGACCGAGTGGCTTGAGAGGGAGGACTACCCGAGGCTGCTAGGCGCGTTGCGCTTCACAACTTTCTCCCAGAGCACCAATTGATGGACACGCTCGCAGGCTCCGCCGATCTCGGCGTCTCGCTTCATACGAGCACGAGCGGCATCGACCTACCGATGAAGGTCGTCGACATGTTCGGTTGCGGCCTGCCTGTCCTCGCGCTCGACTTTCCCTGCCTCGGCGAACTCGTCAAGGACGGCAAAAACGGTCGCACGTTCAAAACAGCGGAAGACCTCGCTGACGAGCTCATCGTGCGCCTCGTCGCCTAACTTTCCCCGAAGGACTCGCTAAACTTGACCGCTCACGCAGACACTCCTCCTCGGTTTTCCCATGCCCTTCCCGTCCGACATCGACATTCTCCGCGTCGGCATCAAGGACTGCAAGTACGGTGGCGACAAGCCTGGGCAGGATTGGGAGAGTTGGGAGGCGCACTGGGATCGGATCGTCGCACCGCTGATGGCGCCCTGACCCGCTTCCTGCGCCTGTATCCGATCTGGGTAGCCCTCTCCTGTGCTTGGTGTAACGTATCGGCTCCTCACGGACCGAACGAATAATGCTGCACGAGAATTGCGAGGTGATGCTGTACGAGTTTGCGAAGTGCACTTCCCACCGTCCTCCTCCTCATTGCAACGCCCAAATTTTCACCGTCGCGTCCCTCCCACCGCTCGCGAGGTACTTATCCATGAACCTGAGCTTCTCAGCCGGTGCCGTGTGACCGCCGAGCATGAGCGACGAGTGCTCCATCGTCGTCCGGTTGTACACCTTGACGCCGTTCTCGCCTGCTGCTGCGACAACCTTGCGGCTATCGAACTGAAGAGAGGTGACAGCGTGGTCGTAGCGGAGTGTGTCAGAGATGGCGCCCGTGCGGAGGTCCCAGATCTGCGCATGGAAACCGTCAGCCTACAATCAGCTTTCAAGCGGGCTGACGAGAGCTCACCCGGATGGTACGGTCGAGACTACCGCTGACAAGATGGTATTCGTCGAATTGGAGGCAGGTGACCGGACCGGTGTGGCCGACGAGCGTTCGGTGTGCTTGGCCGGTACGCACTGCGTGACGAAAGCGACAGGTCAGCGGGAGCCGCAGAAAAAAGCGAAAGACGGACGTACTGTCCCAGAGCCGCACACATCCGTCCCTCGTCCCGCTCGCCAGCGCGTAGCCCCAGAACATAACTCCGCCGACGAAGTCGTCGTAGAGCTCCCAGCTTCCGTCGGCGTACGTCGCAGTTGTCGGGGCAGCCATCGCGCCGGGGCTCTCGAAGAATGAGGACTGGCGGCGAAGCGAAGCGGCGTACTGCTTGCGAGGCGTGACGGGTGGAGAGCCGAGTGTCGCAGCGGGCTGAGCGAAAGCCGAGGCGAAAGGGTCGGTGCCTAAGTGGGAGTAGGAGGAGGCCGGGTAGGAGATAGATGATGAGGGGAGGGGGTTGGAGATGGCCCACAGGATGTCCATCGTCTGGACGCATTGACCGGTCGTGAGGTCCCACTGGCGCAGGGTTGAGTCGGAAGAACCGGTGACGAGAGTGGAACCGTCAAAGAAGAGGCTCGTCACGGCCTTCGTATGCCCCTGCAAGTGTCGCACGCAAGGCCCGATTTCGACTTGCCCCGTACTCGCCTCAACGCCGTCTCGCACGCTCGAAGACTCGCGCAAGACGCCGTCGTCTTCCGCATGTACGCCGTTAACGAGTCCGCCGGCGCCGGCAGTGGCAGTCGGGCCGAAGACATCCTCCTCCGCCATCATTGACCTCGCCAGCGAAGCCGTCGGCAAGGTGCCCGAGTAGAACATCTCCTCCGCCTTGTCGAGGTCCCACACGCGGATCCCGCCTTCCTCGCCGCCGGTGACACAAACACTGCCCTCGACCTGGAGAGCCTTGACGAGACCGTCGTGGCCCTTCAAGAAGCCGGTCTCGGTGCCTGTCGTAAGGTCCCAGAGCCGAACGGACGAATCGGAGGAAGAGGAGACGAGGGTGCCGTATGGTTCGGTGAAGTCGAGGGCGAGGATGGGTGAGATATGGCCAGAAAGGGTCTGCAGGGAGAACGGGCAGGTCGGCTGCGAGGACTGGCTAGGCGAGCCTGGTAGACGCACCATGAATGCAACGTTCGTCGGCAGCTCGTCGTGCTCGCTCGGCAAGAAAGCAGGGCCTTTCCGTCGTCGCGACGAGGACGTCGGGAGAAGTGGCGCGACGGCAGATTCGGGTCGAGCACGATCCTTCGCAGTCGTCGGGGGAACGGAGGGCAGGGAGGCGTTATGCGACAGGCGAGCGAGGCGAGTCTCGATGCCTTCGACTGCAGGTGCGAGCGTCAGTCAAGCGAGAGATCGCGCGAACTCGTCAGAAGGAACGCACGCTCATCCTCCAACTCCAGCTCTTCTTCCCGCAAGCCAAGCAATCCTTTCCGCAGATCCTCCCGCACCGTCTCCAGCGCGGCAATCTTGGCCTCGACATCCTTGATTTGTCCGTTCAGCAACGCCCTCCGGACGGCAATGTTTGCCATGTCGCCCTCAACCTCCTTCGCATCCTTTTCGAGGTCCTCCCGATTCTGCAAGTTCGCACCCGAGATTTCGTCATCGACCGGCCCGCGCGTTTTTCGCCGCCCCTTGCTCCGTCGACCAATCGTCAAGCTGTTGTCCTGCTCGACTTCGCCAAACTCGCCGGCACCGCCGAGCATCCCACGCGCCTTGTCTCCTCGCTCTTTCAAGCCGAGCTTTCCACCCTCCAGACCTAGCGCCCGCTCGCTCAACAACGCTCGTCGATGTCGCCGCTCCGTCTTGGACGCCTGCGCAGTAGGGATCGTCGCCCGGAAACCCTGGAAGAGCGGAACAGGGTCTTCAGGTCGAGGTGGCGGCGCTTCGAGCGTTAGTTGGCCGTGCTGTGCGGATGCGGCAGAGGTCGAGGCGGAAGAGAGGTGGAAGGGTGCGGGAGGGACGGGAAGGCGGAGGAGCTCGTCAACGCGGTCGCGCAGGTAGAGGTGGGTGCCGAGCTCGCTCCATGATTGGAGAGGAGCGTTCGGGCGACCGATGGAAAGTCCCGCTCGGATGAACGAGATCTTGCGACGGAGGGAAGTGGTGGTCGACGGAGATTGGGAAGAAGTGAGGGAGGCCCGGTGCGAGGAGATGTTGCTCGGGTGGAGCAAGCGTGACGATGATCCGACGAGGTGCGGAGCGAGGTCTACGAGGAGGTTTGATGCGTTTGGGAGGTACGACCCGCTGCCGTTTGTCGAGGAAGACTGCTGAGCCGGCTGCGACGAGGAAGTGCTTCCGGGGATGAAGGTTTCCTTGATCCCGGCAAAGAAGCCGTCACGAGACCCTGTCGACTTCTGCATGTTGCCTAGGCAGGAGCCGGCTGAAGCGCAGAGACGAGGAAGCGACTGGTCGGCTCGAGGGCCTGCGGGAGGTGAAGCGGGAGGTCATCACAGCGGTCGGTCGCGACCTCATTACTCGTCGTGTTGGCTTGAAGGCGCAAGCCTGGTGCCACCCACGGCACACCCTACGGGTTCGTGCTGGACCGTCGTCTTCCGGCTGATGAGAGATGACGCAGGGAGGAAAGACGTTCGCACCAACGAGGGACACGAAAGACTCACCAGTGGAGTCCAGCAGGCTCAACAACTACAACGACGGCACTCGTCCAAGCCGCGCGCCGCCTGCGTCGTTCGCCGCGTCGACCGGAACTCGAGGAGGGTCGGGAGGAGAAGGAGGGGCGAAGCTGGCGTTGGACAAGGGTTGGCCCGACTGAGGAGGGTCGTAGAAGCCTTCTGTGTCGTACCGAGTCTCTCCAGCAAAAGTTTGAGCCAGCTAGTGCGATGTGTCCCGGCGAACCCCTCCTGCTCCCCTCTCTGACTCCTACACATCGCTCGCTCTCGCTGAAGAATGGCTGAAGTGCCTCCAGAAACTTTTGTCAGTGGCAAGATGGTCCTACAAATAGACTGGGCTGTCCGCGCGCCGTGCTTGCCGCCCTCCATCTCATTCTCTGCTTCACGACGGACCGGCAATTCCTCCTCGTGCTCGGACGCAGAGACTAGCAGACAAGGAAAGGTCGTGACGCTCGACGAGTTCAGACGCCCCCCAGCGGCCATTCGAACAAAGCTGCTCCGTGGACATGCCGCTGCCATGCTCGTTCCCTCGCGCTTTTTCTCCCTCTATTCTTCCCTTGCACCTTTCTTCGCTCGACCCCCACACGCACTCCCACCTAGGGCCAGTCTCGCCATGTTCACCAAAATAACGAGGAGGGCACGACAGATGGCAACGTCTTATCCATTTCAGCGGGCGCCAGAGATTCCCAGCAACTTCGCCTGCGGTGCCGGCGACGCCGATCTCGCGGCTATTCTGAGCAGCAAGGCGTCGCCCGGACACGTCGTCGCGCATGGTGCGACCCGCACTTTCTCTTCGACAGACGGATTGTCTCTCACCCTTCTTCTATCCCATCGCAGGCATTACGGCTGTACAGATTACGGCGGGACACTGTATTTTGTCAGCCATGCAGGACTCGTCGGAAGCGGGAGACCTGAAATGGTGGGATTTGAACGAGCCCCTCTTCCTCGTCTTCCATTGGCCGCATCTCTCTCCCAGTCGCTGGTACGTCCCTCGCAATATTCAACTCTGGTATATCCGCTGACTGAACCTAGGACATCGCAGCCTGTTCACTTCGTGTACGGGGACCCGGCGCGTCGCAAACGTTGGCTCAACTGGAGGAGCTGCTTTTGCGCAAAGTGCGTCCCGATTCCGCGATGTCGACCGCCTTGTACGCCTTGTACGCCGAACAGATTCATAACGATCGTAGGGTGGATATCATCACATCTTCGGCGCTCCTAGGGCCATTCTCGACCGCAAGCTCACCGATCCCACAGCGTTAGTCGCTCGGGAGGTCCTCGCGTAGTCGCCGACAGCTGACTTGCTTCCGCCCACCACGGCTAGGCACGTCGAGTACGCCGTGGACATCGCGCTTGAGCGCTCCAACTCCCGTCTCAAGACCCAGGAAGCCGACATCCTCCTCTCGGGCAGACCACTCATCCGCCTCCCCGGCAGACCACTTTCTGACGCGCCACTCCCTCAATCCGTCACGTTCCACGCGCTCACATCCGAGGCCGTCATTGTCGAATGCATTCTCTCGCTCCATCGCCTCGCCGACCTCGACATCGGGGCGATACTGTTCACCGCGAAAGAACCCGAGCTCGTTCTCAAGCACGGATACGAGATGGACTCGTCGAAACGGACCAAGAGTTTTACGTTCACGGTGAAGACGCGTATCAAGGAGGTCACGATGCCCGACGAGTTGATTACGCACCCCGACCTCCGCAAGGAGGGCGTACAAGCGGCGGCACAGTACGAGTACGGCCTACTCCAGACCGAGGAGCGATACTACAAGCCGGAAAGTGTTCAAAGGCTGGCAGGAGAAAAGCCAGAGGTTATTCTGGGTCCTTGAGTCGTACAGTAGTCTCGTCTACGCCCTTGATCTCCGTCCGAGGGCGCGTTCCGACGGTTCTTCCTCGCATGATTTGATGCTGACCATTCGATCTCCACAGCAATTACATTATCCGAATGAGTTCGCGCTCGCCAGGTCCGCCTTCGACCCTGCTCGCCGCCCGTCCACCTGCTCGCCTGTCGTCCTTCCTGCTCGCTTTCGAGGTTGTTGCCGTTCTTCCGAGAACTGTATGACATCTATTGCACATCTTACCAATCGGCGCTACGGAGAGACCGGGGAGACATCTGGGAGGGATGCTTAGACGAGGCTCTTCACGAGGTTCGCTGCCAGCTTCCTCGCGCGCTCGCCACTCCTGGTCACAGCTGAGTGTGTAAAAGCCTAGCCGCGTTTCAAGCAGGGGCAAGCGGCAACAAGCGATTCAAGCGGTCAAAGCGATTCAAGCGGCTCCTGCTCCTCCTACTCTTCTTCCTCCTCAGTCCGCAGTATCCCCTTCCTTCGCCTTCTCCGGCTCTACATATGAAGAAAAGCGTCTCCTCGTGGTTCGGGTGAATCGCCTTGAGCCTCGACGAGTATTCGGCGAGGGCTTGCTGGCGGAGACGCTCGTCGGACGGGTTGGACGACAACGAGATGACCGTCGTCGCTTGCGCTTGAGGAGAAGCTGGGCGCGCGTGCAGACTGAAGGATTGCAGCGCTACAGGGACGTGCGAACGTACGACGGGCTTGTCGGCGTTGATCTTGACGTCGTAGTGGTACACGCTGAAGGAGAACTCGGGAGGGCTGTCAGCATGCGCCCCAGCGTCGCCGATGGGATGAGGCTCCGAAACGCACACGAGGTACGAGGTGCGAATCTCGTGGGCGTTCGTGTAGACGGAGAAGAGCTTTCCGATGCTGTCTCCGAGCGAGGACAAAATGAGCCGGGTTAACGAGCGGGAGGTTCCGTATCCCGGCCTGAGCATCGGTCGCGCTCGTTGCCGAGGGTCATGGTACACGCAGCTGCGTTATTGAGTGTGCCATCGTGTCAGCAGCATCAAGAGAGGGCGAGGTGCGAGGGTGGGAACGGGAATAGGAGGCGCATCTTTGGTGAGGCTTTCCATCGCTGTGAGACGGGGCGAGGGGTGGCGAGGTGGTTGAGAGAGGTGTTGGAGTACTTGTGAGGGAGTCTGAGCTCGCGTAAGGGCGTGTAAAGCGGGAGCGAGGAGATGCGGGAGGGAAAGAGCGAGGAGACGGTGCGCCACCTGTCACGGAGCGAGACTTTGGCGACTTGGGAGCGCACAGAGAGCAAAAAGGCGATACTAGGACGACCGCACTCGCTTTCAGCGCCTGCGTAGCAAGCGTCGTCTCGAAAAGCCAGCTTGAGAAGGTTCGCGCGATGAGGAGGAGGAAGTTAAGTCCGCTCGCAAGGTCCTGCACGGTCTGCCTTCTCTGTGAGGTGGCAAGGGGTGTCAGCTTATCTACAAGCTGTTTTGCAAAGCCGCCCGGACGTGGTGGAGGGAGTATAGGCGGAGAAGATGCGATGCGACGAGGAAAGACGAGAGAAAGGTAGGCATATAGGCAGGCTGAGAGTTGTACGAGGGCGATGAAGACGTTGAGTAGCGCATGCAGTCTAGGAGAAGACCTGCGGCGCCTGGTGGAGGAGCCTGAGGTGGACGAGGTTCAGCGCCTTGACTGCGTCTCGCTCCTCGATCACGCAGGAGATGCTGTCGAAGAAAGGGTCAGCGGGTGCACGACGAGAGAAACCTGGACGAGAAGCTGAAAAAGCCGAGCTCGACGGGAGGGCAGACGACTCACTTGATTTCACTCGCGCCTTGCGAGATCATCTCGATGTTGACGTTCCCCTCAGCGAGCGTTCTGCGGAAGAGAGCAAGGTCAAAGGCAGTCGTGGCCGGAGCGGAAAAGCGGACACACGTGAACATCTTGCCGGCGACGCCGACCATGTTCCTCATGTGCTTGCCGACAAGCGAAAGGATGGCCATGTCGCGCGAGATCGAGATCTGAGAGTTCAGAGTACGTCAGTCGTTTAGTTTCGGGCGAGCGCAGTCACTCCGGAAAACGGCCGAGCCATCTCCGCCGCAACACGCCAACGAAGGAACGCGACTCACCTCGCCAACAACTTTCAAGTCCCTCGAGACGCGATCTAGCACGCTCTTCCTGATCTCGCCATGGATAGCCATCGAGACGTGCACCTCGGAGGTCGAAATAAGGTCGACGACAATCCCATGCTTGTCGAGAACGCCAAAGATGCGAGCGAAGAAGCCATGCGAGATTGTCTTGCGGTTCGAGTGAACGGACAGAACGACGACGGTATCTTTGATAGTGATGGCAGTCGGGCCGAGATGGGGTTCGAGAACGGAAGAGGGGAGAGAAGCGGGTGCGTAAGGAGCGGCCGAGGGAGCGACAGTCGTTTTGGCCGTGTGAGTCTCGTCGGCCGCGTCTGCCGATACCGTGTCGGGGAAGATGATGGTACCTTCGCCCCGCGGGTTTTCGACGTTCTTGATGCGGATCGGAATCGCGGCGCGGATGACTTGCTCCATCGTGAAAGGGTGGATGACCTCAGAGCCGTAGTAGGTCAGTTCGGCGGCTTCTTCAGGCGTGATCGTCGAGAGAAGTCGTGCGGTCGGAACCTTGCGAGGGTCGGCTGTGAAGATGCCGTCCACCTCCTTCCAGACTTGCAGCTCTGCGGCGCTAAGACCGACTGCACACAGCGCCGCGCAAAGGTCCGAGTAGCCGCGGCCGACCTGCGCGAGGAGCGAGCCGGGAACGACGCCGAAGAAGCCTGGAGAAAGCCATGTCAGCTGAAGTCTCGCTCGAGCAGACGCTGCGGTGCGCACCCGTCACGACTGGCACTCGGTCGCCACACTCTGCCAAACGCTCGCCAAGCCGCTGGCTCAGCTTCGAGTAGAACTCTTGGCCAAGCTGAGGGGCCCCGTCCGCGGACTTTGACTCAACTTCCGCCTCGTCGCCAAGGACGTCCCAATCGATGATACTCTCCAGCGAGACCATCTCCGAGTCGATGCCCTGCGCAAGACGAAGGATCAGTAAGCCGTGATTAAGATGGCGGAAGCGGGCGCACCCTATCCCGCAGGGAAGCAGCAACGATGCGGCAGGACAATCGCTCTCCGACGCCCATAATAATGTCCTTTGACCGTGTCGAAATCTCGTCGATGATCTGCAGGTCGGACCGTTAGTGTTGACCCTTCGTGCGCATTGGAAAACGCTTCGCACCTGCGCCGCCCGTAAGAAGCCCCTCAACCGCTCGCAATCGTACTCGAGCTCCTCCTCAACCTCCTGCAGCACCTCCTGCGAGTTGACAATCGCCTTCCGCGCCGCCTCGAGGTGATCCCGCTTGATCTGGTCAACCGTGTCGTCAAACAACTGCCTGTCGTCGTCGTTAAACATGCTGGCGAGCCCAACGCCAGACGCCGTCATGCGAAGATTGGAGAGCGAGCCGGAGAGGTAGCTTTGTCGGGGTGTGACAGGTGTTCCGGGAGCGGGAGACTGAGAGGGAGAGTTGCGGAGCGAGGGGACCGAGGAGGAGAGGTCGGGACCTTTCGGTCGGATGGCTTCGAGCGCTGCTCGGAGGAGAAGGTTGGTCGTGCCAGTCGCCTTCGTATTGCCGGACCGTGCAGAGCAGACAACAACTACTCGGTAGCCGTCGTTGAGGTATTGTCTGCGTTCAAATAACGTGAGTAGTCGCTCCACCGCTGCGAACGAACGAAAGACGTACGGGACGATGCTGCCCGTGATCATGTGCAGCTGCTTGCCGACACTCGTTCCGCCATACTTCTGCACAACGATTGGCGCAGGCGCCGGAGGGTTGCCTCGCAGCTTGGCGGGAGCGCTCATGAGGAAAGAGGGAGATGCCGCGGGTGAAGGGGAGTAAGCTGAGGGAACTGCTGGGGTGACAGACTGGTCAGCATAGTTTTTGGGCGCCGGTCCAGCCAGCTGGCTCACGCAAACAGTCCGCGAGCGAGACGGACGACAGTTCAAAGAAGGTCGTAAGGAAGCGAGCGGTGAGATGTTAGCGACGCGGGATTGTCGAGGTGCGG
This sequence comes from Rhodotorula sp. S30-09, assembly GCA_023628235.1. NCBI lineage: Eukaryota > Fungi > Basidiomycota > Microbotryomycetes > Sporidiobolales > Sporidiobolaceae > Rhodotorula > Rhodotorula sp. S30-09. The sequence continues at coordinate 157,570 of JAMALD010000007.1, forward strand.
AGACAGAGGTGACTACTCACAGTCCGTTTGATCAGTCTATCGACCTGTCTAGACGATCTCCTGGGCGTGGTCGAGTGCTTCGGGAAGTCGCTCGGAAAGGATGTCGTGCTTGAGGGCGATGAGGAGGACGCGGGTGGCCTGGCGGTTGCGCAGGGTCAAGATAGTCTTTGATGCGAGTCTTTGAGCAGGCTCAATGAGTCCAGCAAGTCCAGCGAGGTCAAGAGAGCAAGCCGACAACTTCGCATCACTCGAGTTGACTTGCGTCGGCCGGAGTTGACTCTTTGGCTTGCGGCGAACCACGAGCTTCCAGGAGAGCCGATCTCATCCAGCGAGCACGAGAAGGTATTGTACGACATGGTCCGCGTTGCAGCAACCCGCCCGCACGAGACTGCTCCAGCCCCTGCGACGGTATCTCCCTCGCCTATCGCCGCGAGCCTCATGTCGACTTCCTGAACTCCATCTTCTCGACGCTGACGTCCCCATGCCGCTCAGTGTAGACGTAGCTGCGGGACGGGATGTGCAATGTCAGTCAGAGACTCGCAGCGTGCGCGCGAAGGGGGGCGGGACTTGCGTGACAACGACGTTTCCCTGGATGTCGAGCAGCGCAAAGCTGGGTGTCGGCCCGTCTTCGCCTTGCTGCACCTTCTCGTCGACCTCCGCCGCATCGCCGCTGTCTGCGCCCTCGCCGCCATTCTTCTTCGCCCCCACCGCTGCATCGCCCTCCTTCTTCTCTCCTTCCGCTCCTTCGGCACCCTCGATCGCCTTTGCTGCTGCCGCGTCTCCTTCTGTTGCTGTTGATGTCGATGAAGGTGTCCATAGCGGAGAGAAAGCGCCTGTTGCCGAGCCGGGATTGAGGAAGAACCGTCCATCCGACTCGAACGCTTCGAAGCTGCGAGAGTGAGGAGGGGCGTCAGGACCGCAAAGAGTAGTAAGGCATCAAGACCGCAAAAAGCAGTAATCCCCGGTTGTACAGGGTGGACCACGAGGAGGCTCGAAAGGGTCCCGACGCACCGATGTGTCCCTCCGCTAATCAGCACATCAATATCCATCTTCCTCGCCGTCGCCGCCAGGATCTCTGCGTCACCTAAGGGTACGATTTGGTGACCGTGGATGACGCCAATTCGAAGTGGGCCGTGCTGGACCACCATTGAGGGCGGTAGGGACGCCGAGGGCTGCGAGGTGTGCGAGAGGCGTTCAGGCTGCGTTACGCGACAACCTGGTCGACGGAAGCGGCGACGACTTGTATTGTCGCATCTGCCAATGTACGAGACAGGTGCCGCTGAACTGAGGAGCAAGGCATACCTCGTCCCAATCCCCTCTCACGCCCCTCACATCCGGCGCGACACTTCGCAAGTAGTCCCACGTCTCCTGGTCGGTCGTGTTGCCCGTCGAGAGGATTTGGCCGATCTTACCGGGCACCTGCGAGGAAGGGGAGGAGGGAAAGGGAGGGTCAGAGGTTGAGGCGGCGAAGGAGGTTTTGTTGGGTCGAGGGCGCTCGAGCGACTTGCTGGGGTTGGCGCTGAGTTTTTGAAACATCGCTTCGCAAGTTCGTCTCGCTAAAGCCTCGAAGACCACCTTCCTCTCCATATCCTCAAGTATCGCTCATCAGCATGTTTGCTCCCGCCCACTCAGCCCGTTCGCGCCGCTTGGTGCTTGCTCAAGTTCTCTTGCCCGCCCTCCTGCGTAAAGCCGCTCCCTCTTGCATTCACTCCGCATAACCCGACTGATGACACCCTCGCCGGCAGACTCACCAACAACTTCTTGAACTTGGGCGGCAAGTCATGCGCCCTGTTCGGGATGTGCAAGTCGCCAATGACAAGGACTAGCATCGTCCTTCGGTCCTGGCGGCGGAGAGGGAGGGAGGAGGGGAGCGGAGCGTGTGGGGGTCTATGATGAGTCGAAGGCGTGAGGTGGGTGTTGGGGGCGCGGAAGTAGGGAGTGATCAAGTCAAGGGAGTTGAGAAAGGATCTGGCCAGCCGGACGAGCGGCAGCGAGCGAGTCGAGCGTGGAGTGCAGAGGCAAGAGCCGAACGGGCGACGAGGGGACGGAGCGAATCTCTCGCACGGAGTGCATGGTATTCCAACGCGTTCCCAAGAGGACGAACTACGGAGAGAAAGCATACGAGGGAAGGCAGCGGAGGCAAGGTGAAGCGGAAGCGAGGGCATGGAGATGAGGGTGGAAGAAGCCGACAGGCGGAGAGAGTTAGAGGGTACAGATGCTGATGACGATACAAGCGACAGTTCAAGCCCACATGACGCCCGAGGGGATCTCACTGTGCACGGCGTTCTCGAGACCGCGAAGCTGGACGCCAGCCTGTTCGCGCACACATCGCAAGTCAGCCTCCGGCCCATCCCAGCGCAAAGAGAAGTCAGCAAACGCACCTTCCTCGGCACATCACTCGTCACGCGATTGTTCCCATGCAAGAACAACACCCTCAACCTCGGACACCCATCAAGCAAAGCCTTGACCACAAAGTTATCGACGCTCCGGACGAAACTGAGGTCGACGACCTCGAGATCAGGACACGAGGTGGCGAGTTTGTCGATGAGGACTTCGGACGTGAGGTCGTCGCAGGAATGGAGGTTGAGGTGCTTGAGCGCGCGGCCGGAATGAGTGACGATGGATTCGAGAGCGCTCGGGGAGAGGGACGAGACGCGGTGCAGGTTGAGGAGGGTCAGGCCAGCTGCTGAGAAGGGTGTGGCGGGAGCGTCGGCGTCAGAGTCGGGCGAAGGAGGCGTGAAGAGCGCTTCGACGCCGCTCGTTTCGACCACCGGCAAGTTCGAGAGCGACAACTCGCGCAACGCCGGGCAATGCAGGCGAATACCCTCGACGAGCGTCTTTTCCGTCAACTTCTCGTTCCCATCAAGGACAAGCCGCTCGAGATTCCCGCCGACGTTTGCGAGAAGAGCGATGACAGGGTCATCCTCGAGCGTCTGGCCTTGCGGCGTACCGAGACGCGCGATGTCGAGTGAAACGAGGTTCTTGAGTGAGTGGAGCTTCGAGAGGGACGAGGAGGTGAAGCGGCCGATCTCGGCGAGCTGGAGGTGCGTGAGGTTCGGCGAGTGCGAGACGAGGGCGTCGAGGCAGCCGTCATTGAAGCCTGTAGAGCCGGATTGTCAGTTTCTCGTCGAAAGCAAGTGAGGGGAAAGACGCACGGGACGACATGCGCAGCTGGAACGTCTCGAACTCGGGACGATCCGTTCCGCAGGTCGAGAGGAACTCGATCCACTTCTGAACAGTTACGAGGTACGCGGCTGCAAGCGAATGCTAGTGAGCTGCAACTCTCGGGCACAGCAACACAGTTACCACTCCAGAGAGAAACCCCTGGCACGCAAGGAGGTCGACGACTCACCATACAGCGTCAAGTGCCTCAGCTCCTTGAACCCCTTCAGCCACGCATCAAAGACGTCATCGTCGAGCCTTCCACACAAGTTGAGCGTGAGGCGCTCGAGATGCGGACAGAATGTGGAGATCGAGGCGAGAGCCGTGTCTTTGACGTCTGTCGCGCGCGCGCAAGGTCAGCTTCTCTCCTCGCAAAACGAGAGAGACCGGACGCACTCGTGCAGTCGTACAACTTGAGCTCCTTGTGCCCAACCTCGAGGAACAAGCGTAGGTTCTCGCCGTTGAGCGCGCGGTTCTTGCACACGATCTTGGCAACGCGGTCGAGGTTCTTGTGTCCGATATCGCCGAGCGCTTCGACATCGTCGATGTACGAGCCGATGATCTGCGTCGAAAGATTAGCTGCTGATGGAGAGAACGTCGAGGGGAAGCGAGCGCACAGAGAGACAAGCCTGCTGCAGAGCGGGGACGGGTGTGTACACAGTCTCCTCGACGCCCTTTTGCGACTTCTTCTTGACGAGCTTCGGCTTCTTTGGGAGCGAGGGGAACGTCGCGCGGTCTTCGATCGACTCGGACGTGCAGGGCGAACAGAGGAGGCCTGGTCCGCGCGGGTTCGACGCCGTGTACTGCGAGACGCGGACGCCCGCTCCGTCAGCTCGTGTACGAAGGGGCAGAGAGAGAGCTACACACCTTCGAAACGGTGAACTTCTTCCCACACTCGGCGCAGACAGCGATAGCCCCCGGCATCCTATCGTCGTAACGTCCCTTCTTCGGCGCAGCATGCGGTGCGCCCCCGAGCGTGAAACCATCTTCCTCTACTCCGCCCTTGTCCTTCTTGGACTTCTTCTTGCCCGCAGCGGAGGAGGTCGACTTGCGCTTCTTGCCGGTCGAAGACGAGGGGCCTGCTTCAGCGTCTGCGTCGGTCGATGCGGCGGTGACTGTCACGGGCGTGGAGGCGCCAGTGGAAGAGGAAGCGGTGCTGTCGTCCGCGGCAGTGAGCTGGACCGAGGCGGTCGGGTTGGTCGATCCAGAGGGGGAAGGGGGGGTCGCTGGGGATGGAGGGGACGGCTGAGCGAGTTGCCCCGTGCGCCTGTTGGCATAGTTGATGTTTGCATTCGGTCCCGTGATGCCTTGTTCCTGTCATCGAGCGAGTCGAGCGAGGAGATGTCAGTCGCGTCCGTGGAGAGTGGCGGCGAGCAGGGAGAATGAGCGCACACGCAGGAACGAGGTGAGTGCTGACCGCGGACCATAGACCTGCCCGTCTCCACTCTGCTGCTGCGACTGTCTCCTGCGCGGCGCCATCCTGTGAGCGTGTGAGCGTGCGAGGCGACAAAGGGCGAGCGGGCGAGCGAGGTTGACATTGGCAGGGGATTACAAACTTTGTAATCGAGTGTTGACCGAATACAAAGTGATTACAAACGGGGCGATTCCGCTCGGCCGCTCTCCTCGTCGCTTCACTCGGACTCTGTCAGCTGGGGTCGAGACTGTCGAAGATGAGCTTCCTGTGGGGACCGACGCAGCAGCAGCAAGAGTGGGACACGCTCATCGGCGAGTCTCTCTCTCCTTCCTCTCACCACCCCCACCTCGTCCTCGTCATCTCGACAGTGTCGCAACACCCGTCTCACGCCTCGCAGGGCACGCTGACCCCGCCCGTCGACTCCGACACCCACAGACAAGACAACGAGCGACTTCCTCCCCGCCCAAACTCCACTCGACCTCGTCGCCGCACTCCAACTCGCAGACCTCGTCCGATCCGCCTCTGTCATCCCTGCCTACGCGTCCCGCTCCCTTCTCCGCCGAATCCAGCACGACAACCCGAACGTACAGCTCCTCGCGCTCGAGTTGTGCGACGTATGCGTCAAGAATGGCGGGACGGCGTTCCTTGTCCAGTTTGCAAAGACGGCGTTCGAGGGGGGCGTAGCGACAGATCTCGAGTTGCTTGCGCGCGGAGTCAAGTCGGGCGGATCTGTGCACCGCGACGTCAAGGAGAAGGTGCTCGCGAGGCTGCAAGACTGGGCGACCGCGTTCAAGGGCAAGGACCAGCTGCGCGACTCGGAGCTAGTCCGCGTGTACGACAAGCTCGTCAAGGAGGGCGTACAGTTCCCTCCTCGAGACCCGACTGCCACAGCCGCAATGGTCGACTCGCTCTCGGTGCGTCCAAGACTCGCTCGCTCTCCACACTCACCCGCTGACGGACTCGTGCTCGCGCAGGCCCCGGACTGGACCGACTCGCCCTACTGCACGCGCTGCCGCACCGAATTCTCGACCTTCAACCGCAAACACCACTGCCGAAACTGCGGCCAAGTGTTTGACCAACAGTGCTCGTCGTCCGTCGCTCCCCTCCCTCACTACGGAATCCTCGAGCCCGTCAGGGTGTGCGACGGGTGTGCGAAGAAGATTCGAGAGGGGAAGGGTGGGAGCGTGCAGCGGAGTGCGAGTTATTCGGCGGGACAGGAAGAGGGGAAGAGGCCTGCGCAGGTTGAGCGGAGCAAGACGGTGGGAGCCAAAGGCGGACTGTCGCGCAAAGAGCAGGAGGACGAAGATCTGCGGAAGGCGATCGAGGCGTCACTCGAGGAGGTCGAGCCGGACCAGCTGTCTCGAACCGATCCTGGTCCGCCAGCCAAGTCGGGATACAACCCCTCGTACGCGTCGCAAGTCTCGGACTCGAAGGGCTCGTCAGCGAAGAATGACGAAGAAGACGACCCGGACTTGGCGGCGGCTATCGCAGCGAGTCTGAAGGACTTGCAGCCTCCTGCAACTGCACCGACATTCGCCCGCAGCGAGTCGGAAATGACTGTCCCTACCTCGACAGCCTACTCGTCGCTCTTCCCCTCCTCCATCGCCTACGAATCACCCGCCGCCTCCCGCCCAAAGCCCATGTCGCTCCCCTCCTACGACCTCTCCGCGACCGAATCCGCCCTCCTCTCAGACTTTACCTCCCTCTTCGCTTCTCCCCCTTACCCGCCTTACCTCGGCCCGAAAGAACGGAGAATGTATGATGAGGCGCATGGGGCGCAGGGGAGGCTCGATCGTGCGATGGAGGATGCGAGGAGGAGGAGGGAAATACTGAGTGAGATGGAGTGGAAGTTGGGCGAGGCGGCGAGGTTGTATGGTGCCGGGTTGACCGAGCGGGCGAGTGAGTCTGCAGCCTTCTTCGCGGGTTGCGCTCGGTCGTCACCCGGCAGACTTGCTGACGTGCACTTCTTCGCTCAACTTCACAGGCTACCGACCGCCGCCGTCGAACCGCTTCTCCTCTTATTCCGCCACTTCTCAAACCTACGCTCAGCCTCAGCACCAACAAACCTATCACGCCCCTCCCGCCGCCGCTCGACCCCTCGATGCACGCTACCAATACGCCCCTCCGCCCGCTTTGACAGGCCAGCCCCTCCCGGCCTACGCTGTGCCGGTCGCGCCCGTCCCTCCACTCGCGCAACACGCCGAAGTCGCCTCTCCTCCGCTGGCGCAAGCCTACCCTCAATCGCCTCAATCCGCCCACGGCCACGCCCAGCCGCACCGACAACCGTCCCAACCGGTTCCAGCGGGGTATTATAAGCCTTCTTCTTTCCCCTCCGTCCCGACAGGCGCACAGGGCGCGTTGTTCCCGACTGTTCCGAAGGGCGAGTTGCCTGTCGAGGAGGAGCGGGAGCAGGAAGAGGTGGAGCGCGGCCAGACGGGAGAGTTGATCGAGTTGTAGCCTGCCTTTCCCGGGGACCCAATGTATCGTCTGTGCTTTCTACGTGTGGCTGGGAGAGAAGGAAAGGCGGGGGGACAGGGGGCGCAGCGATGACGAAGTTTGGGAAGGCGAGGAGAGGCTGGTCGTCGTCCTCAACCCCCCCGTCGCTCGTGGGGCTTGGTATTGTCTGTGGTATCCTTGAGCAAGATTTTTGACTCCACGGGCTTGCTTCGCGGCCGCCCCATCGTCTTGTCACCGCACCTGCACCTCCTCGCCAGCCTCCCCACCTCGCCTTTCCAACTCTCGACTTCAAGCCTGCCGTGCGCCCGTCAGACGCGCCAGCAATCAATAAACAGACTTCAACATGTCCCACACCCCCCTCTCGGCTCCGGCTCCTTCAGGTCCCCCTCAACCCCCTCCCCTCGTCCTGAAGACCATCTTAATTGGCGACGCCTCAACCGGCAAGACATGTCTCCGCCAGCGCTTCGTCAAGGGGGGCTTTAGCCTTGCTTACCGAGCCACAATTGGGTGCGATTTCTTGAGTCGGAAGTGGAGGGTTGAGAGGGATGAGGGGAGGGAGGAAGTGAGTTTGCAGGTTTGGGATACAGCTGGTACGTTGCTTTCTTCTAAACGGTCCAAACGGAGTCGAGGATAGCGCTGATGAACATGCGGCTCCGCGCAGGCCAGGAACGCTTCCGCTCGCTCGCGCCCGCCTTCTACCGCAACTCCGACTGCTGCATCATCGTCTACTCTCTCGCCTCGCCCCTCTCGCCCACCCAAGTCGCATCGTCGATCCGAACATGGTTCCTCGAGTTCGCCGCCAAGTGTCCGGTTTCGGAAGACGAGGACGAGCGGAGAAAGTTCTGCTGGGTTTGTGTTGGAACGAAGGCGGACGAACTTGCTGAGCGGGGAGAAGAGGGGGAGAAGCAGGCAAGGGAGATTCAGGATTCGGTGGATAAGATGCTGGAGGAGCTAATGCCGAGGGGGAGGATGGACGCGCGGCGGAGAAGCGGCGGAGGGAAGACGGTTTTGCCGAAGGTCAGCGTCGAGGTATTGCCTCCGCCAGGAAATGTCGGCAAGTTGAAGAAGAGACGACTGCCGGGGGTTCAAGCGGGCGACAAGGAGACGGAACTTGCTCCCTCGGCGTCCTCAGCGTTGGGCGTTCCCAACGGTTCAGCGGCCGTCATCGTCTCCGCCTCTTCTACCACGCATATCGACTCTCCTTCCGCCACCGCCTCCACCGCTTCCACCGCTTCCACTCCACCCGCATTCGAGCTCGACGAACCCATACTCGATCTCCTCGTTGCGACCTCTCCTCCTTCCGCGCCTCTGCACTTCGGCCGCGCCGGCGCCCCTCCAGCTATCTACGAAGGCGGACCGTACAAAGAGCCGGACGGACATATCATGGAGCGCGAAGACCTCGAGGACGACAGTATGCGACCGGAGCATCGGAACGGAGAGGCGGGTGAGAATCTTGTGCAGGACGAGCCGGCGGAGGAGGAAGAGCAGGGCGAGGTGGCCCACTTCATGAGCGATGGCATAAAACACTTCCCGCGGACGAGTGCGAAGACGGGCGAGGGAGTCGAAGAAATGTAAGTGCGAATTCCGCCGCACGGCTGTGTGCTTCCGCAATCCTTGCGGTACTCGACTTCCCTTCAAGCGACAACGCGCAATAACAGTTCGTCTACAGCTTCGACTACATCGCTCGACGCGTGACCGCCGTTCGCGCCTTCGACTCCCTCTCGGAGGACGAGCACGCCGGCACACCTTACAAGCGAGGTCGCAAGGCGGATCCGCCAAAGGACGTCATCAAGGTCAACGAGCGCGAGAACCTCACAGTCGGGCAGAAGTTGAAGTCGGCGTGCTGCTCGTAGCGAGGCGGCAAGGTCATCAATGGCGAGAGGAGGCAGTTCGCACTGTCCTCGGCGGCGTCTCCCCGCAAAACGCTCTGTCCTCCAGCCTGGTTTCTGACTGTTTCACTGCCTCGTCACGCGGCTCTCCTTCCTCTCCGCCAGCACGACGGCGCCGCTCCCGCTGCAGCGGTCGAGCGACGTCCTCCTCGCCTTCTCTGCTTGCCCTGTCGCTCCGTACATTTCTCCTTGCTCCTCCTCTGCCCTCACGAGCCTCGCACATCGCCCAGCACTCGTCGACCCCGCCTCTTCGCCCCAACGCCCATTGCCTGACATCGCTGGCGGCCGCCTCGTCTCACGATGGTCCTGGAGGGCTTCAAGCTCGACATTGACAAGACCGGTCGAGCGGTCATCTCGACGCCAACGTCGAAGGCAGCAAGGCGCTTCGACGCTCGCTCGACCACGAGCCTCGCCTCACCTTCGAGATCCGCCGTTCTCCCTGCAAGTCGAAACGCTACATCGACCCTTCCCCGTGAGACACCGACACACATCTCGTCGCATTCTATGCCGAGCCTTCAAGACGCAGACGGAGGAATCGACACAGAGGAGGACGAGGGAAGGGTGCTGCTGAAACAGTTCACCTTCGCCTCACCATCACCGAAAAAGAGGCGGGGCGCTCCTCTGGCTATGGAACAGGCGACTTTGCGGAGGGAGAAGGCGGGATTGGAAAGGGGTGAAGGCGAAGACGAAACGGTGGCTGGATCGCCGAGGACGACTCTCCAGGTGCGAACTTCTCTCGATAAGTTTTGCGGACAACGGGATCAATTGCATCAGTCACCTTTAGCTTGACGCGTTCTTACCGACCCGCGGACAGCAAGTCTACGAACTGCCCGTCCCGCCTCACGTCGTCTCTGCGACTCCCCGCGGTCCGCCTCCCCTGCCTTGCCTCCCCAGCATCGGAACTACTCTGTCTTCTCTCAGCCTCGATAAGCAGAGCGGAGTTACCGCACTTCATCCGCAAGTCACGCATGTCGCGCCACCCACACTCGTTTCTCCACCTTCGCCCTTGCCTGCTCTCGCAAGCGACCTTCTCCAGCTTCTGGCGCGGGCAGACGAACTCCCCGACGGTCTTGTCGCCGTGCTCGAAGCGTGCGTCGCTGAAGGCAAGACAGCTCTCCAGGCCGGCGGACGTCACGTCAGCGCCCTCGCCAGCAAAGCCGGCATCCTGCATCAGACGGTCGTCGAGCCCGACGAAATGCTCCAAGATCCCCGGAGCCCTAGTCGCTCAGTCTCTCTGTCCTTCGCGTTCTCGTCCGCGTCGCTTCACTCCCTCACCTCGGCCCGCTCCTCCTCCTTCTCCGCTCCCTCGTCCGACTCGCCCTACTACCTCTCACGCAGCTCTTGCAGCATCGACGACCGTCTCACACCCTGTCCTCCAGTCCCGCACCCCGACTACCCGCGCTCCTTCGGCCGTCCCCTGCTTTTCATCTTCGAGACCGGTCTCGAGTCATACGAGGAGCAGCGCGAGGGGCGGAACTACCTTCCCGAGTTTACGACTCCGCCGAGGAAGAAGCGCAAGAAGACGGGCAAGACGAAGGGGAGACACGCTGAGGCGGACGAGGGAGAGGAGGAGCAGGACGATGGGGACAGCGCTTACGTCTCCCGAGCCAATGCACCAAAACGAGGTCTTGTGCATATGGAAATGTGCGAAGACCTTGACGGCAACGGCTACGACTTAAGGAGGTCAAAGAGGGTTCGCATGGCGCAGTAAAGCGTCCTCTCCGTCCAAAGTCCCGTCTGTTCCCTCAATACTCCATTGTCCACTCCCACTCAATCCTTCATCCGTCGTCCGATTCGCCTCCCCCCCCCCCCCCCCCCCCTTGCACAGCAACAGACCCTTCCCAGCACCCTCTCGCACAAAACCTTCTTCTGTCGGGCCCACAAGCTCGGTGTCGCTTGTCCAATGTAGACTAGCTTTTGCGAGTCCTTCCTAGCCGTCCGACTTTCGTAGCTGCTTCAGGCGCGTCGTCGAAAGGTCAACGTTTGCCTTGACGACTCTCTCCCTCCTTCCCTTCACTCCCTCTTTCGTAACTTCGTCTGAATCGCTCCTTTGCGCTCGCTTACGATGCTTTACAAGCTTCTGATCATCCTCGCAACACTCGCAACCGCTCTTGCCGCGCCGCTCACCCTGCGCAGCGGGACTTGCGCTGGACTCGCCTGCGGAGGGCCCTTCCTCAATCTCAGTTTGCCGGCCAAGCTTCCGCCCCTCCCTTACGCCTACTCCGCCCCTCTCTTACGCCTACAACGCGCTCGAACCATTCATCATCGAGGACATCATGGTGCGTGACGAAGCGGGAGCGCGCGAGGGGCGAGACTGACTTTCTCCTCGCGTCGCACACAGCGCCTCCACCACGACGTTGGACACCTCGCGCACGTCACCGCTCTCAACCTGGTGAGTTTTTCGACCCAGGGAGGGTCAAGCGAAGAGAGCTGAGGGCGGAAAGAGTTCACCACCTTCGATCCCTCAGGCCGTCTCGGACATGTCGACCGCGATCGCGTGCGGCAATGTCGAGGAAGTTGTGAGGATCACCGAGTCGCTCGCTTTAAATGGCGGAGGTAAGGGAGGCGATTACCAGCATCCTCGCAAACTGACCTCGCCACCCTTTCCGTCGCGCAGGGCACATCAACCACGTGAGGGCGTCGCTGTGTTTCGGTCACGCTGGCTTGCTCACACAGAACCGTTCGCGTAGTCCCTCTTCTGGCGCAGTCTCGCCCCGGCGGCGCCGTCAAGGTATAATGGCACTGGCGGTCTCTTCCCGACCTCGGGCGCGCTTCACGACCACGTCTCGACCTCGTTCGGTTCGGTGGAGCAGCTTTCCGCCATAATGGTGACCGCCGGATCGGGCATCAGGGGCAGCGGCTGGGTGTGGGCTGTTTGGGACAGGCAGTCGCACTCGGTGAGCTCGCTTGGTTCTCTGCCGCGCTCCCTTCCCTGGAGTGACCTACGAAGCTGACTGGGCTGACGCTTCGTCCGGTCGACAGCTCGAGGTGATCACGACTGCGAACCAAAATCTTCCGTTCGCCTGGCAAGTCCCTATCCTCGGCATCGACTGCTTCGAGCACGCCTACCTCCTCCAATACGTGCGTCGCAGGTCCGCTTCGCTTGATGGAGCCGATAGCGAGACTGACTTTCCCTTTTTCGCAGAAAACGAATCGCCTGGAATATCTCGAATCCGTCTTCAAGGTCGCCAACTGGGAAGAAGCCGAGGCTCGGCTCATTGCTGAGCTCGAGGGTCTTCCTTGGTGGTAAGGCGAGTAGATGGGAGGACGCAGCTCGCTGTCTAAACTCAGCAAGTGCTGTCGCTCTGACGAAGGAGATGAGGTGTGACGAGTCCGCTTGTAGCCGTAGATCCCGCTGCTGTGCAGTATCAACCGCGTCCTGCAGACCCTTTCGAATCAAGCTCGATAGCCTCCCGACTCGAGCGAGGTGAACTAAGCTTGAGAAGGTCATCCGGTTTCGCGGTCAACGCGAACGATACTCTACACAGCACGCTGCCACGTTTACTGCCTCTTCAGCCATCGCACAGCCCTCTTATCACGCTTGACGAGCGGGAGGAGCTTCTCGGCGCAGAGACGGTTGTGGTCGCGCAGCCATCGCTTCTCGCGCGGCGTGAGGAGGCTGTAGTCGACCATCTTCGTCTGTATCGGGACCTGCGAACGTAGAGTGGGTCAACGAACCCGGGGGAAGAACACGGGTCAACAACCCGAGGAGTTGACGAACGCACCATCGTCACCCGCTCGAACCCGAGCCATCGCCTGTCGCCAAAGTCCCGCCTCGTCCTGACCTCCTTGACGATCAGCACGCTCTCCAGGCGAATTCCGTACGAGCGCTCCTCGTAGTAGCCCGGCTCGTTCGACATTGTGTGGCCGGGCTGGAAAGGCGCGCTGAAGTAGGCGGCGCTGTGTGCGATGCCGACCTGTGACTCATGCACCGAAAGGTACTCGCCCAGACCGTGACCGGTACCGTGACCGCTGCGAGCGAGTTCGAAGCGAGAGCATCAGCCAGACCGACGAGTTTCGAGCAGAACGAGCGAGACTGACTAGTTCATCCCTTCGCTCCACAAGGGTGCCCGTGCCAGCGCATCGATAGCATCACCCGTCGTTCCCTCAGGGAAGATGAGCGAGTCAACCGCGATGTGGCCCTGCAAGACTCGAGTGAAAGCCCGCTTCTGCTCGCGAGTCGGCTTGCCAAAGTGCATCGTGCGCGTCGTGTCGATCGTGCCGTCGCTGTCAGGTGAGTGTCAGCCTTGAAATTCTGAGTGGGCGGGTCGCTCGATACGCACAGGTACTGCGCGCCTGAGTCGTTGAGGTAGGGCGAGTCGCGAGAGATGGGCGTTGGTCGGTCAGGGGAAGGCTCGTAGTGCGGAAGGGCTGTGGAAGGGGAGAGAGCGTCGGAGAGTACGAGCTCAGCCGCCGCCACCCACGAGGCTACGAGAAGCGAGTGGTGCACGCACCAGCATTCTCGCCAGTTGCGGAGATGTTCTCATACGCGAGCTGCGACGCCACCGTCAGCGAAATGAACACGCAAGGGGATAGAAGTTCAACGCACCCCAGCAAAGTACTGCCCGCCTTTGCGGAAGCTCGTCAATCTTTCGCCGGCATCCCATTCCGTCACCTCCTTCCCTCGCTCAAGCTGCTCTTCCAGCCATGCTTGCCAGCGAGCCTGCATGGGCGACGTCAGTAACTTGCTTTGTGGGTGTATTGGACTCGGCGCCACGCACCCAGGCAGCGCCGTCTCGCAAGTAGGCGTTCCGGAAGCCCTGAATTTCGACCTCGTTCTTGACCGCTTGCGCGGTCTCGACAGGCGACTTGACGATCTTGACGTTGTCCTGCAACGCTAAAATGAGCACCACGGAAATACAACGAGCCGAAATGCAACGCACCTCTCCGAGACGCTCCACGATCGCCCAGCTGGACTTGCTGTCCGTCACAACCAATCCCTTCGTCTGCGCCAGCACATCCAACCCCCTTTCGTAGTCCCCGACCTCTCCACCGAATTCGGCGATCGCATTACGAGCTTCGGCAGTCAAACTCTCCCCCTGGACCCACAGCTTGACTGTCTCTTTCTCCACGAGGACGTAGGCGTAGAAGACGGGGTTGTGAGCGATGTCGCCGCCGCGGAGATTGAGGAGCCAGGCGATCGCAGTGAGGGAGGTGAGGAGGTAGGAGGGGGACGGGCTGTCGTCCGCGGTAGAGGAGTTCGAGGACAAGTAGTAGCGAAGGTCGGCAATCTTGTCAGTCGCCGATTTGCCTGTCGGAAAGAGGCTAGGTGAGTGTTTGACGGCTATCAGCCGCAGCGTGTGAGAACGCGCCCGTAAACTGCAGCGGATGAACATGGATCGGCTTGTGCGTCCGAGCAGGCCGGTTGCGCCACACCTTGTCGACCAGGTTGTCGGCAGGGAAGACGAGCTTGAGACCGCGGTTCTTGACGGACTGCGAGAGCGCCCTGCCGGTGCCGTAGTCGAGAAGCGCTGCATCGATGCCAATCTTGCTGTTTTTCGGCAACTGCGCGTCGATGGGGTCAGCAATGGGCTGTATAGCCATAAGTGAAGTATGCGCACGTCGAATAGCCATTCTTTCCAGTCCTTCACGCCAGCACCGCCGACCTTCTGAAGCGTCCAATTCGAATCAAGCTGTTTTGCTGCCTGGACAAAGTACCGCGAGTCGGTGAAGAGGTGCGCTTCGGTAGCAGTCACAATGGCGGTGCCTGCTGAGCCTGTGAAGCTGCGGGAAGTAGAGTGGACGGTCGGCGACAGGCTCGAACGGAGAGGCGAGGAGCGGAAGGTACTTGGAAATGAAGGCCCGCCGCTCATCGCATGCGCCGACCCATCTGGACGATACCACTGGTAAGTACGCTGTGTTTGCCCAGTGAAGGGTACGAAAGCGCGCACTCGCTCCCATGAGCGTCCGCGGAAGGGATAACGCTGCGAGCGCTCGACGTCAGCTTAGCACGCTTGCGGTCGTCCCGATAGAACGTACTATGCGTCTACTGCAGCACGCTGCATCTCGCGCCTTAGCGCAGCCAGCCTGGCGCCCGTCCCATCCTCCTTCTGAACCGCGTGGTGCGCCGCTTCGACTTCGCACTTCTCGACGTGGGCGTACGCAGACTCGTCGATGAGCGTAGCGTCAGAGTAAGTTGAAGCGGCGGACGAGCGAGCAGGAAGAAGCGGCGTCAAGCAGGAGAGGAGACCCATCTCGAGTGAGCGGTGAAGGGGAAAGGAGGGGGAGGCGAAGCTCTTCCGAGCGTTTGCTTGCTTTCGGTCCCCTTTCATCTGCACGCATCCATGATACCCAATGCGATGTCCCCAACGCCCCGTAGAAAGCTTCTCTACTCCCGCCAGCGTTCTCGCGAGACAGACAAGGCGAATGCTTGTAGCTCGAAGACCCGCCGAAGGGAAGGATTGTAGTGGATGTGAGTTGCAGAATATGGCTAACAACATGCGGGGGATACAGGACTAGAATGGTGTGGGGGGGGGGGAGAGAGCAGGCGAGAACGGCGGACCGAACGGCGTCTAGGCGATGGGAACGAGGTATAGTCGACATTTGCGGTGCAGGAAGCGGCCATACGGCTCATCAATGCCATCTAGGCGGTTGCGTTTGCTGGGCCAGCATGTGCTGCCTGTCGGTTCTCTCCATGCGGATCGGTATAGAGATTCCTACGAGAAGTAAAGGTCAGCCGAGGACACAGCGAAGCCACTTCACCTGTACGCACTTCCTCGCGTCCCAAACGTCTTCGCTGCTCCTGCCAAGCCGTCTCCGCGCCCACCATTCCGCCCGCCGCTTCACCCACAGGTCCTCCCGCTTCTCATCGCTCAGCTTACGCATCGACATGCAGAATTTGAAGTCCTCAAACTTGGGCGTGCAGTCTCGTGCCGAACCGTGCCGGTATATCGACTTGAACTGCGAGCCGAGAGCTGTTCGCGGGAAATGGAGGGAAGCGAGGTTAGCGAGGACGCGGTTCGTCGGGAGGATTGACACGCACAATAGCAGGACACGAAGTCGTCAAAGAGCGTCATGCAGCTCGGCATTCCTCCCTGCATTGCGACCGAGTGTCGCTGGATTGGCAGCTCCTCCTCGACGAGCGACTCGAACGTCCGCGGCGGCGGTGGGGACGGCGCGGCGGGTTGTGACGGTCCAGCAGGAGTCTGTGGAGAGTCTTTCTTGCCCCAGCCAAACATTCTAGCGAGCGGTCTCGAGAATGGTCCTTGCCAACCTCTCCTCGACCGGTTCGCCTCCTGCCATCCCACTCGCTCACCTCGCTGAGCGTGCTTGACCTGCTCGCGCATTCAATACCGCCCTAGAATATGGCCGAGTCTGCTGGCTGGTCGCTCACCGAGTCTGGTGCGTCGCTTGTTCCTCATCTCCTCGAACCTCATCGCTGACGACTTGTGCCGCCAGACCCGGGTGTTTTCACCGGTTTACTGCACGAGTTGGGCGTGCGAGGCTTGGAAGTCGAGGAGCTATGGGGTCTGGACGCGCAATTGCTTCAGGACCTCGAGTATGTCCCGTTCACTCTTCGCGCTTCAGGTGGGGGCGGTATCGACAGCTCTCAATTCGCAGACCGGTCTTCGCGCTCGTTTTCCTGTTCAAGTGGGTCGGACATGGCGACCCGGAGAAGATGGACGGCAAGCTGGAGGAGCCGGCAGGTCCACACTATTTCGCGTGCGCTCTTTCGCTTCTCGTCTTCCTCCACTCCGCCTCGCTCACGCTGACGCTGATGTGCAATTCGCTTCTAGTCACCAGGTCATCAACAACGCCTGCGCTAGTATTGCCCTGCTAAATGCGACGCTCAACATCCGCGATCCGAATGTCCAGCTTGGCGAGGAGCTCAGCAATCTGCAGCTCTTCTCCGAAGGTGCGTTCGCCGTACTTACATCACTCGCATCGGCTGAGTCATTCGCAATCACTGCGCAGGACTCGACCCAGAAACACGCGGCTGGACAATCAGCAACTCTGAAAAGATCCGCGAAGTGCACAACTCGTTCGCCCGCTCCGACCCGTTCCACCTCGAAGACAATCGTCCGCAGGACGAGCACGAGGACGCCTACCACTTCATCGCGTACCTGCCTATTGACAACAAGCTGTACGAGCTCGATGGGTTGAAATCGATGCCGGTATCGCATGGCGAGATTCCTGGAGGGAGGGAAAAGTGGACGGATATGGCGCGAGAGTGCGTGGCCTCCCCTCTAGCCTTAAACATGCTCCAAAGCTGACGACGTGAGCTGTAGAGTCCTCGAGCGACGGATCGCGACCTACCCTGCCGGCGACGTCATGTTCAACCTTCTCGCTGTCACCGGTCGAAGAACGGCTCTCCAGAAACGGCTGGCAGGGCTCGAGGCGGCCGATCATAGCAGCGGAGATGTGCAGGCGCAGCTGGTGGACGTGCGGGAAAGGCTGCAGGTTATTGAGGAGCGGCTGAAGGACTGGGAGGTCGAGGTGAGCTCCGCATCATCCCCCCGCTCACCTGTCCCCGTCAATGAACCGATCGAACGCAGAACACGCTGCGACGGCACAACTACATTGGGTTGGTCCACGCGCTCCTCGTCGAGTTGGCCAAAGTAGACAAGCTAAAGCCACAAATCGAGGAGGCGAAGCAGAAGATGAAGCAGAAGATTGAGGAAAAGCGGAGGAAGGGAGAGATGATGGACGAGGACGACTGATCACGTACACTCTCGATGAAATGCGCGTTCATCGGGTTGCAAAGCTTGCGATGC
Source organism: Rhodotorula sp. S30-09 (assembly GCA_023628235.1). NCBI lineage: Eukaryota > Fungi > Basidiomycota > Microbotryomycetes > Sporidiobolales > Sporidiobolaceae > Rhodotorula > Rhodotorula sp. S30-09. The sequence goes on from JAMALD010000007.1 coordinate 175,206, forward strand.
GGCGCGAGCGAAAATATGGGCCCATCAAGAAAGGGTATAAATGCGAGCGAGCAAGACCGAGAACGACGAGAGGGTATAACAACGAGTGTCTTTGGCGGTAAAAGTCTAGGCGAGGAGGACGGCGGCGCCCGCGACGAGGGCGAGGAAGCTGGACGAGGCGACGAGGAACGTCGCGCCGTTGCCAGTGGCCGACTTGGACGAGTCGCTCAAGCCAGCGGATGCGGCGGCAGCGTGGCCGGTCACGCCGGCGAACGAAGCCGACGACGAGGTCTGCCCAGTCGACATCGAGGAGGCAGACGAGGTGGTGGGCTGTAAGCGACGATATTAGCAGGGCTGTACATGAAAGCAACAAATGCGAAACAGCCGCGCACCGCCGCCCACAGCTCAGTCGAGGCGAAGGTCTTGCAGTTGCTCGACTTCGGGACGCGCGGCGTGTACGGCGGCATCGGCACGGTACCCTCAGGCTCTTGCGAGTACGTCTTGACCTGTCCATTCTCCGTGTAGACGCCAACGAGATCCTGAAGCTCCGAGTCGCAGACGCTGAACTCGCCGTCGCGGTAGGCGGCGGGCATGTCTGCGGACCCAATGGTCAGATCATGGCGGCGTGTGCAGCAAGGAACAGATGCTACTGTAGGAACATCCGATGCGATCAAACCTGTTCTGACAGAAGAACTGGTCGCCGTGCTTGGCGTAGTAGGCAGGATCGCAGAGCTTTAAGCAGAAAACGCCGCCGCCGATAAAGTTGTTCCACTCAACAGCCTGCAAGTAAGTCTGATTGTCGCCAGAGGGAAGGCCTGTCGAGTAGACGAGACCTGCGAGCGCTGCGTCTCAGTATCGGGACCCTCGAAAGCCGCCGCTATTCACGTACCGCCGAGAGGGTTGCCCTGGAGGTCGGCGCCGTGCGGGTCTGCGGTGCAGTGACTTGTCAGAGAAAGCTGGGAGCCAGCTGGAGACGGTAGACGCACCGAGCTCGCCGCCCGTGTCGTCCTTCGTCAAGTGAAGCGCCGTCTGATCGATGAAGCCGGTCCACTGGATGTACGCCGGCGTCTTGAGGACCTGGACGCCAGTGATTGCGCCAGGCTTGATGGCACGCGCGCCGAGCTTGTCCGTCGTGCAGTACGCGACGACGGCAGCTTCGATGTCGCCGATGGTGTCGAGGCCGTCGCCGGTCAAGGACGATCCCCAGAGGCAAAAGTCCTGGATATCGTTAGCAACTGTACAGATAGCAGTTAGCCGTGTATATCATCTGGGAACGTCGTCCACCCCCGTCAAGAAGCTGGGAACGCACTCAGAGTCTGGCACTGCGACGAGTCGCTCGACGTCGTCGAGTTGCAAATGTTGTAGCCTGACTGGGGTCCCCTGACGCTCTTGTATGGATTGACTTGGTAAGGGATGTCGCTGTAGGCGTAAGTGTACTGGGTGAGGGGAAGAGGGGAACCTTCGGCGGCGCCAGCCTTCTTCGTCGCTGCGGGGGTGACTGTCGCGCTGGCGGTCTCGGTGGTGGCAGCGCCCGCAACCACACGACTAGTCTGAGCGTGCGTACTGGCGGTCGGCGTGGAAGTCTCAGCGCGGGCGCGAAGGTGAGGTGCGGGAGCTTCGTGCGGCGAGCGAGCGAGAACGGAGGCAGCGAGGGACGAAGCGAGCGTGAGGGCAAATGCAGAGTGCACAAGCATGATTGGCAGTGCCTTGGTAGGGTAAAAGAGTGTGGGTGTGTTGAGGAGCGAGGGAAAGAAGCGAGAGGCTCTTAGGGTGGACGCGAGGAGAGGCGCGTGCGACGAGGACCATTCTCCTCCGCTGATGGAACGCCTGCTACCGTGACAGCTTCGTAAGCTCTTCAGCATCGTATACAGCACCGTTCGACACGCCCTCGAGCCATCGCCGTCGACACTGTCGGCGAGTTTATTGGAAAGGTGATGAAGTCGAGCCGGCAGGGTGCAGGTGCGCAGGGACAGCTGGACGGGATGAAGCACGCCTTTGTGGGGCTGCAAGAACCATTCGCAGCCTTGTCGGAGCACAGAGAGGTCATGGTATCCGCCGAAGCCCTCCTCTTCGCAAGATGACGACCCTTGCTGTCCTCCAACAACGCCTCACGTTTCCTAGACTTGCTGAGAAGGCTCGTTGTATTTGTCGCGGCCATGCTACCGTACGACGGCGACGGCGAGGAGCAGAACGTGGCAGCGCCATCAACTTCGGACTGGACGTGGGATCCTCGATTCTCGCTCTACTTCAACCTCAAGACGAAGCAATGGGCCAAACCACTGCCGAACGGCGAGTGGGAGTTCGCAGGAGGAGTGCAACAGGAGCAGACGGACGGCGCGGAAAACGGGAAGGAATCGACGGATGGAACGGACAATGGACCAAATGGCGAGGCGGACCCATACGCTGTACCAGAGGAGCAGGTCTGGCCAGGGAAGGGTACCGATGAGGAGGACGAGGCGAACAGGCCGGACCCATTCGCTAAGGCCCCCTTGCTCCGACTTGTCGTCTCGAAGCGACCGGATCCTTCCGTCCTTCCGCCAGCGCAGACGGTCGCCTCTCTCGACCCTTCCGAGCCTGTATCGATTGGTCGGGACAAGTCATTTGAGCGGCGGATCAGGCTGCGTGAGCTTGCGGTCTCAAAAGTGCACGCAACGCTCTTCTGGGCGCGCGATTCAGAGACGGAGGATGGAGGGCACTGGGCCGTCGTCGACAACGGCAGCACTCACGGCACCTTCATCAGCAGCGACCGGAGCGGGGAGGCCATCCGGCTTTCTGAGCCCAAGGTTGCGTCGTTTCCCCATCGTCTGCATCATCTTGAGTGCGTTGCCCAAGCTCTCGACTCGGGGTTACAGGCTCACGAGTTCGCATCATAGCACCATCCGCACCGGCTCGATCACCTTCTCCGTGCATATCCATTCGACTTTCGCCTGTTCAACCTGCGCTGTCGCATCCGACTCTTCCAACCTCATCCCCCTCGTCTCCGCTCCCCCAGACGGCTCCTCCGGCGCAAGTCCAGAGCCAAACAACTATACAACCAAGACGAAAGAGCAGAAGGAGCAGGAGCGGAGGGAGCAGATGGCGGGCTTAAAGGCGAAGTTGCTCAAGCCTGCATCGTTGGCGAAGTCGACGGTACGAACGCCAGTCTTGCACGACTCGGCAGGCTCGAACACAACGCCGGCACCGAAGGCGAAGAAGACGGCGTTCGTGGACCGCGCCGCCGCGCGACGACAGCGGGACGCAGGCGCTGCCCTCCTTCCCGCCGCAAAACCCGCCGCCAGTCCTTTCTTCACTGTACCGGGCGCCTCTTTGGCTGCAACGGCTGCAGCATCCTCCGCCACTACGCCAAAGTCCGCAACATCGGCCAACCCTTTCGCAGCGGACTCGAAGGGCGCGAAACTCCTTTCGAAACTCGGTGGCTCGGCCAGCACCACGGCACCGAACGGTCGCACAAACAGCGGACTCGGCACGTTGATCGAGGCGCAAACCTACGCGGCAGAGCGAGAAGCTCGACCGGGACTGGGCAGTCGCGAGCTGGTCGTCGGCGTCGAGAAGGTCGCGAACGGCTCGAATGGCGAAGGCGGCTCGAGCGAGGGGAACGGTGTCAAGAGAGATTGGAGGGACGTGGGCCGGGAGCGGAGTTACAAGCGGTTCAGGGAGGTGTAGCTTTTCCATCGTCTATGGCGCGGAAAGCACGCAACGCCGCGTCCGCCCGGTGAGCGCGGCCGACTCCTTTGCATCGCGTCTCGAGAGTACAAGCTGTGCCTCTTTCTCTTGTCTGACTGAGCGAGACGTTGCGCCTCCTCCCTCCCTCTCTTCCGCCTCTCTCCTCGCTCCCTCCGTTTTGCCCGCTTAACCCGTTCGTACCATCTCTCTGCTCTCTGAAAGCACTCGCAGTAGCTGACGCACGTGGACTTGCGTCCGCAAACAGCGCCGCCTGTCCGACTTCGCCTCGTCAGCTTCTCTCCCTCTCGCCACTCACTCGCTAATCACGATGGGCCAGCGGGACCTCGCCAAGCTGCTCGACGCTATGCGACGCACCGGTATGGACACCTCGCAGTGCAGGGGCATCATCCACGAGCCCGAGCTGTTCGACAACCTCCTGAAGGATATGCAGACCTCGAAGGCGTTGGAGGCGTTCCCGACCCTCGAGAAGGCTTTCTCTACGCTCCTCGTCACCCATGGCATGCAAATCTTGATGCCGACCCGCGGTCCTACGCTCAGCGTGGATGCCTATCGCCTCGTGCTGCCTGAAATCCCCGTCGACAAGCTTCCGGACGACTTCGATTTCAAACGAGTTCTTCAGGCTCAGGCAAAATGCTGAAGCTGTCAAGACGTACACCGAAAGCCTCGCGCTCAATCCCTCGCCCGAGTCGCGCTTCATCCTTCGCCTCAACCGTTCGCAAGCCCACCTTCCCCTCGAGAACTTCGCTTCGACTTACCACGCCAGCTCGTTTGCGCTCAAGCAGCTCAATGAGGACGCTAGCGGACCGCCACATGCGAAGCTGAAGGCGACCGTCCGCCTCGCTCGCGCGTTCGAAGGGATGCGCCACATCACGTTCGGGCTCGAGCAGTACAAGAAGGCCGTCGACCTCAACGCCGCAGCCGACAAGGCGGTCGAAGGATTGGACCGAGTGAGCGCAAGATCTGCGAAAGCGAGACGGACGAATACGACTGGCGCAAGCTGGAAAAGATCGCGGAAACTGAAACGAGGCTCGATGTCGGCGACTTCATCGACCCCATCAAGCTCGTCAACATGGTGGGACGTCGCGGAGGACGCGGTGTCGTCGCGACGAGGGATATTGAGGCGGGCGAACTCCTCATGGGTTCGTCCTCGCGACCTTCTCAATCGTCTGTTGACGCCTCGCCGACGCTCATGCTTACCTTGTGTATCCGCAGTTGACAAGGCTATCGTCGTCGGCGACCAGCACGACGCCAGCGAGCCGTCCAGGTTCTTCCGTTTCAGCGGCAGCCGCGCCCGGCAGCTCTCGCTGTATCAGCTTGCCCAGCGACTCGCTCACATACTCCAAGGAGGACCCGTCGCTTGTGCCCTTCGCCCACCGTCGACACGGCAAGGTCCAGCCCGCGAGTTGCGTCGTCGCCTTCGAATCCCTCGACCAACGTCCGCTTCCCCAGGAGGACGAGTATGTTCAGCTCAGCACGATCCGCCTCGAGTCAATCTGCGCAACGAACAAGTGCGTCATTTCCTTCGTGCACATCAGACCTGAAGAACCTCTCGTACTGACGAACTCACAATCTCGACAGCTTCCAAAGGCGCGAGGAGCCATTCGAGGGTTCGGGAGGCTCGAGGCTCGACTCTGGGTCCAGCCTGCACCTGCCCATGTGTCTTCTCAACCATTCCTGCGTCCCCAACGCAGCTCTCGAAGAGATCCGCGACGTCAAAATCGACCGAGCACGCGTTCCGATCAAGGAGGGCGAGGAAGTCTGCCTTTACTACGTCGATCCGCTTCACTTCCGTCGCCCTACATACTCGCAGGACACTTCCCGGACGGCTGCAAGTGTACGTACTGCCTCAACGAGACGTACGACACCGAAGAAGAGATCGCAATGTTCGCGAAGGTCTCGCAGGTCAAGCAGCAACTCTCGTAAGGGTCTTTCCCCAGTCTTCTTTCTCCCGTCCTCGACAACCAGAACCACGTCGCCGCACTCGAGCTGACGTACGCGCCCAGGAGGAACACCTTCCGCCCTCACCTTGCGTGCGCGTGCCTTTTCTTCGCCAGAGTTTGCCGCAACGCCCTATCCTTGATGCCGCAGACCATTAACGCTCGAACATCGCCGCATTACGGGCGCCATCGTCGAGGAGCACGCAGACCGCAGCCTTTGAGGGGCCAATCGCCCCGACTGAGCTGATTTCGATCGCGGGTCACCACGCGCGCGTCAAGGACTACATGGTCGAAGGGCGCAAGTGGTTCAGCGCTGCTGCGCAGATGAGCAGGCTCGTCCACGGCGGCAATTGGGACGCGTTCATCGACCGCCATGCCGAGCATATCAGGCGATGGGGCTCGACCAGCTTCTTCACGAGCTGAAGCCGTAGGGTGCGGCGTTTGAACGGCCCCGGCAGTCGTTGCTTTATCAGCGACCGTGACCCGCGTCGTCGTTCGCAAGCAGCTCTCCAATCTTCCTCTTCGTATGCTTCGGCTGAACCACCTCTGCGTCTAGTGCAATCCAGATCTCGCTTGTCCTTTCGAATCATCGAGCGGAAGAGAGATGAATCGGGTCAGCGGAGGAATCGCCGACGTTGCTCTAGAGCCCGGCTGCGGCAACGAAAGCACGGGCATCTCGCCTCGACGGTCGCTGCAGCTCACCCACAAGTCCACAATTGCTCTCTTTGACACATCGGCGTCCGCTACGGGCGAGAAGAAGCAAAGGTGCCCTGCTCGAAATCGAAAACGAAGGCGTCGGCAATGAACGGCAGCGCCTTGTCCTTGAACGCTTGGTGCGCCGGGTCCTTGTCGAGGTAGTAATCGCGCTCTTGCGTATTCCGGAATGTCACGACCCATGCGTGCTAGGAGAGGGGGAGGATCAACGACAATGGAGAAGAACAAGGAGATTCAGCGCACCTCGCAGCCCTTGTTGAAGCCTTCGGGAGAATTGTTGGATCCACCAGTCACCGATAGGTAGTTCTCCTCCGCTCCATGGAGCTTGCACTGATCCTGGAGGGCGAGGAAAGACGAAGCGACAAGGTGCTTCTCCGCGTCGGTGGTCCCGTCCGTGTACTTGAAGGCAACGATGTGCGTGATGAGACCCATCTCTGAACAATGGACAGCTCTCTTGGATTCAGCGAGTGAGGTGCAGGAGGCAGCCGGGCTTCTCTCCACTTCGTACTCCACCTCGGCACAACAACCAGCTTACACACGTTGCAGGATCCGCATGGTAAGCTAGACAGCTCCTTGACCATGCTGAATGCATAGCCGTACTGACCGCCCGCCCGCTCGTCGCAGCACGGCGTCAGAAGATCGCGTATACCGCCGGTCGCGGATTCAGCAGAGGTCGAGCGGAAGAAGCGCCAGAAGGAGCAGAAGCGGGTCGAAGAGTATCGCAATCTGATGCAAGTAGTCCAGCAGAAGGTGCGTTGCGTCCGTTCAGCGGCTGTAGCGAGCATGACGCGGTTGAACTGATGAGGAGGAGCGGGGGGCTATCTCGCCGATGGAGGGTCAGGGGAGGCTGACGACCAGCTCTGTGCAACAGGCAGCATCTAAAGAGTACACACAAGGAGCGCTCGACCTCACGACCCAGTTGCTCTCGTTGAATCCCGAGTTTCAGACGGGATGGGGCATTAGGCGGAGAATCCTGCTCAATGGACCGCTTAAGGGCGCGTGCGTTGGCTACAGCCGTGTCCATGCTCTTGGGGGCTCCCGGCTGACCTGCGCTTGCCTCCACCAGTGACGCCGAGACGCGACAACGGATCCTTGAAGGCGACCTCCAGCTCACGATGGCGTCGCTCCAGCAAAACCCGAAGGTTTACTGTGTGTGGGAGCACCGCAAGTGGGTTCTAGAGACGATGCCGGACGCAGATTGGGGCTGGGAGATCAAGATGGTCGAGATGTACCTCGAGAAGGACGCCCGCAACTGTGCGTTCTGAGCGCCTCGATCCTCTGAGCTGAGAGAGCCGAACTGACTTGAATTGAACTGCAGTCCACAGCTGGGACTACCGACGATACCTGGTCGCCTCCATCCTCGCCCTGACTTCCGACCCTTCATCTTCTCGCTCGAAATCGCTGCCTCAACCAACGACCGAGTCGGAACTCACCTTCACAACGCGTAAAATCTCCGCCAACTTCAGCAACTTCAGCGCGTGGCACTACCGAACGAAGTTGTTGGCGAAGCTGTGGGATTCGAAAGGCTGGGGCCCTAACGCGAAAGAACGGCTGGAGCGAGTGGACCAGGGCATGCCACGTTCACTCTGTTAGCCATTGTCCTTTCCCTGACCTCTCTCATGCGCCGCAGAGTTCGAGCTTGTCAAGCAGGCGATCTGGTCAGATCCGAACGACCAGAGCGCCTGGCTGTATCACCGGTGGCTTGTTGGCGAGGGTGCGTTTCGCTCATTAATAGCTGAGGAGTCTCGAGCGCTGACGGACGATGACTTGAGCAGGTACAATCGCTATTGTGCGGCGAGAGATCGAAGGAATCGAGGAGCTGCTCGAAGAGGAGCCCGACAGCCGGTGTATGTTCCCTCTCCCCCCCTTGTGCACTCGTTCATGTACGCTGACAGGCTCTCACCCCTGCAGGGTGCCTCGACTCGCTCGTCTACTACAAGCGGCTGCTCGTCCGGCTACTCGAAGCGGAGGGCAATGTGAACCGGTCTGAGCGAGAGGAGCTGAATCAGGCGTGTGTTGAGATACTCGACAAGCTCAAGGAGGTGGATCCGATGCGGAAAGCGCGGTATCAGGACCTGAGTGCGTCGGTCGCGCGTTCCGTCGCAGCTCATGGCTTGCTGACGCTTCCAAACCCCCTCAGGTCTCCAAATTCTACCAGCACGGCGATGACTCGCAATGCAATGCTGCCTTGACACGATTACAGAATCACTGCGGACCGCACGCTCTCTTCAACACCTGCCTTCCCTCGCTAAGACTGGCATTCGCCGTCCCTGGGCAGCGTAAGCTCGCTCTATCCGTTCCTATCGGAACATCAACTCCTCAGAATTAGCCGGACAGCCCAGCAAGCGCGCTTGTTCGAAGCAATCTCGCCTTGAGAGGGTTGTCCTCCGGCACTCCTGGCGCTTTCCTCTCTCGCTACCTTCTGCCGTCCTGGAATTCTTTGCTGTTTTAGCAGTCCTTCTCGAGTGCTCAGCTCCGCTTCAGCCCGCGCTTTAGCATCACTACCCACCTTCACCACATCAGTCTCGCGCAACCACACCGCCTCGACGCTCACGCACAGCCAGCGACAGCATGAACGGCTCACGCGGCAAGCTGACGCAGCCGCTGCGCCCAGTTGGCCGCTACAGGCCGGGCAAGGCGCCTGTCCCTGTCGCGTCGGACGACGACTCCGATGAGGAGGAACAGCAGCAACAGGTCCAAGGGGAAGGCGGCGCGGACGAAGAGGAAGCAGACGAGCAAGTGCAGGAATTCTCTGCACGGCGACACACAGCGCCCGCTGGCAGGATCAACGTCGCAATCCGGGAGGTTGAGGTTGACAAGGCGGGGAAGGTGAAGGTGGGCGGCAAGGACGAGGTGGGAAGAACAGAGATGGAGAGCAGCGAGGGAGAGTACGGTACGTCCCATTGTCACTGCTTTGTGCGCAAGTCTGCCCGAAGACAGTACTGACTCTCTGATCGGGTCCGTCTCTTCCCTCTCGTTTCTCTTCGGCAGTGACGGACAGCGAGGAAGAACGCACTGCTGCACCTGCAAAGCCGACCTTCCGACCACAAGCTTCCGCTGCTGCTGAAGAAGAGGTGAATACCCCTCTGGTTCGCCCCCTCGTCTGCTCTGGCTGACCTTCTGATCGAACAGGATTCGAGCGAGTACGAGACCGACTCTGAGGAAGATGAGCCTCTGAGGCCAATATACAAGCCTGTCTTTGTCTCGAAGTGAGTGCAGTCGCTGTCATCCCATCACAGAACTTGCTGACAGCTCTCTCCCTGTGCAGACGGAATCGCGACACCCTCGCTGAGAAAAAGGAGTTTGACGCCGAAGCTTTGGAGGCGCAACGGGAAGCTGAGGAGAAGAAGCGACGAGAAGAGGCGAAGGCGCTGGTTGCGGAGAGTATCATCAGGGAGATCTCGACAAGTGCGTTGCTCCGCTCTTCTGCCTCTGAGACGTGCTGATGCACATCTACTCGCAGAGGAAGCGGAAGAGACACATCCGGATGTCGACGACGACGATGGCCTCGACCCGGAAGGCGAGTTCGAGGCGTGGAAGTTGCGCGAGTTGATGCGGCTGAAGAGGGACCGCGAGGCCCGCTATGCGTGCGTCTTGGACCTCTCAAACCTCGCCAGTGACGCCAGTGACGACACTGACCTCGTCATCCTCTCGGCAACAGGTTGGAGAAGATTCGCGAGGAGGTCGAGGCTCGTCGAGCACTCCCCGAAGAACTGCGTTTGAAGGAGGACATGGAGCGAGCGAACAAGACGCGGAAAGAGAAGAAGAAGGGGCAGCAGGTTTTCCTGCAAAAGTACCACCACAAGGGTGTCTTCCACCAGGTGCGGACCGCGAAGTGCGGAAATCTTTCACTTTTGTGGCTCACACAGTTCGAATCGGCTACTCGTGCAGGACCTCGACATCCTCAAGAAGCACGACTACACTGCGCCCACGGCATCAACCATCACCGACGTCTCCTCCCTCCCCGCCGTCATGCAAAAGCGCAACTTCGGCAAGGCGCATCAGACCAAGTACACGCATTTGGCTGCCGAGGACACGAGTCGTACTAGTGGAGGCTGGGGGAAGCCATCGGGACCTGGTGGCGGAGCGGGCGGAGGAAAAGATGGCGGATGCTTCCTGTGCGGTGGGCCTCATGTGCGTCTCCCTTTCTCGCCGTCTTGAAGCTTTCTCCCTGATGATTGACTCTCATGACAGCTCAAGCGCGACTGTCCGCAACTAAACGAAGGCGCCTCAACATCCGCCTCGGCCTCAGGCGCCAACTCCTCGGCCGCACGAACAGGTGGCGATGCCGGCTGGGCTGCTCGTAGGCCTCCTCCACCATCCGACGACCGCTTCGCATCAAGCGGAGACAGCGGACGACGAGGCGGAATTGGCTATGGACGAGGAGACGACGACAGGCGAGGCGGAGGAGGCGAAAGGCGAAGGTCGCGGAGTCGGGAGCAAAGAGACCGAAGTCGCTCGCCGCCGAGGTATCGTGACTACGATCGCGGCGATGCAAGGGAGAGGGACCGGTACGGACGGCGACGAGACGAGGATTACTCTCGCTCGTCTGGGTCGAGGCGGGACGACCGCGATCGCGAGAAGGACTACCGGCGGCGGAGTAGGAGTCGAAGCAGGAGTCCTGGACGAGGTGATCGAGGGAGTTACAGCGGGCGGGAACGGGACGAGCGTGAACGGCGGGAACGGGACGACAAGCGGAGGCGAGTTGAGTATTGAGCAAGCCTTGAATGTGTTTACTGCAACTCGCAGCTATCGTCTAGCTTCTGTGTACGCTCACCTCAGGAAGAGAGCGCGTGCGTGCGAGTTGAGGTGGTCGAGGTTTCACGGTCTGCACAACCGAAACTATTATACAGATACATCGACTTGCTCCGCGAAGGCGATGCAGGCATGGAGGATGTGTCGCGCAGTCTACTGCTGCGAGGGGACCTGCAACAGGACGTTGCCGCCTCCAGGCAAATAGGTGACGTTGCGGCCCTGGAAGCGCGAGGAGGGTTAGCGTAACGCTCAAGAGTGAGCAACGGCTTGTGCTCACGTTCGCCAAGGTGCCCGCAATCTCCTTCGATGCCTCGATCCGCCTGAACTGGAGGAGACCGTCTCCTGCCTTCGACAGCGCCTTTGAGATGATCGTTGCTGCCTCGGCTTCTCCCTCGGCGCGGACGACGGCTGCCTGACGTTCTTGCTCGGACTATGCATTCAAGGGCGGTCAGTCTGGCGGTTCGAGGAAAGAGGTCTGCGCAGGGCGACTCGCCCGCTCGACGATGAACTTGGCACGCTCAGCCTCTGCAGGTGATGAGGCGACGCATCAGCTGGAGCCGCACGACTTGAAGCGAGTAATAGGAAACGCACCCTGCTGTGCGATCTGCTTCTGCTCAACGGCCTGGGTGAAGTCCTTGCCGAAGGTCATGTGGGTCTGCGTGTGCCCATGGTGAGCTTGTGCGGTCTCCGAAGCTGCACAGAGCTGCACTCGCCAAAGAGACATCCTCGAGAATGATGTTGAACTCGCCAGCCCTGCGCAGCAAGTCCTCCCTGATCCGTGCGCTGACGACCTCCCTCTGGGTAATGAGCTCCGCCGCATCGAACTGCGCAACCGTCGCCTTCAGGACCTCGTTACCGATGGAGGGGAGAACACGCTCGTCGTAGGTCGTGCCCAGCGAACGGTAGATGGTTGCGAGATGGCGGATGTCGGGGCGGAACATGACACGGAGGGTGAGCGAGACGGTTTGCAAGTCCTTCGAGCCAGTCGTCGTCGAGATGTTCTGCACGCGACCATGTTCAGTCATCCTTTGCAAGCAGTCAGGATTGTAAGTCGAACGCACCCGCGGCTTGATGCGAGTCTCCATCAAGATCGGACGCTGCAGCCAGGGGACGAGGAAGTGCGTTCCCTCCTGGATGGGCTGCGAATAGGGAAGTCGCTGTCAGCCTCGTCTCGCCGACAAGTCATTCCATCCCTGCGAGACGCACCTCCTCCTTGACACCCGAGAAGCGGTCGAAGAGGATTGCACGGTGACCACCCGGAACTGCGCGACGGTGAACGAAGAGGTCAGTTTCGCGCTCCCAATGCTACACCGGCCTGTTCGACCGGTCCAGTCGCAGGCAGTCCGCCCAGCTCCATCGGATCGAGAGGGTTGCGCATCTCTGCCGAAGCGGCGACAACTCGAGCTGGACGCCGCCTGGCGCGATGGCAATCTTCTCAAGCCTTCAGGGCACCCCTATCTGACCCCTGCAAGCCTCTGACTGGACGCGATGGCTGCGACTGACCGTCGTAGAGACTAGCATTGGCGAGCGAGACGCCGATGAAGGCGGGAACGGCGAGGCGGCTGAGAGCGTTGATGGCTGCCATAATGTAAGTGCCTCTGGGTGCTCGTCAAGCAGCGGCGAGCTCTCGTGAGCCAAGTGAGCGTGAGTGAGGACAACAAGAGCAGCGGGCGACTCTCTCGCCTTCACCACCGCTTGCCAGCTCGTGCGAGGCTTTCGACGATGCAGGTCCACCCTTCAAGGCTGCAGAACGTGCCGGACAACGACCTGCCGCTCTCCCGCCCGCGCGCGAGCGATTACCACTCTCCTCCTCGACACCAGACTCCCCCGCATCTCGCACGCCACGATGACCGCGACGACCGCTATGGAGGCGACAGGAGGGAACGCAGGGCATCTCCTTCGTACGGTGAGTACAACGACCCCGCTGCCAGGCGGGAAAGGGAGGAGCAGAACTACCGGCGCGAGAAGGAGGCTATGAGGCGGGACCGTGAAGCGGCAGAGGACGACCGGGAGAGGCGGGCTGTCGAGCGAGAGTACCAGCGAGGCGGTGGGAGGATGACGCCTGAGCGAGAACTGGGCTACGGACCGCGAGGTGGACGCGGAGGTGACTCGGGTTATGGAGGAGGCGGAGGGTATGGCGGGCGACCACGGCCAGGCGGACGAGACGACTTCTTCGAGGCGTGAGTACGATTCTCGCCGTGCCAGACGACCTTGCGCTGATCCCTTGATCTTTGCAGTCGCCGCAAGGAGCGCGAAAACTCGAATGTCACGATTTGGCCTCCCTCTCCTCGCACGCCTGAGCCGTAAGTCACACCTTTCGAGCTCCCTTCGATGTACGCAAGCTGACTAACCTGATGCTGCCAGCGAGGAAGACGGCGCCAAGTCGCGCAAGTCCAAGTCATCCCGCCGCGAACACAAGTCCTCCTCTTCCCGCCACCACCGTTCTTCTCGCCACAAGAGCCGCCACTCAGATGAGTCGAGCGATAGTGACGAGTCTGACGATGACCGACGGAGCAAGCGTCACCGGAGCAGCCGCCACTCGTCCTCTGGCCACCACCGCTCACACCGTTCGAGCCACCGCGAATCGTCTCGTCGGGACAAGGACGACAAGTCGCGCTCGCGTACTCGTTCGCCTCGATGGAGCTCGAAGCGCTCGCTTTCGCCCGTCTCGGACGAGGACGACGCTCGCTCGTCGAAGCGACACGAGCGGGACCCGATTCCTACGTCAACCGCCGTCGCTGTCGCTTCGACTGCTCCAGGTGACACCTCACGCGCGGCTGCGGACGACGAGGACGAATGGGTTGAGAAGCCCGCACAGGTCGACTATGACATGTCCCGCTCCGACGACGAAGTTGGCCCAATGCCGCTGACCGGCCCAGGCGCGCCGAAGAACCGCAATGCGTACGGCGGAGCGCTTCGACCGGGCGAGGGAACGGCTATGGCGGCGTTCGTTGCGGAGGGACAGCGTATCCCGCGTCGTGGTGAGATCGGTCTCGAGGCGGATCAGATCGAGCGGTACGAGTCGGCCGGGTTCGTCATGAGTGGGAGCAGGCACAAGCGTATGAACGCTGTTCGTGTGCGAAAGGAGAACCAGGTGAGTTGGGTGAAGCTGTCATGCCGCTCTTCTGGCCGTCGCTGACGCCCTCCGCTCGCTCAGGTTATCTCGGCGGAGGAGAAGCGTGGCATTCTGCAGTTGGCGGCGGCAGAAAAGGCGAAGCGCGAGAACGAGGTGAGTCTCGCGCGACTGGCTGCGAGCCGGCTCCTCGGACGGCGGCTACGCCTGCCACCAGATAGTCGACGAGCCTCTGCTAACTCATTGCTTCCCGCAGATTGTCGCCTCGTTCCGCGAGATGGTCGACTCGAAGCTCCAAGGCGGGTCTCGCTAGCTGTGCTAAGCATTGTCTAACTTGTATTTTCGCACCCTGTTGCAAGAATGTATATCTGGCACCAAGCTCACGGAGGGGATTCGAGAGTAATCTGAGAGCCGGTGCGCTTGTTTGACTGGGCTCAGGACATCTACGCCCGTCTCAACTCGACAACGCTCTCCGCACCCCACATACCTGCGTCAAAGTCCTCAACCCCGACTCGCTGCCACAGCGCAGGCGAAAAGCCGACGTCCGCAAGGGCGATGTGCGTGTCGGAAGTGAGAAAGCTGGAAGAAGGCGAGAGGAGGTAGGCGCGAGGGAGGCCGAAGGAGATAATGTGTGTCGCTTGAACGGGCGTCGCGACGGAGGGAAGGGTGGAGCCTGCATAGGCGATCGTCATCATGTAGTCATGCAAGAGTCGAAAGAGGAGAAGGCGCACCGGTATCAAGGTTGACGCCGAACGGAACGTCCAGGCTGACGAGGGGCGCGTCCGCCTCGTTTGCCCATACTGCTGCTGCGACAGAGAGCGCGCTAGTTGACACTGACGACGTCAAAGTTGAAGTGCCGTCGAGCCGAGGGCTGAGCATGCCGGCACCGTTGCCACCGGGTGCGGCGAGCGCATCGATGATCAGGTTGTAGGTGGGTGCGAGGTCTGCGCGATCGGGAGTAAGCTGACGGTTCCGAGAAACTATCCACAAGCTAACGCACCTGCGACATCCCGTACGATCCGTCCTCCAGCTGAACTCAGCACCCGAACACCCGTCTTCCACGCCTCGCTCTTCCCGTCTCCTTCGTCGTCGACCAGTGCAACAACCCGACAGCCTCGATTTGCAAGCGTTACGCCTGCTTTAATGGCAACGTAGGCTTTCTCGGTGTCGGTGCAGAGGAGGCAGATGGAAGGTCGGGAGTGAGGCGGTGAGGGTAGGGGAAGGAGATTTTGCGAGAGACAGATGTGGGAGAGAATGTGGGTCGCGAGAGCAATCGCCGAGGCTTCGAGTCGCTGTGCCATCGTTGGCGCGGATTCGATCTGTCGACGCAGGGTCAGCGAGTGCGTTCGAGAAAGTCGACCCAAACTCACTTCTGCAATCGAAAGCGCCTCCTTCCACTGCATCGCCTTGACCGCCGGTACCGGCACACCTCGGCCAGTAAATAGCGTCTTCGCGGGTTTGGTATCGGTCTCATCGTCCAGCGCCAAAGCCTGCATCTGTCGTGTCGCAGACGCTCCGTCCGGCTTCCGCCTCGACATGTCCGTCGGCGTCATGCTCGCCTTCGCTTCCCGTCCAGCCAGTTGTCGTATCGACAGCGCCTCTTGTCGCTGGTCGTACAGCTCTTGAGGCGAGAGGACCGATTCGCTCGGCAGCATCTTCGTTTGTAGAGTTCTGCTCGGGTTGCGATTGTGCGCGACGAGGCGGAGCGCAGGGTCGGTGTCATCGTGGCTCTGCGAGAGGAATTTTCAATGAATTTGCATCGAGCAGGAGAGGAAGGCTCCCACCCTGATCTGCTCGAACACCGCCTTCTTGTCGAACGATGCCAATCCGGCTCCAAAGTCGAAGTCCTCGTTTAATGACGGCGTGTGAGAAGGACTTTGCGAAGGGTACTCGTCGCTCGGCTGAAGCGAGCGCTGCAAGGCTTCTTGCTTTCGTCGTCCCGCGCGGTTGCCGCGCTTTCGCGCTTGTTCGGCTGATCGAGGGGAGCCGGCAAGCGGTGAGGGGGACGGCACTGGTGAGTGAGACGGATAGGCAGGCTGTGACTGTAAGGGCTGTGCAAGGGGCTGAAGACGCGAGGCGGTCAGCTATCCTAGCGATGTTTGCGAGGACGCCGAGCGCACATTTTGAGGCGTACTCCGCCGCACACCGTCTGCCTGGGCCACATTAGGTGTCTGCAGAGGTGCTCCTCGGTCCACGCTCAACAGCTCAAGCCCGGCAACCTCCTCCCTCGCGAGCAGTCGAATGCCGTCGAGTCGTTCGACACCTCCAATCGTTGATCGAGCTGCAACTACAGCCTGTTAGTCAAGCTTTGGCGAAGGTCAGCCCAAGCCAACCGCACCTTCTGTGAGTGTGAGCGTTCCAGCGGCTGGGTCGAGCGACGAAAGGACCCCTCGAACAGCATCGTGCGATCCCATGCGAAGCTTGACGAGCACAGGAAGCCCGATGAAAGCGGTTGCCATAGCGACTCAGTCAGGGTTTAGCGGTCCTCGACGAGAGTGAGGCAGTAGACGCTGTCCAAGGGATTGTCGTCCAACCTCTCCACCTGCCGTGTCCACTCTCACCCGGCTGGACAGCTTTGAATGGCTGCGACATGTCCCGAAGCTACAAGAATGTACAACGGGGCCCTACAGACTGCAGCTCGCCGTCTCGCGCCTCACAGGCCCTCCCTCTCTCCGTCGTCAGTTACCGCCAAATCGCTCGTCCTCACGTCGCCGCCGTGGGACAGACCGAATGTACGCTGGGGGCGCTGGAAGCACAGGCATACTCCGATACGCGCGGGGCCAGTCCGGCGGGGCGCAGTTGACCTCCTGCTCCCCTCACCTGAAGCGCGACCTCGCTGCTGGCTCGCTACCGCCTCGCTCGCTCCAGTCGGACGACATTCGGGGACGGTGCGATGCCGGACAGGTGTTCCGTGCCACATGGGACTCGGTCGACCTCACATTCCTCGGATGTGACCGTTGCTCACGTCGCGCCTCGATCGTGCTGTACGCGCGGTGAAAGTCTCCTGCTGCATTCCATGCAGCTGGCCCCTCGCGCTCTCCCTCTCTTTGTCTCCCACTCTACACTCTCAGCCTACTGCGCCTTCGCTCCTTCCGCGCTCCTGCCGGCGCACCCGTCTCTCTTTTTCCTTCCGGCGTTCGTTCAGCAACCCTCCTCCTCCTCGCCTCCTTCGGTCGCGGTCTCGCATTACTCTCTTTCATCACACGCCTGCTCTTCGTTCGACCTATTCCACCAGCCACGATGCGCTCATTCACCCTCGCATCGCTCGCCGTCTCCTCGCTCGCTCTCTTCGCCGCCGCCTCCCCCGAACCCTGTTCCGACCACCCGGGCGTCGTCCACAAGCCAGGCGAGTACACCGTCCCCGAGGTTGCCAAGCTCGCCCTGCCGAAGAAGCACAAGTCCTCAACGACTTCAAAGCACAAGTCCTCGTCCTCGCACGCGTCCAAGCCTGACTCGGCCAAGCACGCGTCCTCGACGCACAAATCCTCGCACAGGAAGATTTTCAAGGAGCGTACGAAGTCTCAGCCTGCGTGGGCGAGAAGCGCAAAGGCCGTCCAGAAGAAGCCGACTCCGAAGGTCAAGAAAGCTTCGGCTCAAACGATCGCTCAGGGCGCTAGCAAGGCCATCTCGTCGTTCTCGAACGCTTCGTACATCCCGCCCGAGGCTGCTGGCAAGCTCACCGATGGTGCGTTCCCCGCGCTGCGCGGTGACGTCCCTTGACTGATCACCCACCTTGTTCTTGCAGCTCTGTCGAGCGCTATTGACAAGCAGCTTGGCCACACAAGCGCGGCGGTCATCACGCACACCCGCACGTCCGTCCACCTCGCTACCAAGGTCGCCGAAGCGACTCGAACGATCACCGTCGCCAACTCGACGATCAAGGTCCCGGAACCTACTACTCTCGTGCAGACGGTCACGCAGAACGTGACGCAAGTCCAAACTTCAACGCTCATCACGACCTCGGACGCTGTTGCCGCTTCCCTCGACATCAAGAAGGCGCTTGAGGAGGCTTTCGCTGCGGCCAACCTTAGCCAGAGCGATCTGGGCAACTCGACGACGCAGGCGCTCGAGGCCTGTCTCGCGGAGGTTCTCTCGTCGGGCGGTCTCCCCGCCGGCTACTCGTGCTTGACGCAGTCTGGCAGCGACAGCGCTGGCCTCCAGTCAACGCTGAACACGATTCTTGAGCAGGTGCGGCTCCGACACCTTACGAGGGCTAGATGAGGGCTCTGACCCTCCTTCTCCTGCAGTTCGTCGGCATCCTCCCGAACACCATCCTCTCCGCCGTCTTCGACTCGGTCACCCCCCTTCTCGGCAGTCTCCTTCCCGCATCCGAGCAGGCACTCGTCGCGCAAATCCAGTCGTCGATCCAGTCGGTCATCGCCTCGCTCTCCGGCAACTCCGTCACCGCGCTCGAGCAGATCTCGGCTTGCTACACGGATGCGATCCAGCAGGCCGGCAACTCGTCGTCTCTCGCGTGCTTCACCAAGAAGGGTGGCGCGTACGACACTATCGAGACCATGTCCAACTCGGTTCTCGAGCAGTTTGTTGGCGTCCTTCCTGCGTCGTTGACGACGGCTGTCGAGAGTGCGTCTCCTTTCCTTCACCTTGCCCTCGTCAGCTGACTGACTCCCTCCCACAGACATCTTTACCTACAACCTGGCCAACGCGACGAAGGGTAGCGAGCAGCTCGCCGCGTCCGTCTCTCGGCGCAGATTTCGAACGCCATCAACTCGGTTTCGTCGTCGCTGTCCGGCAACGCCGTCACGCTTTCCGAGGTCCTCCAGCAGTGTGCTGCCGAACTTATCAAGAGTGAGCCTCCTCTCGTTCTTCTTGGATTCGCACGATAGCTGACAAGGCTATTTGCACAGCCGGCAACGCGACCGCCGCGCAGGAATGCGTCACCTCGACCAAGGCTCCACAAATCTCGTCGACCGTGATCCTCTCGATCGCCCAGCAGTTCGATGGCTACCTCCCCTCCAGCTTCTTCACCGACCTCGTCGACTACTCGACTCCGCTCATCAACTCGTACCAGAACAAGCACAATCTCACGCAAGCCCAGCTTAACTCGGATCTCGAGTCCTACTTCAACAATGCGACCTCGCACGGCGCAGCCTACGTCACTTGTCTCTCGCAAGTCCAGCAGTGCGTTACCAACGCCGTCGTCAAGAGCGGCACGATCGACGCCGTCTGCCCTGGACCCGTCAAGGGATGCACCCTGCCGAAGAGCGACTCGAAGCGCATGGTCAGGCGCAGCGTCGACCGCCACTTTGGCTTTGCCGGTCGCATCCGCGACGTCACCTTCCGTCGTCGGTAGAGGGTTGGAGATGCTGAGGAAGGCGGACGCAGGTCGTCTCGCCGGTATTGGGTTTGTACACTAGCTTTGTATCGCACGACTCGTCTGCTCCCCAGAACTCGATGAAGCGGTCTCAACGAGGCAGTCTCAAGAGATGGTATGCCGAGTGTCTATGATTGCAGAAGGGGACGGGGAGCGGAAGTCTCTCGATCGCTTATGCAGACCACAATTGAGGATTACGCCGTGGCGTCGAGACGCCCCTCGGCGCAAGAGCTCCTTTGGAGGAGCGAGAAGGAACGCATCGAGCGACTGGATTGGCGAAGTAACCGCCTCCGGCACAGCACACCAGTCGATGGCTTCCGCAGCCGCGGCTGCGTGCGCGTCGAGCGGACTGAATGCAACGCTGAAGCGGTTCTGCACAATGTTTCTGTGGCGCGGATCGTGTGTATCGAGGCGGGGAAGGGTAGGGCGAGGGGGCCGAGAGTGCGAGCCGGGCAGGCCATGGTGGTGACTCTCACCGGCCCAGAACATGACGGCGAGAGCGGCTCTCGAGATTTATCTGTTAGCTGGAGTACACTTTGCCGGGGATGACGAGGCAACTCACGCTCGTCGAGCATGCAGCGCGTATTGCGGTCGCCGGGCTCGTGTGGGTTGTCGATGCCAGATTGACGGCGCACTTCGCTTTCGAGCAGCCTGTACTCTTCGGCGTAAATCCCTGTCGAGTAGAATTGTGGTAGTGCGGCTCAGCGAGAAGGTGGTGCGCCATGCACCAGCTTCGGCAGGCGTCGTCGGGGACATCGGCGGTTCTTCGTACGCCGGAGGCTGCGGGCTCAAGAGTCAGAACAGTCTTGACCGGGAACCGCCACATTCAGCCCACCGCGCTGAGGTTCACAACATTTAAAAGCGCGAAACGAGATTAGCCATACTGCAGCCGAAATCGAATGGATGTGAACGCGCCATCTGCTGCTTCTTTCCAGATGAATGCGAGAGACCCGAACCTGTCGACAGTGATCGTCAAGTAGTGTTCTTGGCCCAGGAGGTTGCCCAGCTCTGTCACGGAGTGAATATAAGCTGAGGTTAGAGACGTGTCCTTCGTTCAGGTTGCCGTGTGCCGCCTTAAGCAAGTCAGCGAGAGCTTTGGCCTGCGTGCGTGTACTGAGAAGGCCTGCGAAGGATGTGTCAGGCGTATAGACACGAGTGTCGACGGACTGAACATACGGCGCAGTGGCTTCCTTCGCTCCTCAAGCTCGCCAGCCTCGCGCGTATAGTCTTCGACCTGCTTGATCAGATCCGACTTGCGTGACCTGAGCGTCTGAAGCTCGCTGCTCGCAAATGCCGCCATCCGCTGTATTTTGTCGTGACGTTCTCGCGCAACCTACGCAATTACGTCGAGATACGCGCACAGCTTTTTGGACGGTCAGCACGTTAGGTCACCTCTTTGTATCGATGCGGATCTCCTTGCGCGTGTTCATGACTGATAGCGACCTTCAACAAGTCGAATCGAGCGATAGCAAGCTTTTGCTGTTGCACCTGCAAATCGTGACGGCGACGCATCTCGACTAGAAAGCAGACGCGGGTCAGCACGGCCGTGAAGAAACTATGTCGCGTCTACGTACACTCAGCATCTACGAGGACATGCGGATCAGCTTGGTCGGATGCGAAGGTTTCAGGCAAATGCGCTCTTGACCTCGACCGTCCCGATTGAGCGGACGCCAGCGTCCAAGTCGAGGATATGCGCTTTGTAGTATGGCGCCTCGTATTCGATGCTCATACTCGTGACGCAGAAGGAAAGGAAAGAGAGAGAGCGAGAGGGGATAACACCGAGGTAGGCAGGAGGCAGGTCCGTCGGGTCCGCGGATACTCCGTAAGATCCGAGCTTCCGGGCTGGGCGATGTTACGGGTGCGCGGGGAGGAGGACAGGAGTGCGGGCGACAGGAGTTCGATAGCTTGATCTTGAAAAGGAGAACCAATAAGGAAGAGAAGGAAGCGAGCCGCAAACGAACAGCAGAGAGCAGCGTATCGCAGCGCATGCTGATGCTCTTGAGCGAGGTTGCGAGCTGCAGAGTCGCAAGCTTGCCGCGCATAGCTCACGTATGCAGCAAATCCGACTGCGTGAATCGCTGCGGGTTACAGAAGAATCAGCTGCAGCTCGTCCCGACGTCGCACTACTTTCAGCCCGCACCCCTCAGAAGCGACGTCCCCGCACGCGCTTCCCACGCAACAGCCGTGAAGACTACCGAGCGAGAAGGGCGAGCGGGACAAGGTCGCCAGAATGCCCGTCTAGTCTTCGTCAGCGGTCTGGCGCGACAGCCTTACGGCCGTGCCCTGACCTCGAAGAACAAGGATGACTGAAAGACTTGTTTCGTCCTTGGGGTGCGGAAGCGAGCAAGCAGGAGAGGAAGGAGGACAGGCGACTCACGGCAAGCCAAGGCGGCCAATCTCGCATCGAACGGAGCAGGCGGAGGATATCACGACGAGCAAGCCTGTGTAAGCAGTGTCAGTACTTCGGAGACTCGCCTGCGGCGTCAGTGTGGTAAGACGACGCGCCTGAATCGACAACGCGTCGGGCGGAACAACCAGTGAGAGCAAGCATCAGTCGCGCTAACGATTGACAGGGCTCTACCCTACAGCTCTGTAGCGTCTGTCCAGCTCACCAGACCGTCCTCAGGCGTTGGCGAAGTGAGGGGTCGCTCGTCAACGAACGCGCTCACGCTTTTGACGGCCACGACGTCCCTGCTTCACGAGCTGCCGCTGCTGAAGGCGTCTGTGTAATCAGCCGGCGCTTCTCTCAGTCTATCAACCCTCTGCTCGACACCGACTCGCGTTGTCGCCGCCAACGCGCCTCCTCGATCCCTCTCCCAGACGTGACGAGCTCGTAGCCACCGTCTGACTGGGTGCGTATCCCACTTGACAGTTTCGTGAGAATCGTATAGCTACCACGAGGCTCTTCAGTCACTCAGCGCCGCGAACCGAGCCCGTCTGACCCCGTTCTCTTTTCTCATCAGCAGACGCTCCTTCCGCTTGATCGGTAAGTCGAGACAGCCTCTTGGACGCCGTTGTGGACGTTTGCGGTGCTATAAAGGCCCGCGACCTATGCACACGGCCTTCGAGCGCGCGTACGAGGCATTGGTGCAGTGCGAGGGGAGATGCAAGCGTGCGGTTTCTGAGTTTGCGGAAGGCTGCTGGCCATGCGGCAGACATTCGACGACAGGAGCAACGCAGACGTGGACACAGGCGGGGCGGGACTAGCAGACATTTGCGATGTGACCCAGCGACGAGGCTGACGGCGACTGCGCTCTCGCTCGCAGAACAACCCGCGCACCATGACATCGAACGCGACACTAAGCTTCGGGTGCGCTGCTTGTCTCGCCTATGCCGGGGGAGCGTTGCTGACTCGTGGATTGCTTTCCAGCTCGTACGACTGGATCTGCTCGCGAGCAGCCTTGATCGTTTGTCCGCTTCTCGGCGCGACCAACTACGGCATCGAGCCGGTATGCTACTCGCGCAATGTCGAGTTTGGACGGACACTAGTCTTCCAGCCAGGTGCGCCAAGCTCGGCAAGTTTTCTTTCCCTTACGCTACGGCTGACCCGGTTCGTCCCGCAGCCACCTCTTTTATGCACATCTGCGCCCTCGCCATGGTCGTCATCATGATTTTGCACGTTCGATCCAAGTATACCGCCGTCGGCCGGAAAGAGATCCTCATCTTTTTTTACATCTACTTCCTCGAGGAGCTCCTCGCCATCTTCCTCGACTCGGGCATCATCCCCCCCAGCTCGAACGTCTATGCTGTGCGTATCCGCCCATTCGGTGAACCTGTTTGGCGGTCTGACTGACGCTTCGAACGCTTACAGTGGTTCGCGGCGTTCCACACCGGCCTAACGGCGGCGACCTACTGGTGCCTCCTCGTCAACGGCTTTGTCGGTTTCCAGATGGTCGAGGATGGCACCCCGCTGTCGCTTTGGGTGCGTTTGTGGCAGTCGCTCTGGTTCGAAGACGCCTTTCCTGACTCCTCCTCCGCAGACCCTGCAAGGAACGTCCGCCATTGTCGGCCTCATCGTTGGCCTTGTCGCAATCGGAACCTTCAAGAACTCTGCCGGCCTGTCCTCCGCCAAGCCCACCGGCATCTGGATCCTCCAGTTCATCTTCTCCCTCGCCTGCGTCGTCGTCTACATCGTCGCGCAATTCTTCCTCGTTCTCCGCACGCTTGACGATCGATGGCCGATTGGCGACATCCTCTTCGGCACGGCCTTCTGGGTAATTGCGCAGGTCTTGCTGTTTGCGTTCAGCAACACTATCTGCGACGCCGTCTCGCACTACCTCGACGGAACCTTCTTCCACGCATTGTGCAACCTCTTTGCGGTCATGATGAGTGCGCCGCGTGTTGTTCTCGTCCGTGCGCGGCGGCCAAGCTGACCTCTTCCGCCCACAGCCTACAAATACTGGGACTCGCTCACGAAGGAAGAGTCCGTGTCAACTCACTTTTCCTCGCTCAGCGCCTCATCTGACCTCTTCCTTCCTCCAGCCTCGAGTTCTCCGTCTCGTCCAAGGAGAAGGCGTGGGAAGTCAAGGAGACGCTCTTGCGCGATGACGACGACGACTCGCCTTCCGGGTCCGGCTATGGCGGAGGCGCAGGGTACGGACAGGGCGCTTACCCGCCTCAGAAGGGCGGCTACGGGCAGTACGGTTACTAGGCGCGGACCAGCAACGGTCTCAGCCGCGCCCGACACAGACATTTTCGTTACCCGTACACTCCTTCTTTCTTTCCCTCCTTCCCCTTCCTTCGGACCGCCCTCGCGGCGCTTTTTGTATTTGTAACCGTACACCGCCTTACGTCCAACTCGCACGCCTTGTCGGGCGTAAGCGAGCAGAGAACGTCGTGATCCTCAGCTGCCAGTGCTCTAAGCGCTTCATGGTCTAGCCCCGGCCGCTGACTTGCTCGACCCGACAACGATAGGGTGTAGCGCTGTCTACAATGACATCTTGTGAGAGTGAAGCTAGTACACGACCTGTAGGCGATTTATGGATGAAGAGAGGAAGAGGAATAGAGGAAGTATAGGTGTTCTGGTGGTACAACTAGGGTTTGGCGGGTACTGCGGTGTATGGAAGTGATTTTTTAGACTGCGAGGAGAGAAAGACGGAGACGGCAAGCGAGAAGACCGGAAGGAGGAGAGGACGAGTACAGCCGATGACGGAGTTGGCGATAGAGATAGGCACTGCGAGTGCCAGATGGCGATGGCGCATAATCCCGGAATGATCATAACGGCGAGCGAAAGCGGAGAAGAGGCGGGTATCCATGGGGTGTCCTCGCGTTCAAACGAGGTCGAACGATGGCTGTTGCTGGTCGAGGCAGCAGCTGCGAGTATCGACGAGACAAGTCAGCTCGAGCGGTCTCGGATAAGCAAGCGAGCACAACGGACAGCCAAACGCGAGTCTTCCAAATGCGGAAGAGCTCGCGGACGAGTTCGCGGAAGTCGACGCGCTGATCGGCGGTGTAGTAGAACGTCAATTTGCGGCGGTCCCACTGCCACTCGGCGTCAAGGATCTCCATCGGCAGGCCTGCGTCGGAAAGCGACCGTCAGCTTCGAAGACTTGCGACAGCGAAAGAGCGAGAGCAGCGACGCACCCCTCTGAGCGACCTTGCTCCTGACGAGCGCGAGCGCCTTGACTTCGTCCTGCGCCTTCGCGAGGAGCGCATGTGTGTCGGCCGGCCCGGCCTTGCCGTAGATGCGCTTGGGCTGACACTCCTTCGTCATACGCGCGAGCTGCGCCGAGCCCGCCGCACCTCCCGCACCTCCGCCCTGCGCTCCGCCGCTCGTCCCTCCCATTCCCTGCAATCCGCCCATCATCCCGCCCTGCGCCGCAGGATTCGCCAGCTGGCCCAACGCAAGCTCGACAAGGTGCTGCTGGAACTTGTGCACCTCGTCGACCGTGCAACTCTTGAGGTACTTCCCGACATCGCGTCCGCGATCGGCTTCAACAATGACGAGGTCACCCTCTTCGAGGTGGAGGTTCGGGTCTTCGCAGAAGAAGAGGTCCTTGCGACCTGCTTTGAAGCCGACGATGCACAGTGGCGCGTCGTGGGGGATTGCGTGCAAAGGGACGCCGCGACCGAGGTTGATATCGCCTTGTGCTTGGGTGGTGATCGACGGCGCGCCGGACTGCTGGGCGAGGACGGGCGGCGGAGGAGGCGGAGGAGCATTGAAGTAGCCCGCAGGAGGGGGGTTCGGCTGGTGCTGCTGAGGTTGCTGCTGCTGGTAGTGCTGACCCGGCAAGTGAGGCGGTGGGATCACAGGCGATACGCCCGGCCCGAATCCAGGGAACGGCGGTGGCGGAGCAGGCGGGAACGCCGTTGACCCGCGAGGCGAGAGCGGGCCAGTCGTCGTCGCAGGCGCGAAGAACGGGTGCTGCGTCGTCGGGGGCGGGACAGGCGCGGGGAGACCGCCGAAGCGTCCGAACTGCGCGCCGCGCTGCGGCTGCTGTTGCTGGTCGAAGCCGAAGCGGGACGAGCCGCCGAGTCCGGGCGAGGCCGTGGCTGTCGCAGTCGCAGTCGTCGTCGCAGGAGGGAGAGGCGTCGGAGCCGGCAAGCCCTGGAAGAAGCGCGAGGCGGACGCCGAGAGAGTGGTGTTGAACGAGTCGCCCGACGGACGAGGCGAAGTCGTCAACTGGCCGTACGGGGTAGGCGTCGCGGTCGCTGTCGACAATGTCGAAGACGACAAGGGCACGGACGGGGGAAGCGAGACAGCCGGCTGCTGCGACGCAGGGGGCTGCGGCGGAGGCGGCGGCGACCTCGACCTCGACTGTTCCAACGCACGGCTCGACCTCTGAGGCGGGAAATCCGCCGGCATACTCCCTACATGCGCAAACCTCGGCTTGCGCTCATCCTGCGTCGCAGCATGGGCCTCGAGGTTCAAGTGCAGAGAGTTGAGGTCCGCAGCGAGGTCGTCGTCGTTGATTGCTGACGAGCCGAGGCCGCGTCTGCCGCCCCAACCGTTCGAAGCCGGCGCAGGATTGACGAGCGGTCCGAATCCTCCTCCTCCTGTTCCACCACCTGAACTCGACACCGCATGTTCCTCCGGCAAGGGATGAAAGCCAAGCTGCATCGTCGACCCCCTACTCGGCGGCTCGAACGCCGCAAACGAGTGTCTCCTACTCGTCGCGCCGCTCTTCGTAGGCGGATGGAGTAAGTCGTCACCACCCTCGAGGTCCTCCTCCGCTTCGTGCAGCGCCGAACGCGCCCAAGCCGAATCACTCCTCTTCCGCCCGCTTCCGACCGCACCGAGCGCGTACTCCCTCCGTGTCTTGTATGCCGCTGAGCCGACTGGCCCGCTCCACTCGCCGGGAGTGAGGGACGACGAACCTGGCCCGCCAAGGAGGTCGGGAAGGAGCCGCGCCCCGTCGCGCGAAAAGGGACTCGTGTTGCTCATTCCGATCCCGCCTCCTCCGCCCACTGAACTCGCGCTGGTCGAGAGAGTGGTCCCGCTCGCGCCTGACGAGGCCCACTGGTCGCGGAACCTCGACCTTCCTTCCCTCGCTCCCGCTGCGCCCACAGACCCGACTTCGTCGTTCCACCCAGCGCTGAAAGAGTGCGACAACCCGCTGTTTCCCGAAGGCTTCCATCCCGTACTCGCCGTAGTAGACGAGTCGAAGGGCGAGTAAGCGGGGCGAGAAGGCGAGGCGCTCAAGTCGCGGTGTGAGGCCGCGGACGGCGGGCCGGGCGTGAAAGCCGAGTAAGCGTACGTCGGGCTTCCGACTGCCGACGTAGTAGGAAGCGAAGCGGAGAAGTGCCCTCCTGCGCTCGTGAGAGTCGACGAGTGCCGGAACCCATGTTGGTCCGCCCCTCCCGTTCTCCCGGCGGGAGGCGGTCCCGCACCACGCAGATTCATCGGCGCGGCGGGTTTCTCAATCCCCGCAATCGAGTGACTCCTCGCTCTTCCGTGCGCCGAGTCAG
Source organism: Rhodotorula sp. S30-09 (assembly GCA_023628235.1). Taxonomy (NCBI): domain Eukaryota; kingdom Fungi; phylum Basidiomycota; class Microbotryomycetes; order Sporidiobolales; family Sporidiobolaceae; genus Rhodotorula; species Rhodotorula sp. S30-09. The sequence continues at coordinate 202,591 of JAMALD010000007.1, forward strand.
GCGGCGGCGGGGCAAAGTAGCTTCGTCCTTCCGGGACGATGGGGGGTGAGATGAGCGCCGCGCCGCTGTCGGAGCGCGGGGAGGTAGAAGAGCGGGAGGGGAGTTGTTGGTGCGGAGAGAGGGCGGAGGTCGAGAGCGAGGAGCGGTAGTGAGGACGTGGGTTGCCGGAGAAGATCTCGGCGAGGAGTGGTTGATTCGACGCGGGAGGAGAGATCGGGTCGCGCGAGGTGGGAGGGGCTGCACGGCGTTCGTGCAACTCGTCAGCATTGTCACGTTGCGCAGAGGAAGCGCGAAAACGCACCTGCTGCAGTTGCCGCCGCCTGTCCGTTCGTTCCGTGCGAGTGCTCGCTCACCGCTCCGTGCGCTTGCTCCTGATACAACCCCAACGAACTCGCAAACTGCGGACTCGAGAAGCGTGTCGCGTTGGTCGACGCAGAAGCCGGCGACGGAATGAGTCCTTTCGAACCTGCGAGGCGGTCTCGAGGCGAGTTGCTCGATTCGGGTGTGGCAGACAAGGACGAGCTCGACACGGACGAGCGTGGGGAGGGGGCGAACTCGCCCGCGTGTGTGTGTGCGTGCGCGGGAGTGAGTTGGTGAGCGGGTTGGAGCGGGTGGGGGGCGAGCGAGGACGGCGGCTTTAGGCCGTCCGAGTGGGAGGGAGGGGCTGACGAACGCGAATCGGTCGAGCGGGACGAGGGCGAGAGGCGTCCGCGCGTCGTGGGCTTCTCCTCGTTCGGGAGCTGCAGCACCGCGGAAAGTTGACCCGAGCGGGGTCAGCTGAGGGTGTGCGGGAGCGACGACAGCGGGTGCAGCTGTGCCCGTCGACGTGAGAGAGAGAGAGAGGGAGAGAGCGCGCGCACCCTTGACCAGATCGACGCGGTCGCAGCGAGCGTGTCCTGCGTGCGGTGTGCGCGGGAGCACGGGTGAGCGGGGTTCGCGGGTCGAGGAACGCGGACGGAGACGGGGTGGTGTCGCTCGAGTCTGGGGCGCAGGTGGGTTGAGAGGGAGCTCACCTTGCTCATGCGAGTGACTGTGCTGTGCGTGTCCTTGCCCTGCCGGGGTCTGCGCGGTCGAGCTGAGGCGGGAGGTGGCGCGGGGCCAGTCGAGCAACGAGGTGGGGGAGCAGACGGTGTCGACTAGCTGGAGACGGGCTGGACTGGCTCGAGCGTGCGTGGCCTGGTGTACTCGAGCACTGCGGGCGAGTCACTCTGCGCGGTCGGAGCAGGAGCGAACCGTTGAGAACGTGAGAACGCGAGAACGGACAGCGCGGGCGGGACTTGTTCGACCGGGAAACAGCGAACTACCGACGTGACAGTCCCCAGCAGTCTACTCGGGACCCAGCCACGCGTCCCACAACCCATTCGTCCCATTGTTACTCGCCCTCGACTCGCTCGGCACTCCCAGCAACCGCGCCAACAACCCGTACACTTCTGTGTTCTGGAACGCAGGCACGACGAGGGTGTTTGGGTCCGAGGGGATCGCGCCGGTGGGTGGCCCGCGACGGGCGAGGCGGCGAGACCGGGACTTGAGGGACGAGGCGAACGGGCCGTGGGCGACAAAGATGCCGTGCACCGAGGGGTCGCGGGGGTCGTAGCCGTCGTTCCTGGGCGACGACGTCAGTGCGCGAGAGAGGGGCAAGCGGGCGGAACATACCCTTTGACGCGGTACGTCCCGTTCATGACAACCTCGACCTCGTAGTGGTTCGTGATTGCCCAGCCCACGTTCGGAACGCAGTAGATAGGTGAGATGCGCTGTGAGTGAACGAGCGAGGGAGCGTGTCAGTGAAGCGAACCTCGTAGCCGCTTATCCTCGCCGTCCAGTCTCCCGACGACGGAGGAAGCGCAAAGGAGCCGCAACGCACCTCATGACCCGTGAAATGCCACCTCTCCGGCATACTCTCCTCATCGTAGCACTCGAAGCCACTTCCCTCTTTCTCCGCCGCCTGTTTCAAGCGCGTATAGAGGGGGGAAACGTCGGAACCGGGCTTGAAGCGTAGACCTGCGGAGGGCCGGCCTGCGAACGAGGCGAACATTGGGGAGTAAATGGGTGAGCGGAGGAAATGACAGAGAGGGGAGGAGAGGGAAGGGTACCTTCGTTGTGGGAGATGGAGGCGAAGCCGGAGGGGCCGAGGATGTCGTCGAGGAAGATGAGGCGCTTGTTGCTCGTCGCTGTGCGCATTCGCCCGAGTAGCATCAGCCCCGCCTTCCTCGCCGCTCAGGCTAGTGGAGAGGAGCATCTCGCGACGCACCTGCCATCCCATTATCGCTCACAACGACCACATCCACCACCTCACTTGCATTTCTCCTCTCAATCTCTTCAAACACCTCCTTCACGAACTCGTCCACCGCGGCAAGGGTCTTCTCGGTCGTGCGGGAGTCCGGCCCAGTCTTGCGCCCTACTTGGTCAACTTCCGGCAGGTAGACGGTCATTAGGTGTGGACGGTGGGTGTAGTCCATGTCTGTGCATGCCGACACCAACAGTCGACTACTCGTCAGCCCGAATCCAGCTGAGCGTGAGAAGAGAGGAAGCAGGAACGCACCCAGCCACCCCGCCACCTTCTGCACTTTCTTCCTGTAATGATACCGATCGACAAACGGATACCAATACGTCGGCTTCGTACCGTCTTGCATGACGGGCGGGCCGGGCCACATCAAGACTGCGGACCGGAGGGAGGCCTTGACTGCCGTAGCCCAGATCTGCCTCCCGCACATCGTGAGCTTCTCGTCCAGAGCGAGCGAGAGGGGAGGGAAGGGAAGGGAAGGGAAGGGAAGGAAAAGGAAAGGAAGGGACGCACAGGCTCACCGCCCCACCACTCACTCCCCCAACTCTTTCCCGGCTCAGTATACACAAAATCCTTCCCAACTTCGGGGTCGTAAAACTCGTTGGCGACGATCCCGTGCGAGGAGGGGTAGAGGCCAGTTCTGTGTACCCGGTGGTCAGCAAAGGAAGGAGGGGGAGGAGGAGAGGGGACAGACAAGAGGGTCCAGTGGTTCGGGAAGGTGAGCGAGGGGAAGGACGGTTCCATATATTCGGCGCGCTGCCAGACGAGACGAGTGTCAGTGTGTGAGCGAGGAAAGAATGTGGAGCGCGACGCACGATGCCCTTGCGAGAGATGTTGAGGAGGTGAGGCGTTAGGCCTCGTTCGAGGTAGTCGGCTCTGGTGCGCGAAACTCCACCAAGATCAGACAAAAATTCGCGACAAAAGCAGCAGCCCGCTGAGTGCGACGACGTCTCGCACGCACCTCACGCCATCAAGCGAAATCAAGATAACCGTAGGGTCCCACCAATGCGTCCCATTCCACCTCCTCCCCCCTCCCTCCCCTAACTCCCCCTCCAGCTCCTTCTCACCCCAATCTCCCCCAGCCCAAGCCGGCGTCTTCCCACTCTTATCCCAGCTCTGCCCTACTTGCGCAAAAGGTACGTCGCCGTATTTCCCGTCGGAGGGGAGCGGGTTCGCGGCGACGTGCGCGGCGGCGGGGGCGTAGACGCCGGCTGCGAGAGCTTGGCCGGAGTAGTAGGTCGCGTCGGAGGCGGAGAGGGGTGGGAGGGTGGAAGGGGAAGAAGAGGAGAGGAAGGGGATCGAGGGGCGGAGGATGGCGACGACGAGGATGGCCGAGCCGAGCGCGACAATGCCGAGCAGTACCAGTCGCCAGGGAGTCTGCGCGACGACGGGCCGGTCAACGACGCGTCCTGCAAGCTAAGGCAGACCTCCATCCGCAGAAGACCGCAACTCGCGGGAACGCCGTATCGTCCCAAGGCCTCGGTCGCAAAGAGAGTGAGAGGTCCGCCAACTCACCACTCTTCGCCGTCGTTTCGGTACCGTCTCTGTGCCCGGCAGCCGCCGTCCCTCCTCCTCGAGTTCATCACTTCCCGCGTCCTCGTCGTCGTCCTCGTCCTCCTTGTCCCTCCCGCTCAGCAGCCCAGTCCGCCCCGTCTCTCCTCCCAGTTCCTCCTCCGCATCTCCCTCATCCCCCCCGTCGTCCTTCTCGTCCAGCTCGGTGTCGAGGCGTCCCGGAATAGAAACATGGTCGTCTCGCGGTCGTCCATGGAGCGATAAGGAAGCGGTCGACGCGCCGGCTAGTGGTGTGTACTGAGGCAGCACGGAGGGCGCCATCCCGGACGCGTTCTGGCCGGCAGCGGCGGAAGTAGAGCGATCGTTCGGAGTTGCGATGGAATGGATGTCGCCGGTTGGCGCGGGCTGTCGGAGGACCCCTAAAGCTGGTCGGTCGTTCAATGTGCTAGCTGGGATTGATTTGCCTCGCTTCAGCCAAGCCAGGAGGAGGGTGTTGTCGTCGGTGCTCACCGTCTCGGACAACTTCATCGCGCGCAAGTCGACGCATGCACTCAGACTATCTCGTCCGTCTCGGGTTGGGGACGTGCTAGGCTTGCTGTTTTCTAGTACGACGCCAGGACTCGTCTGTGCGCCTGCCGAGTCGCTCGCAAGTCCCGAACCCCGCCAATCTGCACGGAACAACGCTCGCCGTCGTTTACGTGACGAGCCTGCCTTACTAGGAGCGCAGCCAGCTTGGTACGCCTGCGTCTGCCTTTCTCGAACAGGTACGGCCGCGCCAGCCAACCACCGTCGTCCAGCTTACGATCCGCAGCCCTCTCGCCTCCCTCGTCGATTGCAGCATCGTTCAGCAGCTGCATTTTCTCGTCGACGCTGATCACACGCTGACTGCCTCACTTCGAACAGGCCTAACGAACTGCTCTAACATTCCGGCTTCTACGCTCGCCCCCTCTCGTTCTTCTCGCCGATCCTTCACGACCGCTCCGCTTTTCGATCCAGCCGGCTCACGGTCAGCAAGCGCTTTGCCAAACGCTTTACGACGACATGAAGAACGTCGTGTTCGTCGGCTACGGCCCTTCGGCGGTCCAGGCAGCAAAGGATCTCGCCGGGTCGCTCCCTGCGGACTTTCGCATCGTCGCTATCACGTCGAACGAGGGTTACTGGCCTCCGGCTGCCTTGCGAGCAGCCGTCGTGCCGGTACGCAAACTTCTCTCGGTTTTTGGCTCGAGGGAGAAATACTGACCTCTTCCGGACTCCCGCAGGGATGGGAGGACAAGCCGCTCGCTTCCGTCGACGCAGCCTTCCCGAAACACGGCCGCCATGTCATGCTCAAGATGACCGACGTCCTCGAGCTGCGCGATAACAGCGTTGTCGTCGACAAGGCGCATCCGGATCTTGGGTTCGAGGGGGAGGAGATCCCCTTCGAATACTGCGTGCTTGCGATGGTGCGTCTCTGCGCAACGCAATACGGGTGTACGGAGCTGACGCTTCTCCAAAACGCAGGGCTCGAAGTACCCCTACCCTTGTCGCCCACACCCAAGCTCCTCCTTCTCCCAAACCCTCGACGACCTGCGTCAAACCCAATCTGAAGTCTCCCGCTCCCAACATATCCTAATCATCGGCGGCGGTCCCGTCGGTATCGAATTCGCAGGCGAAGTCGCCTCGCATTATGGGAAGGGAACGAAGGAGATCACGCTTGTGCATTCGGGGGAGAGACTGCTTCAACAGCGTGGGTGGAAGGAGAAGTTGGGTCGGTCGCTCAAGGGTCAGTTGGAGGATTATGCGGTTAGGGTGGTGATGGGGAGGAAGGTGGTTGATGCGCCGGAGAAGACGGGGCGGATAGAGGAAGGGAGGGAGTTCCACCTCGACGACGGCGAGGCGATCAAAGGTACTTTGTACTTCTCTTCCAAGCTTCAGATTCATCCCTAACCGCCTTCGCTGCAGCCGACTTCGTCTTCCTGGCAACGGGCAACGCGCCCAACTCAGACCTCGTCGCCTCGTTCGACTCTTCAGCGCTTAATGACTCGAAGCACATCAAAGTCAACTTGGCGTTCCAACTCGAGGGCTACGAGCACATCTTCGCGATAGGGGACGTGACGGATGTGAGGGAGGGGAAGCAGTTTGCACATGCGAAGGTGGGCCCTCCCTGCCTTTCCTCCCCCTTGCTCTCCACAGTTTGATCACCTGCATCCACTTGCGCAGAACCACGGCTCCATTGTTGCATCCAACATCCTCGCCCTCATCCACTCCCCCTCCGCCTCATCCGCTTCACTCAAGTCCTACAAGCCCGGCTCGAACCTCATCCTCGTCTCCGTCGGTCCATGGGGTGGCGCAGGCCAGCTCTTTGGGTTCGTACCTGGTGTAAGTGCGTATTATTCGCCTGAGGGGGATGAAGGAGAACTGACTCGCGCCTCGCTTCGCTCGCCGGACAGGCATGGTTCTCGGCGCTTGTCAAGTCCCGATCGCTCTTCGTCAGCGACTTCAAGAAGCTTTACAATGTCGCTTAAATACTCTCACCGCGCAAGATCTCCTTCTCTCGCCGGTCTCGCGGAGCGAAGCGTAGATACGGTTTCCTCTCCGGCTGATACACCCCGCCTCTCGTGTGAAAACGCTGTTGTCAGCATTGATTCGTGCAAGTTGCGTATTGCGAAGAACGGTATGCGAAAGATGCGATGTGTAGTACAGCAAGCGTGAAAGAAGCAAGCGCGGATGGGAGGAAAAGCTACGAGGACTCGTCGGCGGAGGGCTTGAATTTGGCGACTCCGACAGCGGCGTGGTAGAGGGCTGTTTGGTAGCCGGCAGCTACAAGAAACAATGTTGGTGAGTCTCTTCACCACATTCGAAGACCGCCCGCGTCAAAGGAGATGACTCCAAGCGGACGGACGAAAGGGCGAAGACTCACTATACCAACTCCACAACGCCGCTTCCAACAAAGCCTCCGGTGTCTCGGCCTCCAAAGCCGGTTCATCGCCCGTCAGAGGCGCGATAGGCGGCGGAGGAGGGAAGGTCGTTGGGAGGGACGAGACAGGCGGGACGACGAAGGTGAAGGAGGAGGGGTGTTGGGGACCGATTTGGCGAGTAATTGCTGCGACGGCGGGAGGAGGAGCGGGAGAGGGAGGGTGGCCGGTTCGAGAGATTTTGGGCGAGGATGGGGTGTAGGTTGGAGAAGGTGGAGCGCGTCGAGGAGGCGCAGCGGCTTGCGGCGTAGCATGCTCGTCATCATGGTCTTCCTCGCCAGCAGGATACTCGTCCTCGTCGCCTTCAGCAGCGGTCGTCGTCGCAGCCAGTTTCGCGGCCTTTCTCGCCTTCTTCTGCGAGCCGGTCAGGCGTTTGCGTTTCTTCGTTCCGGGCGTGGGAGAGTCAGAGGGCGTCACTAAAAATTCGCGGAAGACGGTGTGTCCGTTTGCGAGAGTCGAGACGGAGGATGAAACGGTTTGGACTGGCGGTTGAGAGGGGAGTTTCGAAGTCGAGGCGGCGGAGGGTTTGGGACCGTACCAGCTGCGGGCCTCAGTCCGGTCAGTGATGGTCAGGGAAGGTCAAGACGGGTCTATACGCACATGGGGGCCTTCGTTTGACGCTGAGCGAGCGAGAGAGGGGCTTCTGTTGGGGGCAAGAAGCGGTCTGGGTGCATGAACTGGCGCCCGCAGCGGGTGAGCCTCGGTATACAGGGCAAGCAAGGGTGCTCGGTGCTCACCTTGAAATCTGTGAGCGCGCCCTCCCACGCGTTGACGAGGGCGAGGGGGTCGAGGTAGGCGTCGAGGCTGAGATCCGTCGCCATCAGCTCGTTGTCCTCCGCCAGGTTCGTCCGCCGCACCACCGTCACTCCTGGGCCAAAGTCGTCGTCCTCGGCGCCTTCATCGGCCCACTCTAGCGCGCTGCCACCCTCCCCCTCCCCCTCCCAGTCGCCCGCATCCCCGCCCGCGCCATCGCCTATCCACGCGCCCTGCTCATCCCAGTCTTCGTCGTGGGCTTCGTACACCGTGCTGGGAGACATCTGCGGCACTCAGCTGGCTGTGTGAGGGTCAGTACGAGCCGTTTGAGCTACGCCTGGCTCCCCACAGCGTTTTCGCCCCTCTCGGCTCCGCCTTCTCGCAAGAACGGCTTCGACTCGACTTCCGGCCGTTCTGTCGACGTTGGGCGCCTCCCCTAGGCCTACCGAATGCAAGACAACCCAGATCCTGCGCGCCCGTTCCTTTGCGTGGGTGTGTCCACGCTCTCGTCCTCCTCAACTTTGACACCCTCATACTGACGCTTTCACTGCACGTGACAGAATGCGGCTCACGCTATACCCGCCAAGTACGTGGAAACTGATCATGGCGAAGACTCGAGTAAAACGGAGCAGTGCTTGGCGAGATACGGGTCCTTCCCTTAATGAGGAGGGCCCTCATCGCCAGCAACATGCTGCAACACTCACTGACGCTCTGCGCCACCTCCGCAGGAGCATTTGGATCGCCATGTGACAGGTGCGCTTCAGAAGCGTCGTCTTGACATGCTGTGGAACTCGTGCTGACCTCCTCCGCACCGTCGCGCCCCCCCACATCCGCTGCCATCTGGCTGCTCTCTCTCGTCGACAACTACCTGTACGATCCCCTACGACGGGCATTTCGACGTCTCAGCCAAGCACCGTGTCGCCAAGGATTTTGTCTGCCCGACCTGCGGGAAGGGCTTTGCTCGCAAGGACATTCTCAAGCGCCATGAGCAGGGGCACGCGAAGCAGCAGGCTGCAGCTGCAGAGGCGGCTGCCAAGGGCGACTACTACGACAAGGGGTACGACTCGCCGGCGAGCAACGCGGCCAAGGGCAAGAAGAAGCGGGTCTCGTCGATTGGGGATGCCGGCGCAGACGACGGGTCAGGTCCTGTCAAGATTGCCAGGGTCGGCAGGGCGTGTTGCCGCTGCAGCAAATCCAAGTGCGTTTCAGCGACTGTTCGCTACTTCGGACGACCTCCCCGCTGACCCTCGACTTCTCCCAGGCTCCGCTGCGACGGCCAGCACCCTTGCGAGCGCTGCCGCAAGGCCGGCGTCGACTGCAGTTTTGAGCGCCCGCCCAAGTCGGGCAGCCGCTCGGGATCCGTCTCGATGCAGATTGACGACGGCTTCGGCTTGACGCCGTCGATGGAGTCGGACGGCGACACGACCTCGCCCGAGAACGCTTTCGGCCTCGCACTGCCTACGCCTCCTCCGCCCGAGACGTGGAGTCGTCAAGCTGGTTCGGCGGCATCTGCGCTCTCGGGCATGTCGCCTTATCACATGCCTCTCCGCGGCCCGCCTCAGCATCCGGCTCTCCCTCCGAATAGCTTCTCCTTCGGCCCTCCGCCGGTCAACTACTACTCCGGTCGCCCTCCCGATGCGTTCAACTACCGCCCCGCACCTTACCACAATGCCGCCGCTTTCCCCTCTCTCCAGCTACCTCACCACGGCCCGTCTCCGCTCAACCCGTTCGCCTCGACGACGCTTCCTCCTCCCCCAGCGCCTGCGTCGGCGTCGTCTCAGTGGGACAACTCGGCGTACGGACGACAGATTGGCGACGTCGGGTCGAGCGGCGCAGGACAGCTCGATTTCCTCGACCTCATCTCGGCTGGCGCAGGCGACCAAGAAATTGACTGGTCGATCCTCAACACGGGCTTTGCCTCGCAAGACCCGGTCATCAACGCCAACTCGGGACCGGTTCCAACGGGCTTCACGCCGCGAGACGGCATGTCGCCTGGAACAGGAGATATCGAAATCAGTAGCCTCCTCCCGCCAAGTCCGGGCCGGTGTGCCAGTCAGCCCATGTCGGATTTGCGGAACGGCGGTATCCCCGAAGAACCGAGTCCTGCGAGCGCTGCCGCACTCGTGCTCGCTGCAGCGGCGAATGGCGACGACCGCAGTATGAACATCAAGAGCGAGAAAGACACGAGTCCGGAGCGTCCCCCATACGGCTTTCGCAATAACTCGCTCGTCGAGTCCGACAACGCCGCCGTCTCGCTCCTTCAGCTCGCAACTCACACCCCTCGCGTCTCGCCCGAGCCGGGCGCGTCGCTCCAAAAGACTGTCCTGAACAGCGCGACTTGCGGCGGCGTCGAGGACCCCTTGCGGACATCGCACCCGTCGCACACGCCCAGCGACCCGTGGCCGCTCTCGTACCGCCCGACCGAGCCCATCGAGGACATCCTGCCGACCTCAGCTCGCGGGACTGGCTACGGCTCTCGCGCAGCCTCGCCTCCGCCTCACCACCCTCATCGCTCTCTCGCGCACGTCCCGTCCGTCACCGAGTCGACCCGCATTCGCATACTCTACAAAGTCCGCGAGTTGAGCGCGTCCGACCCGTCAATCTCGGAACGCTTCGTTCCGCGCCTCGAGCTGCTCGAGCTCTTCACCCAGCTCTACTTCGACAAGTACCACGCCTTGTTCCCCATCGTGCACAAGCCGACGTGGGACCCCAATACGGCGCCGAGCTTCCTCACGCTGGCGATTGCGAGTGTCGGTGCGAGGTACGCCTGGGAGAGGGTCGTCGGCGCAAGTATGCACGCGCATGCGCTCCTGGAGTGCGCGAGGAGGCTGGCGCAGATAATGGTGAGTTGGGAGCGCTGTTCAGTTGCCTTGCTCGAAGAAAAGTCGAGAAACTGATGAACGCGTGGCCCGTCTTGCAGGGCGACCTTGACAACACGCTTCTGCGCACCGTCGCATGGCAGCAGACGATCCTCATCGTCCTCCAGTCTGGCATGATGAGCGGCAACAAGCGCGACCTCGAGCGCACGCAAGGTCCGTCGCCCGCCTTTCCACCCTCGCTCAATTCGCTGACTCGTTACGCCCGCAGCGTTCGCAAGCATGCCCATCACGTTTGCGCGCCGTCAAGGCTGGCTGAAGGAGCCGCAAGTCGACGAGCAGGCCGAGGAGCTGTTCCCGCTCGACGAGCGGTGGAGGAGGTGGCGGGACCGCGAAGAGATTCGTAGGTTGGGCTTTGGCGCTGTCGTAGGTTCGCTGGAGACTCCCAGATGCCGCAGAAGCTGACTTTCCCGTACCTGCAGACCTTCGACTGCAGCGGCACCGCTTTGTGGAACATGGATACCGCGTCGCTCTACCTCGATGCCGCCAACACGCCCCTGCCTTGTCACGATGCGCTCTGGGACGCACCGTCTTCCGCCGCCTGGTCGTCCCTCTTCCGGCATTCGACCCTCCCTCCCGCATCTCCTACCATCTCGCATGCCGTCCATCTCGCTTGCTCTTTCGCCTCGCTCAGCGGATCCGCATCGACCACCCTCTCGTCCATCTCGCGCGACGCCTTTGCCCTCTCGACAGTCTTGAGCGTCCTCCACTCGCTCGGGTGGGAACGCGTCCATGCCCGCGCGGTCGAGAAGACGTTCCTCACGCCTGGATTGGGTGCGGATGCGAGTGGCAAGGCGGGAGAAGGGCTCAAAAAGGAGGACGGGGAGGAGAGGATCGATGAGGTTGATGCGGCGCAGGCTGCGCTCGAGGCTGGTATCGAGTTCTTCCAGGTGAGCGGGAAACTCCCGTTGCAGGTTCGACGGAACCTGATAACTTTTCGCTCGCAGGACCGCATCCTCCTCCCACCTGACTTACTCGCCCGCCTCGACGACCCCGGCGCAGCGAGCGGCACGATGGCGCTCATGGTGCACCTGACGGCTCTTACGCAGCGCCTTCCCATTCGCGTCCTCCAGCCTCTCGCTCGCTCGGCCATCGCCCCTGCCCAACCCGCCACACTCGCCGCCTTGCGCTCATGGGCGTTCGCAGGCCACGGCTCGGTCGCACGCACGACGGCCTATCACGCCGGCCAGCTCATTGCGCTTTGTCGCCCTGCGCTCTCGGCCACAGTAGGCGGCGGCAGCTCGAGTTCGAGCGAAGGCCCGCTCGAGCCGTTCGCGTTGTTCTATGCCGCGTTGGCGCTCGTTGCGTTTGTACGTGAGGGAGGGGGCGGACCTCCGCCGTCGACGGACGAGGCTGCAACGGCGACCAAGGCGTCCGGGTCCAAGTCGCCGAGCGAAGGCCACGAGCTCGTCCTCGACACGCTGCGCGACCGGAGCGACAGCGTCCTCGCGGCGTGGGTTCACTCGGGCCCGCTCGGAAGCCGACAAGTTCCCGCTGCGGCTGTCCCTTCCCTGCGCCTCCTCGGCGGAACAGGCCAAACCGACGCCTCGTCCTCCTCGACGACCGGCCGACTCGACTCGTCCCGCGCTGCGGAGCGCATCCTCTCGTGCGCGGCGAAGCGGCTCCAGGCTCTCAAGGTGTGGAAGGTGGGCGACTTGCTGGGCAGCGTGTTGGAGCAACTCGCCGCAGTTGAACGCACGCGCCTCGACGAGCAGGAGCGTGGAGATGCGCTTGGACTTGCGTTGGGCGCCCTCAAGGAGGATCAGGACATTGCGGCTGCTGCGGCTGCCGCGGCGCTCCAGCATGGCGACCAGCTCAAGGCACCCGTCGGTGGGACTGGACCGGCGAGCAGCAGTGTCGCTGCGAGTACGCCCCGGGGTGCGGACGACGACGAGGGCGACGAGCTGGACGAGGACGAAGACGACGAGGAGCAGAATGCGTGAAGGAACGGATGGACGGAGCGCTTTCCCACCCTCTCTCTCTCTCTCTCTCTCTCTCGTCTGCGAGTGTTGTCTTGGGCTGTGTGTGTAGTCTAGTCTGCTCAGGTTGTGCGAACTCATTATGTCGCTGTTTGACCCGGGAGAGTGTATGCACGCATCGAGTTGAGCGAGAGCGGAGAGAGCGAGGCTGGCTCCGACCTCGACGACGACGACTGCGAGTTGCGCTGTCATGGGCAGCGAATGACTAGCTCTACCGACGCAGACGCAGCAGACGCAGACACGCTCCCGTTCCAGCTCCCGCTGTCGTCGTACTCGCCCCTCACCCCGAGCCGCCAAACGCCGACGCCAAAGCCAGCTCCCACCGCGACACAGCGCAAGCCAGCCCGCTCGAGGTCCTTCCAGGCCGTCTACATCCCCGCCAGACCCGCATCCGACCACCCACACCGCAGCCGGGCGCACAACGACCCCTCGAGCTCGTCGCCGCTAATGGGCCGCCCGAAGCACGACGGCGCGCCCACAGCCTCGGTGAGTCTCGCTGTGCAGTCCAGGGGGTCGTGGAGGATGCTATGGTGCCATCTAACGTTCCATCGCACCCGTCCACGCAGAGTTCGCGGCGGGCAGACTCATCGGCGGATCGGGGCGAGTCGAAGTTGCTCCCGTGGCTGTCGCAGCCGTCGCCAGAGCCGCCCGCAGCGTGCTTGGGTGCTTACGGGACTCGCAGCGGTGGCAATGGCAGGTCCAACAGCGTGCGTCCACCCTCTCCTCGCGGAGCCCACGACCCTTTCGCTCACCGCCCTTCTCGCGTGACTGTCAACTCGCAGCTCTCGCAGGCTTCGAGCGCAGGATCGGGCTCGCTCAAGATTGTCCTGAGGCCCGCGAAACCTGATCTGTCTGCAGCTGTGCGTCCCAGCTTGCCTCGACTCGCTTACCGAGTCCCGCTCGCTCACCGCTGACCCCATTCTCCACCCCCGCAACCAAAATCAAGCAGTCGACTCTGCCGACCCCGTCGTCGAGCGCCTCGCCACCAGTCGTGCTGCTCGAATCGTCAGTGTCCACGTCCGATGCTTCGTCCCGCTCCGAGTCGCCCGCCGCCATCGCCATCGCAACCGACCCTCACCCTCCCACTCGCTCGTTCCCGCCCACGCAAACACCCGAACTCGGCTCGCCCGCGCCTTCTAGCTCTGGGGCATCGACGCCTCGACCGGGACTGGGCGAGCGGTCGTCCAGTCGCAAGGGGATCAAGAACGGAAAGGACGGCTTGAACCGAGTCTGTCACCATCACAAGAGCCAGACCGACCGGCCTCGCATGACGTGCGTCAACGCACCCGAGTGCAAGACGGTGTGGTGCAAGACCTGCGTCGAGAAGTAGTGAGTTCGCCACTTCCATGGATCGAGTCGGAGGCTTGACCTTGACGAACTCGCAGCTACCTCGCCTGCACGCCCAACGCTGCCTTCGAAGCCGGCGTCCTTTTCAACTGTCCAGTCTGCCAAGACGCATGCCAATGCGCCGGCTGCAAGCGGAAACGGCGCGGCTACACCCGCGACGGACGCCGCGCACCGGTCGATGGGGACGTCACGGTTCCCGTCTCAGGTGGCGTCAAGGAGAAAAAGGCGAAGAAGGAGAAGCGTGGGAGGGAGAATGCGAATGTCGAAGTTGGGCTGTGGGCGGGGACGGCGGCGGCTGCGAATGCGAGTGGGTGGGAGGCGGCGGGACTGGGGCTTGCGGCCAATGCGGGACCTGTTCCGGGTGCAGAGGAGGAGGACTCGACGGATGACGAGGCGGATGCGGTTTCCAGAATGCTGATGGGTGGCGTGTCCGTGTCGCCTGCCGTGTCGACCGCGCCTCTCCAGTCGGCGCCCGCACCTGCAGAAGAAGTCCCGGTTATCAAGCGACGCAGCTCGCTCACCTCGGCGTACGACCGCGCCAACCCTCTCACGTTCGCTCGCATGCCCCCGCCTGCTCCCGTCGTCACTGCGCCCGCTCCCGCCCCTCCCGCTTCCGCATCTCGTCGACGATCCGGCGTTGCATCTCGACCCCCTCGTCAGCCAGACCCCTACGCCAACCTCTCAGCGTCCCTCCCCGCCTCGTTCGCATCCACCCCGACCGCGGCCGTCACTCCTACCGCCGCCTCGTCTCGACCTCGCCGAAACAAGCGACCCAGTTCAGCCTTCGACGACTACGCCCTCGACCTCCCAACCTCGTCCGCAGCCGGTCTCGTCGACCGTAACAACGGGACTGCGATCTCGCAGTACGCCTACGCGACGAGCGGATCTGCCGCGCGTCGACGGGGCGGACCCGCCGCGAATTCGCGCCAACATCCCTCGGGCATTGAAGCGCTCGCCAGCTTGCAACCCCGTCGCAAGATTCGGCGACGCTGGCACTCGGGCATCTCGAGCGCCAGCAGCTGCGACGACCTCTCGATGTCGGAGGACGATTTCGACGACGACTCGATGGATGAGGGTGAGGGCTCGATGATGGTCGTTGAAGAGCCGTTGCCGGTCTTGGCGGGCTTGGAGCGCAACCTCGGACTCGAAGGAGATGGGACCCCGCCGAACGGGGTGTTGTTCGGCGAGGTCTTTGGTGTGGTTGGAGTTGCGGATCCGGCGTTGGCGGGTGCGTTGGCGGGCGGAGCAGCAGTTCACCTTGATCCGGCGACTGGAGCAGCTGCGGAGCCTCTCAAGCCGAAGGTCAAGTGGATCAAGGGTCCGCAGCGGAAGAAGTGGGAGATGGCGAGGGCGGCAGAGGCGGCGGCTGCGATGGGCTCGTCAAATGCTGTGAAGGTAGAGCCGACGGACGACAAGGCCCACGACTCGGGCGCGTCGAAGCAGCCGACTTCGCCTGTCACGGTCAAGCGCGAGACGCTCTCCGTCTCGCCTAGCGACCCGATCAAGCCTTTCGGCTCGCCTTCCGATTCGCCCAAACGCAGCTTGACGGTCCCCATCACCGCCAGCGACGAAGAATCGCCACCGTCGTACGACTCGCACCAGTTCGTCTCTCGTCAAGCGATAGCCTCGACCTCGACTTCCGCGCCTCCCTCCACGTCCGCCCAGCCTCCTCAGCCTGCCGCACAGCCTCCACCGTCGCGTGCAGCACTCGCCTCTCGCTCGCCCGACGACGCACGTCTCGCCTTCGCACTCCTGGACGCCGTCCGAGCAGCAGTCGGTCCGCGCGCCGGTGAGACTGCCAGCATGACTAGCGCTGAGCCAGATCACGCAACGACCGCCAGCAACTTTGGCGCTGCGCTCGAAGCGGCTCTCGGCTCTAACGGCTCAACCTCGGCACTTTCGTCGCCCAGCAAGGCGCCCTTCTATGCCCGCGGTCCTGCTTCTTCGGGCAGCTCGCTCGGCTCGGCGATGGACGTCGACGACTACGAGGCGCGTGAGCGAGAGGCCGAGCGAAGGAGGCAGCAGCAAGCTGCGCAGGCGGTCGTCGACCCGGGCAAGGCATTCAAGCCAACCGCCAAGGACGACACTCAGCTCTTCGTCGGCAGCCCTGTATGTGATGTCGATGACGAGGCGGAGGACGTTTCGGCCGGACGTCAAGCAGGATACGCTGGCGGAGGCGGCCTCGGCTTCGACTTTGACATGCTCGTCGCCGTTGATCAGGACCTCGATGCGCCCACGCCCGTCGACGACCTCTGGACCCCCGCATCCGCCGCCGATTCGCTCTCGACGACTCTTTCAACAGCCGCGTCGTCCGTTATGCCGACTTCGGCGCCGTTCGACGAGCCGGCTTGCTCCGTCGCGCCGTCCGCCTCGCTCGCCGCAGAGTACCCCTTCTTCGCCGCCGCAGTCGTCTCCGGCATCACTCCTCTTCCCGACACGCCAATGCGCGACTGAAGCGGACTGTCGGGCCTCAAGCTCCAGGTCGGCGTGTCGGCCAACCTCGACAAGGCGATGTGGACCGATGAGCTCGCCGCCGGAACCGGTGCCGCACACTCCGCGTCCCGTCACACAGGCACGTACGCTACACAGGCGTGAATCCGGCTCCATTGTACCGTTCCATACTGTCACCACTCCACTCACTCTTCCCTCCTCTTTCGTTCTTTCCCTCCTCCCACTTTTTTCGGTGCTCTCTGCGCCCCTCTCTCTCCTCGTGGAATTGCCCTCGCAACTGTTTAGTACCGTCAAACACCGACGACGGAAATCCCAAGTGCAACTGTTGTGATTTAGCTCTCCAGCTCTCCTCCCGCTCGCGATACGAGTCCGCGCGAAAATTGGCAGGGTGGCCAGTAAATGCAGCCATACTGTGAGCAGTACAATGCGCTCGGTCCCGAGTCCCAGCGGGCCGTGGCTGGTGAGCGTCCGCCAACTTCGCCTCACACGGTGACGACGGTCAGCCTTGCTCTTTCTCACCATTCGACAGCGCCTGGGCTGCTGCTTCTTGGAACGGTCGCATTCGCGCACAGCTACACAGACCGCACACTCCCGCCGCTCATCCGCTCATCCCATCTCACCAAAGCACCCGCCCCCACACACCTGCTCACGATGGCTTCGCGGCGCAAGGTCCTGCTCAAGGTGCGTGCAACGACTTTCGTAGTATCTGAAGCTGGCTGACCATCCGGCCCGCGAGCAGGTCATCATCTTGGGAGACTCTGGGTTCGTCCCCTCGCTCGCTCCTCCCGGACCTCGTCCCCCTCGAGCTGATATCCGGCTGAATCTGCAGAGTCGGCAAGACATCGCTCATGAACCAGTACGTCAACAAGCGGTTCAGTAACCAGTACAAGGCGACGATCGGCGCCGACTTCCTCACCAAGGAGGTTGTGGTCGACGATAGGCTCGTCACCATGCAGGTGTGTTCAGCAGCGTGTTCAGAGCGAGTGTTGACGTCCTGGAGCCAGTACTGACTGTGGATGGCCGCCCCTCCGTGAATTTTTCCTCGCCGACTCACCTCCTTCCGCCTCCCGTCCCTCTTACGCTCCTTTCGCCGTGCACCTAATCTCTTTGAACCATTGCTTTCGCGACAACTCGCTACCAGCTTTGGGACACGGCCGGCCAGGAGCGCTTTCAATCGCTCGGCGTTGCCTTCTACCGAGGAGCCGACTGCTGCGTTCTCGTCTACGACGTCAACTCGTCGAAGTCATTCGAGACGCTCGACAGCTGGCGCGACGAGTTTCTCATTCAAGCCTCCCCTCGCGACCCGGAGAATTTCCCCTTCATCGTGATTGGCAACAAGGTCGACATGGACCCCTCCAAGCGCATGGTCTCGCAGAAACGCGCGATGACTTGGTGTGAATCTAAGGGCAAAATCCCCTACTTTGAAACGTCGGCGAAGGATGCGACGAACGTTGAACAGGCGTTCCAAGCGGCGTGCAGGAACGCGCTCGAGCAAGAGGGTAACGCGGACGTGTGAGTCCGCCTGCAGATGGCCTGCCTGGCGCCGGCTATTGCGGCTGGCGTGTAGAGATGCGCCATCTTGCTCGAGATTCCGCTATTGACGCTGTCTGTCTTGCAGGCTCGACGACTACCCGGACCCCATTCGAATCAACGCCCACGATGCGGACGCCAAATACGGCTGCAGCTGCTGATCCGTTCCCTGCCCTCTTTCGCCTCGCGATCTCAGCTGTCACACTACCGCTCG
This sequence comes from Rhodotorula sp. S30-09, assembly GCA_023628235.1. Lineage (NCBI taxonomy): Eukaryota > Fungi > Basidiomycota > Microbotryomycetes > Sporidiobolales > Sporidiobolaceae > Rhodotorula > Rhodotorula sp. S30-09. The sequence goes on from JAMALD010000007.1 coordinate 220,488, forward strand.
CATCTGTTTACGTTGCAGCGTCTCTTCCGCCCCTAGTTTCGCCTATTCGCCCGCCTTTCTCTAGCTCGCATGCCTTTCTGATCCCCGCCCCTTGAGCCTATTCCCACCATGTCGTCCACTCTGTAATATCCTCTCCGCACCTTTTGAGCTGTCGCGGCAGTGAGAATCAGTAGCTCGTAAGGGCAGGCGCGAAAGACGAATGCGGATTTCGATAGCAACATGCAAGATAGGCTAGTCGTGCAGGCTATACATAGAGCTGAGAAATGGATGACGGAAAACGTCCATTAAAAAGAGTGTCTGTCTCCTGCCCATTGCGCCTCACTTCCCCTTCCCCTTCTTGCCCTTCTTCGCCTCCCCCTCCCCCTCAAGGTACTTCTCCTTATAAACCCAACTCAACCCGAAATCGCTCGCTCCCTGAGCGATCGCAAGCCGGTGGTAGTGAGCCGCGAGCTTCTTGTCTTTCTCGCACCCTTTGCCGTTGGAGAAACAGAAGGCGACGTCTTGCTGCGCGTCGATGTCGCCGAGGTCGGCGGCGAGCTTGAAGTAAGAGACGGCCTGCGCAGATCGAGTTAAGTCAGCCGGAAGCAAGAGAGAGGGTGACGTGAGGAAGCGGACCATCTTCTTGTTCTTCTCGACGCCAAGTCCGAAGCGGTAGCTCTGGCCCATCTCGTACAGCGCTAATACGAGCTCGTTCTGCGCGAAGGGCTTGTCAGCGTCCTTCGGTTCGATGCGGAATGGGCGGAACGAACCCTGGCAGCCCTGGTGTTCGCCTCCGCCTCGGACAAGGTCCGTCCGCCGAAGACGACGCGGTCGAGGTCATGCACGACCGATTCGGCTGCGGACTGGATGTAGCGGAAGCCGAGGGGGGCATTGACTTGACAGCCCTGCGGTGTGCGATGGCGTTAGTAAAGCTCTGTAAACGGGAAGACAGCAATCGCCAGCGTACCCAGCCGTGTCGGAGGGTCAGGCTGCGAGATGAAGTCCACGTCAGCTGAAGTCGACAGTCCAGGGCGATGGTTCGGCGCACCCATACATGAGCATCCCTGCTCCGCATCCGCCGTCCTTCTTCGCGCTCTGCTCGAAGGACCACGCCGCGCGCTCGAGTTCGCCCTGTTCGTGCAAGTCGATGCCGAGTTCTGCGATCATCGCTTCAGTTAGCAATCAACGCAAGGACGAATCGCTGGGCGGCAACTTACGCAAGAAGTCGTCGGGCGTGACCGGCTCCCTCCTTACCTCCTTCCCGCGCGGCGTCCGCCCAGCAATACTCAGCTTCTTCCCCTTTGTCGCCAAATCAAGCTTCTGCAGCGTCGACAACGGCGACTGCGTGGACACGCCATGCGAGTGTTGCTGGACGAGTGCAGAGAGGGGAGACGAGATCGGGCCGGTCGGAGTAGTGGGCGAGGCGTCGTGCGAAGGCGGGAGGGAGTAGAACGAGTAGTTGTCCGAATAGAGCGACTGGATCGACGGCTGCTGCTTCAGGCGTTGGTAGTGACCTTGGTCGCTCATCGTCCGCCCCATCGACTCGCTCAATTGCTCGACATCGTCGTCGCCCGCAGGAATGCTGCCCGCAAGTCCATGCCGGACGATCACTCCCCGCGCGCTGGCTTTGCCTGTCACCATTCTTGGCTGAACAATGCGCGCTCCCCGGACGTTCTTGAGAACGCCAGCTCCCTCGCTTCCGGACGACAAGTCTGATCGCCCTCGACCGAACGCAGGACGAGAAGCTGCTAATCGCGCGAACTCGGCTTGCGAGAGAGGTGCAGACGAAGGGGCAGGCGTGTGAGGCGGGAGAGGGGAGAAGTGTGAAGAGGAAGAGAGCGAAGCCGAGTGAGGCATCGTTGGGACTGAGGCGGACGTCGGGGTCGGCGAAGGGCTGTATCGCGAGCCGAATGCTGGAGGCGCCGAAGAGGGAGGAAGAGACTGCGAAAGGAGGGTGGGCGGAGCAGTCGCCGAAGTCGAATACGAAGGGAGAGGCGGTCGTTCGGCAGCCCACAAACCTTGATCTGGCGTCTCGCGGGTACGGCTCTTGGACCTCGACCGGATCCTGGACCACACGCCGGGTTTCTTCTCGCCCCGACTGGTCCGTGACGACTCGGACGGTCCGGAAGAAGCGTCTGAGGCTGAGCGCGCCATTGCGGCTGACTCGGTCGACGAGTGTGGCGGCCGAGGCTTGCGCAGGACGTTGCGTTGTCGAGGTGCGGCGGAAGACGGCGCGGACGATAGCTGACAAGGCGAAGAGGACGGAGGGGAGGAAGACATTGGCGAGAACGGCGAGCGAGCGAAGGCGTGGGGGTCGAGCGGGGACGATGGGGAAAGCTGAAAGGCGGGAGGGAAGGGAGGTGAAGGAGGTGGTCGCGAGCCAATGAAGGGTGATGGCGGCTCGAGGTATTCGTCGGCGGAATGAACCGCATACTGAGCAGCTGGGTCGTCGTATTCCGAGATCAGGTGGGCTGAGGCTGGAAGGGCCGGGGAAAGCTTCGACTCCGCAACCAGGCCCGAAGGAACGGCCCTCGTCGACACAGGCGCGACCGGCTCCTCCGTCTCTTCTCCTCCATACGCATCTTCCCCGACTTCAGTCCGCAACTCCTCCATCCCTTGCACAGACTCGTTCTCCTCGTACTTTCTGTCCGCCACATCTCTTAGACTCTTTCCCCTCGCAAGCGCAATCGCTCTCCTCGCCTCCTCCTCCAACCCCCTCGCCCTCTGGCCTTCGTCCAACCAGGCCATCCCATGCGTCTCATGACTCGTCTGACTCGAGTGTCCGATGGACGAGAACCGCCCGAGCGAGGCAGCGACGGATGAGGCGTGCCCGAGCGAGGAGGAGCGGTCGATTGGAGATGGGTGGGTTGATTCGAGCGTGTCTGTTCTCGAGGGAGACGAGGGTCGACGGACCGAGGTGTGGGCGCCGATAGGGTCGAGGTGGCGCGGAGAAGGCGGTTGAGGAGAGGAAGGGCTAGCTGGAGTGGGCGGAACGAAGGGACGAGAGAAGTTCTTCGGCGTCGAAGAGAAGGTTTGCGAGCGGATGCGACCCTGGCTCGAACTCAGTAACGGCTCACGGGTAGGCGCTGGTGCTTTGGGGACAGGCGCCGGGCGTACGGGCTCGCTAGGAGGAAGAACTTCCGACCACATTGCGGAGTCGTAGGGGTTCTGCAGGAACGCCTCCGTCGTCGGTGAAGGTGGTCCTATCCGCAAGATAAGGTTCTCAGGTGAGTCGGGCGTCGTTGCGGAAGGCGAGAGAATGGATGGTCGATGTGAGCGGGAGGAGCGGGAGCTGGTAGAGGTCGATAGGGTTGACGCGGAGGCGCGATGGGGGAAGGCGCTATTTCGAGGTGAGGGGATTCCGGTGTATACCTGAGAGCGGCGATGTCAGCGAGAACACGGTGCGAGAGCAGGAAAGCAGACGCACCGAGAAGGAGAAAGGATCCCCGTCAACGCTCGCGACCGTCATGCTGCTCCCCCTCGTGTTCTCGCCCAGCAACCGCCCCTTTACGCCCAGCGCATCCGGTCTCCGCTTCGGCGGCTCATGACTTGCCATCGAATCGCGCGCCTCGCTCCCCCAAGCCGAATGCCAAGTCGACCGGTTGTCCGCCTCGTCCTGCTCGTCCGGTTCAAGTTCGGCCATGTACCGACGCGTCGAAGTCATGCGTGTCAGGTCGACGGCGCCGGACGATTTGAGCGTGGGCGAGAAGCTGGAGGGTTGGGCGATGTCGCGAAGGATCTCGGCGGGTTGGTCGTCCGCCCTCCAATTTCTGACGACTCCTTCGCGTCCCTGCTGGTCCTCGCCATATCCTGGTACACCTGTCTCGTCTGGCTGCGCGGCCTGACCCGCACACGTAGCCTGCACCTCCCTCAAACATTCGTGTTTCCTCCGGTTCTCAAGCCCCGCTTCAAGCAACTCGTCCCGTCCCATTCCTCTTGGCTCGTCCATCCGCTTCGCCCGTAAAGGTGCAGGTTGTGTCGCAGGCTGGGGCGGTCGGAGAGGCTGGATCGAAGAGGTCGCTGGGAAGTGGGGTAGGGAAGCTGTGGACGCTGCTGAGCCCGCTCGATCCGCCTGCGTGGCCATGCCGTACGGGTGTATGTCTCCTGACTGTCCAGCAAGCCTGTCTCAAGCCGTGTGTTCAAGTCGAGGGTCGTTGCTGTCCTGATGAAACGGACGAGGAGGGCGCGAGCGTCGTCTATGCGTCCGTTCGCCAGCGTACAAAGCACGGACGGCGTGTGCTTGCGTACTCTGAGCAACGGGCGAGAGCAGACAGTCCTCAGCCAAGTGTGAGTGCGAGGAGAAGAACGAGCTGCTGCGACTTCTCGGAACACAGCAAACGCCAACGGTCGCGAAGAGGTCACGTGTGAGGGTGTCCTTCTTTTCTTGCGGTGGGGACAGACGGGTGATATGTGCGGAATGAGGAACAACGAGCAACAGGCAGAGGGTGCAACGAAATGAGGAGGAAGAAGAGGGGCTTCGCGAGTCGTTATCGTTCGTGCGCCCCGTCCGGCGTGAGCAGCTTCGTTGGCGGAGCAGGTCACGGCGCAGCGCTGTGAGCATAGCATGGAGTGATACCGAGCTGCTCTGGTGTCGCAGAGGCGAAGGGACCACTGGGGAAGCGCGAAGATAATTGGAAGCCTGCGCTGTCGGCTGAAGAAACGACAGCCGAGTGCAGTGTTACTCTCGCACCGTCGACTCCGTCCAGACATGTCACGGAGCGTGTATGCGAGTTAGTCGACCCCGAGGAAGGCGTTGAGAGCGAAGGGAATCCTCGACATGGACGCAAGAGGGCATAGATAACCAGATGGGCTGTGTTCACCTGGGCGAGGCTCATAGGGCCTACTCTGGTCCCTGCAGTGCCGTCCTGCACCCGTTTCCTGCCTCCTGCGGCTACGGAGGAGCGAGAGAGTGGTCGACCAGGTGAGGAAGCGAGCAGTCGGTAACAAGCGCGGGGCGTGGGGCGAAGGCGATTAAGAAGATTCAGGTGGTCGCGCAAGCTGCCCAGCATCGTGCACTTGTCCATCGAGCGGTTTGAGCGGGCGTCCAGTGAATGGCAGGAGGAAGAGCGTTACCGAGCGAACTCCGCCAGCGATACCTCGCCTGCTGAGCTTCTCCTGAGCTGCCAGGGGATGGAGCTAGACCCGCTATACGGCCTCAACGCGCAGCCCACGCCGCCAGCCAGCCCGCCGCCTCAACCGCTCTCACCGCTTCCGCACGTCTCGCTCCCCTCACTTCCCCGACCGTCCGTCTCGCCTTCTGTCTCAAGAGTGTTCGAGCGCAAAGCACAGGATACTGCGCCGCCGATGACTTCCGGACTCGATCTGAGCGCGCCACCCAGTGGGAGGGGAGGAGCTGGCAGTGGAGGAGGGTCGGAGAGGTGGGGGAGTGCTGGTGAGGACGACCTGGAGCAGGTGAGCGGGTTTCTTCTGGCTGTGCGTAGCTGGAAGGAGTATGTGTGGTTTGGCTGGGCGGGCTATGCGACTGAGCACGAGGCATCGTCCGCTCGCACCTCGTACACTCAGGCGACCGAGTTCTTGGTCATGCCTTTATTGCCTGAAGCGATTGCTGACACTGGTATCCATCGCAGGACATTGCCCACTCTCGCGCCGAGAGAGCCTCCCGCCTGACGACCCACACCTCGGACGACCCACGCGACACCGCTTCCGTCCGTCAGAACATTCTCAACCTCGTTTCGGCAGGGCAATCAACCCTCTCTGGTTCTTCCGGCTCCACTCCCTCATTGGCGCAATTCATGGGCGGAGGAGCGCAGCGTAGGACTCACAAGGTTGGGACGGGGATGACGGATGTCGAGTCGGAAGAGACGGAGAAGTTGGAGAGGGAGATGGCTACTACGCGCGCCAAGTGGGCTGCGAAGAACGGTGGGGCGACTGAGGGAGGCAAGGGCGAGGGAACCGCGGGCAAGGGGATGAGTCTTGCGAGCTTGATGATGGGCAAACCGGCCGGTGCGAAGGAGTCGCCTGTCGCGGCCAAGGTCGCGCAACGGTGGCAGCCGCAGTCGTTTAACGAGTCTACGAACGACAAGGTGGCCGACGCGGCTCCTGCCGCTTCGCTTGTCGAAGCAAAGGTCGTCTCGCGCTCACCGCCTACCATTTCGTCCGCCGAAGCCAAGCCCTCTTCTCCACCCACTCAGGCTCAGCCAAACGCGTCTGTGCCTTCAACTGCGACCGATTTCGGCTTCCGCTCCTCCCCTCCCGCCTCTTCCGCGACAAACAGCTCCACTCTCACTCGCCTCCAAAGCTCAAACATCGTTTCAGACAGGCTGAAGTGGTCGCAGTCTTTGCAGCAACTTGGCGAGGTACCAAGGACGCCGGTGAGCCCGGAAAAAAAGAGAGGGAGCGTGGCGGAGGGGTGGGGACGTGATGAGGCGGATGGATTGGCCAACCAGTCGGTTGATGACGAGACGGGCGCGCCGACTGGGCAAAGTGGAAAGGACGAGAAGCGGGAGCAGGAACTGACAAATGCTGAGATTGAGGTTGCCGAGGTCGAGAAGGTCGACGACGAGGACTTGCCGGCAACGCCTGTGGCTGGGAACGTTGTGCCAAAGCTTGCGCATGTGCGTGATTCTATACCACCACAATCTAATGGCTAACCCTCTTAACCGCGCACAGGTCACTCGCGATCGCGCTCGTCCGACGAAGTCAACGCCTCGTCCCGCTCCATCGTTGTCTACCAACCAGTCATCTGCTCCTACGGTCCAGTGCGCTCCTGCTGCTTCGGCCGAGGCGCCTGCCGCCCCCTCAGCAACGGAAACAGCCAGCCAGAGGAGCTACTCGAAGCCTTTCTGGCAGGGCGCGCCCATCAGTGTCGCGGATCCGAGCAAATCGTCCCCTGCAGCTGCGACGCCAGACGAGCCTACGCCAGAACGCCGTTACACCCGTGGCGTCGCCCTGCCCGGCATGTCTTCCTCCGCTTCGCCCGCTACCACCGGCTCGCCCAGTTTCACGCCCCAGTCCTCCCGCCAGCCGTCCATCTCTTCCGTCCCTTCGACGCCCAATGCAGCCGACTATCAACCTCCTCCTTCTCCCGGCCGCGCCTCAGTCCGCGACTTCGCGAAGCGGTGGTCGCAAGTCTCACAGGAGTCTTCGGCTGCTGCAAAGAATTTTGAGGCGCTTGCTGCGATCAAGGCGTCCTATGGTGTGAGAGTTGCGCCGTCGAGGCAGGCGTCGATGCCGATTGAGCAGGCGCCGAAGAAGGTGGAGGAGCCGGTCAAGAGCAACTCGGTCGAGGTGCGGTCTCCGGAACCGAAGCAGCCCGCGCCGCCGGAGGGGGGCAAGCAGCATCTCGCTCGCTCCACTGTGCCTCCTGCACCTGCACGACCGGTTCAGGCACCGGCACAACCGACTCGCGCTGCTTCCCCTCCTGAGCTAGCGGCACCTGCAGCCGAGACTGTGGCCCCGGCCGCAGCTCCTGTTCAGACGACGCTCAAGCAAACTTCTCAAGCCGATACATCCTCAGCCGCCGACGAGATCGTCTCCTTCTTCATCTCGCACGAGCCGATCGCAGTCCACCTTCCACCTGGAGAGACCGCCTCTCTCGACGTCTTCCACCTCAACTCGCCAACCGATGACCCCCACCCCATCGACCACAACCACATCCTCCACCAAACCGAGATCCTCGGCATCGTCCATCGTGCCGAACCGCCCAACTGGTCAGGCGACGAGGCGGATTTGCGGACAAATGTGTGGGTCTGGCGAGGGAATGAGGCGGTCGAGACGAAGCGGACGAGGGAAAGGATTGACCGGCTGAAGGAGAAGACGGGGGCGGAACCGCTCGAGGTCAGGTACCTGCATGAGCCGCCTGCGCTCGCCGAGGCTTTCGCGGGCCAGCTGACCATCTGCAAGGTACGTCGCCGACTTCGATGCCGGTGAACACGCGCTGATGCACGCTCGTCCAGGGTGCGCGAGATGCTTTCGACCATCTCGCGAAGCGCTTGTTCTCTGTTCGCTCAGAGGACGGCGTCGTTTACGTCGAGGAGACCGACCTGGTACGTTTCTTTCGCCCTCGTCTCGGCAAATCCCGCTCATGCCTTGCGCCTACAGTCCGCCCGCTCAATCTGTTCCGGGTTCTGCGCGACCTTCTCAACCTTGGGCGAGGTGTTCGCCTGGCTCGGCGAAGGCTCGAATGAGCTCGAGCGACAGGCGGCCTGCGAGTTTGCCGAGTCCATCGCAGATGGCAGGACGGTCACCGTTCTGGCGGAAGGCGAAGAGACGGCGCTGTTCTGGCTTGAGGTGGGCGGAACGGAGTATGCGTCGGCCCATGTGTGTAGCCTCACGCCCCCGTCCCACAGGCCCCGCTCACTCTCGCTCGCCCTGCAGTATTGGCGGTACCGCCCTCACTACCCTGGCCGCGTATCAGTTGTCCACCTCGACTCGACGTCGCGCCCCAACTTCGCTCTCTCGCCGTCCCTCGAACTCTCGCCCATCCGCGTATCTATCGTCGACGCCGCTCCGCATGAGATTTGGGTCGTCGTCCCGTCGTCTGCGACGGAGCGGAAGGACGACATCAAGCTCGCGCTTGAGGCTGCGGAGCGGTTGTCGAAGAAGTGGGTCCAACGCGGGCTCCCGAGCAGGACTCCTTTCCACGTGAGACGTCCTTCTTCGCTTCTCGCGTCTCGCCGAAGGCCGGCGCGGTGGGCATCTTGTCGCTGACATCTCGCTTGCATCTTCGGCAGTTTCTCTCGTTCCCGACCCTCATTCCCCGGGATCTCCCCTTTCTCTCTCGCCAGCTCGACTTCGCGCCCCTGAGTGACGGCTCGTCGCCAAGAAAGGTCAACGTCTATACGGCTGATGAGGCGCAGGAGACCTGGCTTGCGTAGACGGCACTCGGCCGACTTGCAACTTTCACTTTGTTCGCACGCTCGTTCGGCGGAGTTCAACTACTACGAGCTTCCTAAGACCACTCTGTCTCGTATCGATGGAGGACTTGGCGAGGAACGTTCGGGCTTTCTCCGGTGGTTGCGGAAGCGAGCGACAGACGCTTCCTCTCGTCCTCGTGGCCCGGCCCGTTCAGGAAGTATCGCATCGTTCCGCCGTCAACCTTACATTTCGGGCTTGCGACCGAGTACTCTCGCTTTCCGGTGCTATACAGTATTCAATAGCGGACTTGTGGCGGCAAAAGGCGAGAATGCGATGTTGCAACACAATCAAGGCAGAAGAGTCTTGAACAACCTTGTTTGACGACGAGAGACAAAGACGAGTACACCAGGGGTTGGAATGAAGGGCACGACAACGGGGAGACTTGAGAACCAGAACCGAGAATTATGCCAAGACGCAGAAGGAGCGAGGGAGGGGTGTCTAGTGACCGAGCAAGGTGAACGGATTTTGCGGCGATGCGGCGCAACCGAGAGACGGAGTCGATGGTGGAGAAAGGGGGATGTGTTGCTGGGCTGCAGACGAGTCGAGCGAGTTGGGCGCCGCGAACCACTGGTCCGGTCCTTCGACGACGGCCTCCTCGAAAGCGAAAGTGAGCGGCGGAGTCGGCAGCGCCAGGTTGCCTGCGTCAGCACCGGCGATGAAGCTGTCGAACGGCGGCAAGAGGTCGAAGGAGAAGTCGATGAACGCTGGTTGTGTGAAGTCCAGTGCCGACCGCTCGCAGGCTGCCTTTCCGCAGGACGCGCTTGCGTCGATGGGCGTCTCCATCCATGTCATTGGCGTCGAGTGGTACAAAGACCAGGCCTCTGAAGCTGGTGACGACGGTGTCGGTAGCAAGTCGCAAGTGGTGACGGGCGTGACGGGCGACAACAGCTGGGTAGTCGGGGTGACTGAGTTGGGCGAGTCGTCCGACGAGCAGATCGAAGGCGGCGGCATGAGCACGGATGGAGTCGTGAAGCCCGAGGACGCGACGCTGGCGGGCGGGCTGGGCGGGAAGACCACCGAGCCCTGCGACTTGTCGGAGTTCGACGACTTGCCGTCATCCGCCTCCTTACGCGAGGTCGCAGGCTGGTAGCGGTAGTCTGCGGACGAAGGCTAGTCAGCGAGAGCGAGAAGAGAAGTGGCAATTTTCGCAACGTACGAGGGTGTCGCCGGTAGTGCTCGGTTTTCTCCGCCTCCGCCTGACGAGCGTACCGTTCCCTGACCTCGGGCGTCTCTTCGCACCACAATGAGGCGATTATGCGAGCTGCGAGCGGAGCGGACGACGATGTAAGCGAACTCTCGGCGAAACGCGACAAGGAAGAGCGAACGCACAAAGTTCCGACTGAGGCAGCCGTTGGCCGGACGGCGTGACACAATCCGACAACGCCTTGATCTGCGCTGAGCGGTAGATCATGAACGAATTGCGCGGGCGAGGGATGTGACCTGGTTTCGACGCCTTCGGGCGTTTCCGCTTTGGTGCGGGAGAGACAGGGGTGGGTGGTGCGGCCGGAACCTCGGTCGGCGCGGGGAGGCTGGTGAAGTCGAGGAAGAGGGGAGAGACGGGCGAGGCAGGGTCGGGGAGGAAGAGGGAGTCCTTCTTCGGTGGTGTTTGTTTGGCTGAAGCGGCGGCGCCTGCCTCCTTCGTCCTCGTCGACCTGCGAGGCGGCTGGGGAGCCGGCTTCGCAGGCTTGGAAGATGCTGTCGATTCCTTGAGTCTCGCCACGGCTGCGTCGAGCGAGGTGACGAGAGAGGGAGTAGTCGAGCGACTTGCGCGAGTGGAGCCTGCGCTGGCGCCGGTGCCGAGAACGTCACTAGGCGTCATCCAGACGACGGCAGGGGACAACGAGGGCGCAGGCAGTAGGAAGACGGAGACGGTTGTGGGGGTTGACGAAGGACCGGGGGAGGTGGAGTGTGAGTGCAAACAGCTTCAACCTCCGCATTCGCACCCATCTCCCCGTGCTGGGAGAACCGGGAACCTTCTGCGCGCCACCGATAGGCTTCTGGCGGCGTCTCCCCCGACTACTCGCACCAACCGGCACTCGCCCGCTCGCCTCCGCGCTGTCTCGGATCGCCTCGACCGGCTCGGTTTCCTCCCGTTGTCCTCTACTTCTCCCTTTGTCTACTAGAGTTCCCTTTGTTCTCAGGCAATCGCTCGCAGTCATCCTTTCCGGAACCTGTCTTTGTACGCTTCGCCAAGTCGTGTGGGCGTTACAGTTTTTTAGCGTACAACCTTACGGTTCCCACGTGCTCGTAGATCATTCGAACAAGCGATAACCCCACTCGATCATCTCGTAGATTACGTGGATCAGGCCACTACTCTTGCTTCGCGTAGAAGGAGAACCCCAACGTCCGTTCTGCAAGAGAAGAACATCAGCCATGACCACCCCAAGTTCTCCAAAAAGAGACCCCAGCTTTGGGAAAAAAGCAAGGAGAGACGTACGTCAAGCAGACTCCGTCTCCGTTTCTCAGCGGGCGCAAAGAGCACGGTGGCGTGCTTGAAAGCGCCGTTGTGGATGCCAACGAGGGGAGTCCGCCAACGACCTCTGCGGGCGTCCAAGCCGTCGAGGGGAGCACCCCAGTGCCTTAGCCCAGCGCCTAGCGCCATCCGGTACGGGGGCGTCGAGTTGGCGGGGCACCGCTGATGCTGCCGTTGTCGCCAGCTCGGCTCAAGGGTCAACACGTTCCTGCCACGGGAATCACCGTCGCCTCGTCTGCGCGCGAGGCAGCTGCCGATGCGTTCGAGCTCCTGCGAAGGTCTTTCCACCCCTCCGGTGCGTTGGGCCCTCCTCCTCATCCTCGTCCTCCCTGCGCTGACTCGTTCTGATTGCGCTCGCAGGTCGTTGCGTCTTGCAGCGACAACCTCGGGGCCCGGGCGAGACCGGGAGAGAGGGGAGCGGGTGCCGAGATGATATTGTGCAGCACGGGAATTCTCCGATAGTCTTCCCTTTGTAACTGGATTGGGAGTTGGGTGTGCCCGTCTCGCCCGACTTCTCACCCGACGCCGTTCGTCCGAGAGGAGAGGTGTTCTTCGCTCGCTCATTGCCGTCCTGCAACTCCAACTCTCCCATTTCTCGCGCTCGTCGGCAAGCAGCTGCACGGTACGTGAGATGTACGCGACCGCGCGCAAGCGACAGAGGCTCGAGCGCACGGCGGCGAGCGACGGCAACATCGTCGAGGCGTTCTCCCGTCTTCGAGCCCAGGCCGCCTTCTTCGCCGCCCCGGGCACAGACGCAGGCGAGCTCCAGCGCGAACTCCCGACACTCGACCAGCGCATTGCTGCCTGCGAGGGCGCGCTCGCTCAGGCCGAGGCAGGCCAAGTCGACAGGCTCATCGGTCGCGGGTGGAAGGACGAGTTGGACGGGACGGGCACGCTGCTGTGGAACAAGTCGACCGCACTCAAGCTCGCACATGACGATGGGCAGGACCAGCGCGCCAAGTTCGGCGTTGTGGCTAGCCGTGCGCCCCGACTCGTTTGCTCCCCTCGAGACGATGCTGACCTCGCTCGACTTCAGTCCGCCACGCTGGCTACCGCCTGATCCGTCTCGGTGCTCTCGAACCTCTCACGACCGAGGGTACGCACGACGCAAACGCTTGCGCTCGAGGCCGAGCTCACTTTGCGCCTTCTCGCAAACAGCCCGTCTCTCGCACCTCTCGCTCGCAACCAAGACTGCCTCTGCTTTCCTCGGCGCCAGCCAAATCAGCAAGGCAGACAAGCTCCTCGTCGACGCAGCCGCCCTCGCTGCCGACCTCGCCGACCTCGACGACAAACCCGCTCAAAACCCTGCTTTCCTCTCGGAGCGCGCCAAAGCCCTCCTCGCTTATTACTGCTGCCGCATCCGCTCGGCCAACGCCAGCGGCGTCGACACCATTGCCTGCTGGGTTCGTGAGAAAGCGCGAGATTTGGTACAGGAGGGGAACCTCCCGCGCCGCGAGGTCCGCCCGGAAGCGCACTACGAGCGCGACTTTCTTGCTTACATTCGCTTCCCGCCAGACGGACAAGTTCGTTCGCGTCGCCTACGAGTTTGGAGCTGCTGCGATCGATGGCATGCGCGGCGCTGCGGGACAAGACAGCAGCCCCGCCATCGACTGGCTACAATGCGCGCTGGCCGTACTTGAGCGTGATGGTCAAGATGACGCCTCGCGTGCTCTTCAGGTGCGTCACAAGCTCTAGCTGGGCGAGCGATGGGCTGAAATCACGAACATTTGCGGACGGCCAGCTCGCTACCCTGAAGACTCTCGCTCAAGCCTACCTCATCGCTTCGCCTTCGCCCGAACATTGGGAGAAAGCGGAGGAGACGATCAAACAGGCGCTTGTGCGTAACCAGCTATGCGAAGAAGGGCGTCGTCCTGATCCCGCACACGCAGGACCTCGAGCCTTCCGCTTCGCTCGCTCGCCGTCTCGTCAAGCTTGTCATCGCTCGCAACGGCAGCGATGCTGAAATCACGCAAGGTGAGTCGCTCTGCGAAGGTCGCGCACACGCATGCTGAAGGACCTCGCGCAGCCTTCCTCGCCGCCGTCAAGGTCGTGTCGCAGAACCAGGATGAAATCAGGCGGTGCGTCCCCCCTTCAGCCGCCCCGCCGCTTGCTGACCGATGACCGCTTCGATAGCCTTGTCGCGACGCTCGAAGCCCTCCCGGCACCGAAGTGAGTCTGCTCAACTTTACGCTGGAATTGGTCTCGACGCCGTCTCCATTCCAGGCGCCCACACCGCATCCAGCTCCTCGTAGATGCCGTCGAAATGCTCAGCATCGACGCCAGCAACGCCGTCGCGAACTGCGTGGTCATCTTGCAGATCCTCCTCGCGGCGTTTGTTCAGGCGCAGGACGCCGACATGCGCTATCTCGTCAAGATGCTCGACACCCTCGACAAGAGTGCGTGTGTCTGCACGTCCTGCATGCTGAGATACTGACATCCTTGCTGCAACAGACATGCCCGCCTTCCGCCTCGACTCGAATAACGCCTTCACCTGCATGACCTACGTCTGGCGACACGGCGAGAAGGCTGCGCAGGACCGACGTCCGGCTGATGCGGCGGACTGGTTCCTCCTCGTTCAACACGCTGCATTTGAATCGCTTGAGACAAACGTCAAGGCCAAGGTTCTCAGGTTCGCGAACGCTTCGTCCGCCTCACACCTTACACAGCTGACATGCTCTCGCTCGCAGGAAGGCAGTCGTCGAGATACTGACGGAGAAAGACTTGACTCGCGCTCAGAAAGTCTTGCAGGACCCGGTCCTGCTCGAAGACGTCGCTAAGAACCACTTCCTCCGCTTCCGCGCCTTCCTCGACGAGTCGGACAAGGGTGCGCCTCTCCTGCTCTCTCACATTCTTCTTAAACGCTGATTTGCAGCGCTTTGTAGCACTCGCCGCCCTGCAAGCAATGACCCAATCTTCCGACTTCTCGCCCAAGCTCCTCATGTGGGCGCACAAGATCGCTTCCGAACAGGGCAAGCAGGACCTCGCGGCGAAGATTCTGTCGATGGTCGGCCAGGTGTGCAGCGAGGGTGCGTTCGCGGACGGAACGGACATCGACTTGATGACCTTGACGCGGTGAGCTGCTTGGTCCCTTGCGTGTTTCGCGAGCTGTAGCTGACCCTGTTGTACTCCACAGTGCGATCGCGCGCAAGTACATCGACGCTCTCGCCAAAAACTCGCCCGAGAATCAGTCCGCGACCCTTTCCTCATTGCCTACCTCGACTCGCCTAACGCTCGCCAGTACCTACAGGGACGCGACGGTCCGCGCTCTGATCAAACAACTCGAAATTGGTGCGCCACACGCTTTCCGACGGACTGCGGGCAATGCTGACCGTGTTTGTGCAGGCTATGACCTCGCTCGCTCGCTCTCTGCGCAAACCGACCCGGCGTCTTTGCGCAAAGACCTCGCTTGGTTCTACAAGACAGGTGTGTGATGTCGTCCCCACTCTGCGGTCCGCGCTGACGTCGATGACCGCAGCTTTCAACCACTGCGTCGAGCACGGCGCCGGCTGGAGCAGCGAACTCTCAGCGACTGTCTTTGCCATCACCGCCAGACTGATCGAGTTCGACCTTGAGCTCGCCAGGACTTCAGACCCTGTCCTCGAGGGCAAGCTCGTTGCTTGCAGGCTCGCGACGTTCCGCCAGGGGGTCGTCTCGGCGCGCAAGGCAACCGGGGAGAAGAAGGTGCGCCCTCTCCTCGCGTGACCTTTTTCGCCATCAGAGCCACACTGACCAGACTTCTCAGGACGAAGAGTACCGCCGACTTCTCGCCGAGGTCGACAAGCTCATCCAGCAGCTCGAGCGCTCGCCGTCTCCTCAGCCTGGGAAGGCCAACGACTTGCTTGCCGCCGCGTACGCCCTCAAGGTCGAAGCGCACGCTGAGCTCAGCGAATGGAGCACTCTCGTCTCGCTCGTCGACGTAAGTGAGCACTCGCTCAGCCGCAGCGAAACCGAAGCTGACTTCTCGTGGCAGGCTGCCGAATCCTCGACTACTCGCCTGCCCGCTTCGGTCATCAAGCTCGTCGTCGACAGGGCGACCTCGACCGCATCGACCTGTCCTGCCGACGCGATGTCGAAGATCCTTCGTAAGACGCTGGCGATCATGTACAGCAGGAGGGAGGTCGAGGTGTGGGTCCAATACCTGTTCAGTCCTGGCTCACGTGGTTGAGACGAAGACGCTAATGTTCGCACGGCGCGGTACGTACAGCGCCGAGATGGCTCTCTGGCTCCGCCTCATCGTCTCGGTCCTCCTCGACCGCAACGACCGCGACCAGGCACTCGCCTACATCGAGAACGCCGCGCACTTCATCGCGCAGCACCAGGTGCGTTCAGAGCAATGGCTTTTTTTTTCTTCTTTCTCGCAAAGCCCGCCGTGCGACTGACTTTCCCCGTTCGTCCGACTCGACAGGACGATTTCCCGGAGGACGAGGCGAACTGGTGTCGTCCACCTCCTTTCCTCCCTTCTTTTACTCTGCGCCGTCGCGCGCAAGCAACAAAAGTTCTGACTTTTCTCTCGGACTTTTTTTCTCATCCAGGATGCTCGCGACGGCCTGGGACGAAGGTCCGCCCTCGCGCGGCCCTCGCGTGTTCTCCCTCGTCCCTTCGTCCCGCGTATCAGAACTGACGAACACGCACCCCGCCCGGCGGGGCCCGTCGTCGCGCAGGCCTCGACCTCTTCGCTTCCGCGTCGCCGGTCGCAGCCGAGAAGTGGTGTACGCTCGGCACGCAGATCGCGAGGACGCTCGAGGGAGTCGGGGACGACGGCGAGCAGGGGCAGGTCCAGGTCGAGTCGGGACTGGCGAAGCAGGTGCGTGCGGGTGGTGGTTCGACTCCTGATCAGAACCATCTCCATCCCCATCCCCATCCCCATCCCCATCCCCATCCCCATCCCCATCCCCATCCCCATCCCCATCCCCATCCCCATCCCATCTCCCTGCCCCGCACCTGCCCGACGCGTTCGCGCTTTGACTGACGAAACCGATGCGCCCGCGCATCACAAATCATCATGATCCAGATGCAGACGAACCTCGCCGAACTCAAGTCGAGGTACGGCGGCGGAGGCGGAGGCGAGGTGGGCCGAGACGAAGAAGATGTCGAGATGCCAGCCGCCTGACGCGCGCTTTGTCGTCGTCGTCGCCTTGTTGACGGGTAGAGGAGGGGGGGGGGGGAGTCCGCTTTTGACAAAACGCTTCAAGGAACGGCCCGCGCAGCTGCCCTCTCTCTCTCTCTCTCTCGAGAGAGAGAGAGAAAGGCCCCTCGAGAGAGAGAGAGAGAGAGAGGGAAGGAAGGGAAAAAAGGTAAACGAACGAGATTGAACGAGTGTTGCAGTGTCTGTCTGTCTGTCTGTGTACAACGTTTTCAGTCGGGAGAAGAGAAGGGAGACGGAAGAAGGGAAGGGGTGACGGGATTTGTCCGTAGAGACAACAAGAGGTGGGGGGGGGCAGAAGCGGGGAAGAGGGCAAAGAGTCGAGAGAGGACGGAGGCGGGAGAGGCGAACGATAAGTTGTGTGTCTGACAAGCGGGAAAGCGAGCGACGTGTCCGAGGCGCGCGTGCTGCCGCAACGACGTGTGCCGTCCCGCGATGAAGCCGAGACGATAAAGACTGTCCGGCGGAACCCGCGTCCGCTTGCTCGGACCCACGACACCCTTGTCCTCCTCCTCCAGCGAGACCAATGACAAAGAGTCCGCAGCGCTTAGACGAGGACCGCCATCGCGCCAGCACCAGCCGCACCCACGACGGCCGCAATGAGCGCGCCCAACACACCGCCCTCGACGTTCCTCCCCGCCGCACTCTTCCCGCTCGACTTGGCCTCCGCGGCGCTTCCGCCCGTCGCCGCGTTCGATGCGTACGAGACGGTCGCCGAGATGGAGCCAGACGCGCCTGACGAAAGCGGGATCGAGAGAGAGGCGTCGGTTGAGACGGCGGTGGGGGCAGCGAGCGAAACCGAGAGCGTGCCGGCGGCGTACTGCGAGAAGTTCTGAATTTGCGCAGGGGCTTTTTTGTCAGTTGCAACGTTGTTTGAGTGCAAGCCAAGGGGCGTAGAACGCACGGGGTAGATGTACTCCTTCTCGACATACGGCTGGGTGTTGTTGTACGCGACGCCGATGGGGACGACATGCTTGAAAGCGGCCTTGATCTTCGGGTAGTTCTCCATCATGAGCGACATGGTGCCGTTGTCGAGCTCGTGCGTGAGGACAATCGTGCCGTTGGTCGCGAAAGTCCCGTTCTGACCGGCCTTGATGATGTCGGCGTAGTTCGCCTCGATCTGCGACCGCGGGAGCGTCGCAATCTCGTAGTCGAACGTGTTGTCCCTCCAGATTTGCGTCTGCATTCCCAGCGCGTTGGCGATGTACCTCACGCGGTCGTCGACATCGCCGTAAGGGGGTCGCCAGCACTGAACGGTGACGCCAAGGACATCCTTGATCGCCTTCTTCGAGTAGTAGAGCTCGGCGAAGACCTGCTCGTTCGAGAGGGACGTCATGTAGCGGTGCGACCAGGTGTGGGCGCAGCTGCGGGACGAGGTCGGTTCGGGTTTCTCAGTGGGAGGGGAGCGGCGGAAGATGGGACGCACATCTCGTGGCCGTCGGCAAGACCGCGCTGCCCTTCGAGAGGCCAGTCGAGGACGTTCGAGCCGATGTAGAACAACGTGGCTGAGCGCGACGAGGGCCGCCAAGGTCAGTCGACGTGCTCGCGACTCGGGGAGATGTTCCGCGCGAAACGCACCCTTCTGCTTCTGCTCGCTCAGGAAGTCGTAGAACGCGTTGTGCGAGCAGTTGGGTCCGTCATCGAGGGTGAAGCTGCGGGGTCGACGACGGAGAACGTTGGTTCGTGTCTCGAGAACAGTCGCAGCGAAACGAGCCAGACGCACCCCCACGTTTGCGGCTCGGGGACCATCCAAATGTCCTCAGGGAGGCCAGGGAGCTTGGGCGTGTGGCATTGCTTCCAGGTCCACCTGCGTGCCGAGAGAAACGGGATGAGCATGCGAGGCGGCTTCGATGTGCGAGGTGAAGGAGCGCACCAGCAGTCGGGGTCTTCAGTGCCGTTGTCTGCGTCGAGAAGGAACGAGTCAGGACGACTGGACACGACCGGGGACGAAGGGGCGAACGAGCGAGGACGCACATTGGACGCCGGTGAAGTCGCCGGTAGGCTGCGGTTCCGCACGAGGGTGAGCCGCGTGTCGGGATCAAAGCAAGAGGACGCGGGAGACGCACGGTGCCCCTGGGGCTGATCTTGGGGATCGAGCCGTTGAGCGCGCCAAAGAGCGAGACGACCTCGGGATGGGCGGTCCTGCATGGCGCGCGCGACGGTCGGTCAGCGGTGGCGTCCAGGGTGGGCGGTCGGTGTCCGCACTGCGCGCTCGACTGTGCGCCGTCGAGTGCGGGGCAAGACCAGCGACGGCGGGGTTCGGTGTGTGCACTCACGAGAGGTTGGCGATTTGCCAGATGGGCGGGAACACCTTCTGCGCTTGCTGTGGGCGCGCGTGGGCGAGTGTCAGCCGTGTCGTCCGCCGTGCACGGGCGTCGCACGCACCAAGGCGGCGACGGGCGGGTAGCTGTAGACGCGACACTCCTGGCTCGGGTTGGTGACCTTGGCCGCGCTCGCCTCGTCGGTCCTCGTCGCGGCCGGCGCGGTCGGCGCAGCGCCCGCAGGCCCCGTGGCAGCGGTGGCAGCGCCCGCAGGCGGGGCGGCGAGTGCACTGGACGCGGCGGCGCGGGCGGCAATCGCGTTCTTGCGGACGAGCTGGAAGTCCTTCTCGGTGCCGCACGCGACGGCGAGGGACGCGCCCGAGGCGAGTGCTAGAGCGAGGGCTGCGCGCATCGTGCAACAGCTGGGCAGGCGAAGGGAACGAGGAAGAGGCAGCGGAGGCAGCGAGCGAGGGGCGACAACGACGGGCGCGGTGAGCGTGCTGCGAAGGCGACGGACGCGCTAAGGCCGCCGCTCCAACGCTTCCGCCCGTGCTGCAAATAGCAAATAGCAAATAGCAAAATAGCAAGTAGCAAGTAGCAAATAGCACGCTGCGTCCGCCTCCCTGCCGAGCACCAAACGGACATCGTCTCGCGCCAGTCTGCTCGAGTTGGAACACTACAGATCCCAGTGGCCGCCGTGCTCACACTCGCTCACCCCAGTCCCGGCAAACTCGGCCACTCCCCGTCCCCCTGCAACAAAGCTCCCCACTCGCCCGTCATCAGCGTGTCGCACCATCCTTGCCACTCTGTCTGCAGCCAGTCTGGCAGGCCGCCTTCGGTCGGCGGAAGAGGCGGGATCGCGAGCGAGAGAGGGACCGCCCCGGGGAACGCAGCGGGCGGCGACGACGAGGTTGCGGAGCGGTCGGGAGGTGCAGGTGCAGGTGCGGGAGCAGCGAGCGATTCTTGCATCGAGGGTTGAGATGCAGAGAGCGCGGGCGGGTCGGAACTGGCCGACGGGACGGTGGCGAGAGCTGAGTGTGCGGAGAAAAATAATCAAGGTCCGGTCAGCTGCGAACACACACACGACAAAGAGAGTTTACGCCGGAAGGGAAGCACACCGTCTGCATTCGCTGACCTGTTGTCGCTCATCGCGCTCGCCGTCGAGCCCGCGGGCGAAGTGTGTCGGGTCGCGCGCCCGCTCGCCACGCCCCGAATCATCGCCTGCTCCACCTCCTTCCCTTTTCCCGCGACCGCGACCGACGGGACATGCCGTCTCGCGGCAGCCTGCCACAGCAGGAAAGCAACCTTGTGAACCTTGTGCCGCGTCGCGAGCGGACCGTCCTTGATCCGCGAAGCCCAGGTGAACAGGCCTTTGTTGACGGCTTCGAGAGCGCTGAGGTTGCGCAAGTCGCCCGTCTTGACGTGCTGGAAGAACCTGTAGCGTCACTTGTCAGTTTTGTCAGTTGTCAGTGGTCGGCAAGCGGCGCGGAGTTGCAGTGGGCGAGCGAGCGGAGCGGAGCGGAGCGCACTGGACGGACGCTTGGTGGTCGCACACGCAAGAACGTCAGCGAGTCGCTTTTTCCCCGTTACGGAGACGACCCGAGCCGCACCCGACATGGTCAGCGCGTAGAACGCCGTGTGCGAGATGCTCAACACGCCCGGCGTCTGCAGCAGCCAATCGATCGTGAGCTGCGAGCGGTTGACGACCGCGAACCAGCGAGCGGGCGAAGGTCGGAAGGCGATGCCGGAGGGGACGTCGCGGTCTTGCTTGACAAACGGTCGCAGGAAGATGCTCTGCGGGTGTGTGTGTGCGTGTGTGCGTCAAGAGACCGCCCTCCAAGGGAAGGGTGAGGGCTGCCGTCCCACCTCGAAACAGGACAGCAAGGCGTGCAAGTAGCCTGCCTGAACGGACGAGTCCGAGCCGGCAAACTGCAGCGACTCGGGGATCCGCGCGAGCCAGGCGTCAAAGTCGGCGACGATCGCCCGCAGCTGCTGGTCCGTCGTTCGACCTAGTCGCATCCGATTGAGCGCGCGCACTGCAAAAAAAAAAAAAAAAAAAAAAGTCAGCCATCGCTCAGCTTTGTGGCTTTTCCCAAGAGGGACTCGGGTTTGGGGGGGGGGGGGAGGGGGGGGGGAACGCGCCGGCGCGCTTCAGCAGCACGGCGAGCTTGAACTGCTCGACGAGGTGGCGATCTTGCTCGAACGGTTCCGACAGGTAGTCGTAGCAGTCGTCCAAGTCGATGATGCCGGGCTGACCGAAACGAGCAGAGTACCTGCAAGGACACACCACACCTCGCCTCGTGAGCTTCGGAGTGTGGCCGACACAGACACGCCCGAAGGACACGGACGAACCAGCTGTCCGAGAACACACAGCACATCCACACCCTCGTCCTCCGATTGCGCTCGGCGGCGAACAGGTTCGCAGGCGGCCGGCGGTGCAGACCAATGTCTTGCGACATCCGCACTGCCGCGCTCGAGCGCATGAAGACGCGAGAGCCGGCGATCGCGTGGTTCGAGCCGTGCAGTTCGGGGCTCTGCGACAGGACGAGAATGGCCTGCACGACAGAAACTCGTCAGCGGAGAACCGCGGAGGGCTTTTTTGTCACGAAACGATTTGTGGCGCACTTGGACATTGTCGAGCGAAGAATGCGAGAACGGATCAAACATCTCGACCGCCGTCGCGAGATGCGCCCTCACCGTGTCGAACACTTCGTACGGGTACTTTTCCGACAGCGCGGCGATGGCGCAGATACTGAGGATGGCGAAAGGCGAGAGGGTGTCGAACGAGGCGAGCTCTTCTTGTGAGTAGACGGGGAACAGCGGCTGGACGTATTTCGCGTAGTAGCGGATCACTGCGCGAGCAGGCGAGACCGTCAGCGAGCCAGAACGGCATCCCAAAACGAAGCTGAGCCACGCACAATCAAGCACGAGCTCGCTCGTCAACTCCCCATGTGCCCGATGGACCGCCATCCCTCCCCCTCCGCCAGTCTGAATCGACCCATCGTGCCTGTGGGCCAACCCGAACTGTCTCGCGGCGACTTGCAAGTCTTCCGAAGGCTGGAGTTGGGCGAAGAAGTGGGTGAGGGAGGTTTCGCCTGTGGTTGAGGGGGGGGGTTAAGCGAGGGAGCGGGAGGACAAGGCAGAGGAGTGTGGCGCACCGAGGACTCGCACGACTGGTGTATCTGCTTCTTCGTCTTCTGGCGAGATAGCCCGCTCGTGCATGCGCTTCGAGACTCGGTCGACGCTGGAAAAAAAAAAAGCGGAATGTCAAGCGAGAAAAAGTCGGAAGAAACAGCTGAACGATGGAGACGTACCACTTCGCCAGCATGTCAAGTCCAGCAAAACTCCCCGTGAACGTCCGCGACGGCGTCTCCGGCGTCTCGACGAGCGGAGCGTCCGGCAAGGCGTTGGTAGCCGGTGAGGAGAAGGAGAAGTCGTTCGTGCCGTCCTCGAGCGCTTCGAGCTTGGCTTTCTTCCGGGCGTCCATGCGGGCTGGCTGGATCGCTTCGCAGGTCAGGCCGCGCTGGAGAGGTGGAGCTGGTCAGCGAGTCGCGAGCGAAGGAAGGGAGCGAACCAGCGCACCTTCTGACAGCCGAAGCAGGAGGGCGGGTCGCGGTCCGGCACATACTCGCATTTGAGCTTGTGTGCACGGCAGTAGTCGCAACTTGACACGAAAGAGGTGGATTGTCAGAACCCTCGTGGTCGGAACGAGCGAAGCGAGGAGGAGAGTGTACACACGCCCTAGGGTTCTTCTTCCGCTTCTTGCCCCCGCCCTGACCGTCTGGTCCTCCTGCTCCACCGTTCTCTGTCCCGTACGCGTCTGTCCCGACGTTATTGGGCGATGCCGACTCGGTCGAAGGTCGGGGAGAGGGGAAGACGGAGCGGGCGGTCGCAGCGGAGGTAGGTCCGGCTGGTGCGCCGTTCGGCATCGTACGGGAGCAGTAGCAATAGATCCCGAGCGTTCCGACGGCGTGCAGAGTGTCGGAGAGGGAACAACGCGGTTGCTCGGGTGAAGGCGTCCCGAGGTGGTAGCCGACCACGATGCTGTCACTTCCCGGGCGAGCTACGAAGACACTGGCGGGTACGACGGCTTCTCTCGTGAATGTGCCGCACCATCCGGAGTCGCCCGAAGCTGGACAAGAGCCAGCACCCGCCAGATTCGGGCGAGTATGCGAACGAGGTGTTACAACACGACAACCCGGTCTCACCGCCCTACCGGAATTTCCACCAGCTCCTCCCACTGCTCTTCGCGCCATCTGACGCGACTACCGCCGGTCCTGCGCGTGCGGCCGCCAGTTCGCGCTCCAATTCTTCCACCCTCTTTCCCAAGTCCTCCGCCTGCTTTTCCCTTGACAAGTACATGTATCCGACCTCGAGGGCATAGTAGACGATCGAGCCGAGTGCGAGGCATTGCAGCATCGAAGGAACGAGGTTGCGGTAGAACTCCGAGGTCGCGTTTCGCCGGTTCGGCTCGCGGAGCGTTTGCTGAACGTCGTGTGGGAGGCGAGGGTCGACGGAGGGGTCTGCCGGCTGCGCGGCGTATCTTCGGGCAAGCAGGAGCTGCGCCGCTGGCCGTGTTCGAGTCAGGAGAGAGGGGAGGAAGGTGGGGATGGTCGAGCGGGTGCTGTAGGAGGCGAGCGGTCAGCGGGCGTTCGCCGAAGGGTGGGAGATGCCCCGCTCACCTCCTGAGCGCTGTGTGCGACTGTGCAGCGCGGCGCAGCATGGCGATGAGGTTTGCTCCGAGTCGAAGAGCGACCTGGCCTCGAGACGACCGCTCGGCCGGACCACGACCAGGCTGCCTCGCCAGAACGCACGGCGAGCACGCTGCACCGTGTCAACGAGGCTTGCTGAGCAATGCTGGACGAGTCGCAGCGCCTCCCAAGCGGCTCACCGGCGGCTGTCGCTCATCAGTCTGCGTCGAGGAGGCCGCCCCGTCCCGGCACTGCTCGCCGACAGGGACGCGGGACCATGCGCACGCGCGTCCAGACTCGACCGAGCGTGTTCGTCGGCGCCGCCCGCCGCCGGCCGCCGGGGACAGGCGCGCTCGCGTCGCTGGTCGCCGAACGCGCGATCTTGGTTCGCCTTGGCACAGTGCGAAGGGGCCCATCGTCTCGCCCTGCGCGCGCTCTCCCTCCCTCTTGCTTCCGACTGGACCCTGCTCGTGTTTCTGCCGGTGTGCTGCGATCTCCTCGTCCGACCCGTCTCTCGCACGACGCCTTCCGTCGCCCGCCTCCGCCCTCCTCCGCCCTCCTCCGCCCTCCTCGTCTTGTCCGCGACCGAGCTCTCCCTCCCGCCATGAAGTGGCTCGTCCTCGCGTCCCTAGCGACCGCTCTCGCGCAGGCGCAGATCCAGCGCGTCGCACCGCCCGCAGACCGCGCCAAACGTCAAGCCGCCTCCCCTGCGTCGACGTCCCATCCCGCCGCGACTCGAACCGCGACCGGTGCAGCGACGGCCACGAGGGGTCCTCCGCAGGCCGGTGGACGAGGAGGAGGAGGAGCTGTCCCTTCGAGCCCTCTGGCATCTCTGTGCGTCGTCCATCTCCCTCTCCTCTCTCACGGTCACGCACAGTCCTCGTCGCCAAGGACGAAAAGCCATGCACCGGCATCTCTTGCTGACTTGTCACCGTCTTGGCAGATCCAAGATCGGCATCGCAACGACGGCAGAGGCGACGCAGCCGTTGCCCACGACTTTCGCCGCAGGGGCGACTCCGCCGATCAAGGGTGCTCCTCCTCTGCCAGCGAGTGCGTCCTCTCGTCAATTCATGCAAAGGCTGGAGGCTGACGAGACTACCTGCGTCGCAGTCAACCAGCTCAACCCAGCTCACTACCCGCCGCTCGACCGGGTCCCTCCCGTCGACTCGCCCGAAGTCAAGCAATGGCTGAGCGAGATTGACCTCGAGAACATCCCGAGCGTCAACCCTACCGCAATCGGTGGTTGCGCGAACGCAACCAATGCCCAGGCTGTCATGGATGGAGGCGCGGACGGAAACTGCTGGTGGACTTGCGGAGGTTGCTCTAGGGCTAGCGACATCACCTACTGCCCTAACAAGAACGACTGGGGCGCGTCGTTCGACGATGGACCTTCGCCTTACACGCCTCGCCTCCTCAACCTCCTCGAGTCGCAGGGATTGAAGTCAACTTTCTTCATCGTCGGCTCGCGCGCACTTTCGCGACCCGAGATGGTTCGAGCGGAGTACATGCTCGGCCACCAGCTCTCGATTCACACGTGGGCGCACCCAAGTTTGACGACGCTCTCGAACGAGGAGATCGTTGCCGAGCTGGGGTGGACGAAGAAGATTATCCACGACATCACCGGCGTCACGCCGAACGTGCGTCCCGTCATCTCTCTTCCCGCAACGCACCTATCGGCTGACGAGCTCCTGTGCGCGCGCGCGCGCGCAGACCATGCGCCCTCCCTTCGGCGACATCGACGATCGCGTCCGCTACATCGCGCTTCAAATGGGTCTCCGCCCGGTCATCTGGACGCAGTACCAGGACCAAGTCTTCGACACGCGCGACTGGCAGATCGGCGGCGGCGTCGTCAACGCGACAGGCGTCTACAACACCTTCAACAACTTCCTCACCCACGCCGTGCAGAACTTGCCGAACGGCTTCATCGTCCTTGCGCACGACCTCTACCAGCAGTCTGTCGACCTTGCTGTCAACTACATCCTGCCCGGCGTCATCAACGCTGGTCAGCTCAAGATCAAGACTATCGGTGCTTGCCTCGGCGAATCGCCTGAGCAGCTTTGTGCGTTCGCTCCCAATCCGGGACGACGGGACCTTTCAACTGACGAGGAGCCTGTCCCTTGCAGACATCGAGACCGCCTCGAACTCGTCTTCAGCCGACGCGGACCCTCTCCTCCAAACCACCTCGACCTTCGTCGGCGCGACAGGGACCGGTTTCGTCCCCGGCATCGCGCTCGAAGCTCAGCAGACCAGCGGCCCCACGAACGGCCAAGGGAAGAACGTGGAGACGTCAAAGTCGGGCAGCTCGGCAACCGCACAGCAGACGGGCACCACGAGTGGCGCAGTGGCGGTCAAGGGAGGCGCAGGTGGACTCTTCGCGGCTTCGATGTTTGCGCTGGCGTACCTGTTCTAGTTCTCGTCCTCCGATAGACGGACGGTCGTTCACCTCCTCTCGTTCCTCTGTCCTCACTATCACTTCTCTCGTTTCTCTCGCGGACGTCCGGCTGTCCTCTCTCTCAGCGCAGACACTGGCATAATGCATTGCCGCGCGTGCCGAACATGCTTAGACCATGCGGATTATGTGAAAGGCGGTTCTACGCATCGAATACCGTGATCGTCGGGCGGAAGGGCGTGTTGCTGCGAGGAGAGGAGAGCTGTCAGTGAGCGAAGCTCTTTCGTATGCTTAGAAAAAGATGGAAACGCACCCAGGATACACCTTGATCGGGATCGAGCACTCCACCGTGTCGACCTTCGCCGGCACGAGCACGGCGCTCCCGTTCCCGAACGGACTCTGCTGTCCTCGAGCGAGCGACATGCTCGGCGTCGGCCTGTGATGCGCGCCGCTCGCTGCCTTCTGCAGCGGTCCTGGCGCGGGAGGAGGCTCGGGCATGGCGCTCGAGAAGAGGACGGGGACGTAGCCGAGGTCGGGGACGGCGCGGTACGAGATGTGCTGGACGGGTGTCGGCTCGCCGGCTCGTGGAGGGACGGGCATGAGGTGTGCTGCGCCAGAAGGTGGGATCGGGGGAGGTGGAGGAAGGGTGACGGGAACGGCGGGCTCGAACCCGTATGCGAAAGATTTCGAACGACCGTGTCGTGGAGGTGTCGAAGTCCCGCCGTTGGGGGAGGGGGAGCTGCGTCCGCCTGATCTGCTCGCTCCGAGAGCCGCTGCGAGTCTTCGCGGCGTTATGTTGGGCGTCGCGCCGGCGGAAGCTTCCGGAGATGGCGGGATGACGAGGAAGGAGAGGCGAACGGACCACTGCAGCTTGACGCCACTCGTGCCGAAGTCAGGCGTGGCGCCAGACGGGATGGCGAGAGCGAAGCCGAGTCGTGCGGCATCGAGGGTCATCTCGTGATGTTCGGCGTGCAGGCGGCGAGTGATCTGTCGCATCCGAGGAGCCGGCATTGTCGAGATGGACGTCTCGACGAGCTCGTGCGTCTCGAGGCGTGCCGAGACCTGCAGAGACGGGCGTGAGCTACGCGAAAGTGCAGTTCGACACGAGGGAGATCGCACCCGCAAGACGCGTCCTTCTCCGCCGTTCAGCAGGATCGAGCCGTTCACTGTCTCGCCCAATCGATACGCAGACTTGACGAGCGTCAAGCTCGCGACCTGGTAGCCGTCCTTGTTGATGTCGTACGAGACTGCGCGACGTGATTGTCAGCCTTGGTCCAGGATTTGTGTATCTTTGTCCGGGACGCACCCTTCTGCGAGTTCCTCGACACGATCTCAACTGCCGCCTTGCAGCCCTCCGTCTCATCGACGTCGAGGCCAAACGCCTCAATCGCCTTGTCGCCCCCGCCGCGATGCGAGCTCATCTCTGGCCGAAGGGATGGCGGCGCTTCCATCAGAGTTGGCGAACGTGTCGCCTCAAGCGTTGGCGAAAGACTCGGGTTCTGGACGATCTCGGGGGAGCTTGAGGCGACAGAGGAGAGAAGGTTGACGGCGTAGGACTCGAAGTCGTCTTTGCCGGTGTCTGCAAGGCGATCGGTCAGTCGCACCGAAAGAGCGGCCCGGACGGACAATCTGCAACTCACCGGGTCTCTGCAGCTTCGTCACGGCGACTGCCGTTTCCTCCCTATGCTGCACGTCTGCCGTAATCGCCTCGTCTCGCTGGAAGATGACAGGGTTTGTCAAGTCGTAGAACGGCCGGGCTCCGGTCACTGCAGCGCAAAGTCGTCAGCCTGAGGATTGCCAGGCGCGCGCGGTGTGCACTCACCGCCGACATGGTTGTACACCCGAATTGGTACTCGCATGACGCGGCTAACGGACGGTTTTCCCTGTGCTTTCGGAACTGGCCGAACATCATCCGCCGCGTGTTTGAGCGGAATCGGATCGAGCGAGATGCGATTCGAGCCGACGACAAGGTGGTAGTTGAACTTGATCGCCTTGCCGCGGAATGAGGGAGGGAGGTCGGCGGGGATGCGCATGCTGAAAGTGACTGCGGATCGACAACCTCGAAGTCAGCGTTGTCAGGATTTTCGCTCGACGGGCTACAACGTACATCTTTTGCTCTGACCGGGTTGCAGGACGAGGTCGACGGCCAAGATGCTTGGCGGGCACGAGAGTGTCGGAACGCTTCTGTCCTTGATCGCGCGGTCCTTCCGCTCCTCAAGACTTGCCGCTCCTCGCGGATGCTCTGCCGGCATCTCAGCTCCTGCACCTGGTTCTACGCTCGATTTTTGATGCGCGCCGCCTCTGCCCCATCCCAGCCACCCTCTCCAGCCGCCGTCCGTCCGTCTATCCTCCAGCGTACCGCCGCCAACTCCGACGCCGCCCGTTCCGCCCGCTAGTAATCGCTTGACCTCGAGGAATTCGGCCGGCTTGATGAGCGATTCGTCGACTTCGAACGTTCCCTCGAGATGTGCGAAAGCCCAGAGGATGGCGAGCGTGTTCGGCGGGTGCAGAAGGGATGGCGAAGTCGGTTCGGGTTCGTGACCGTAAGATATTGCGCGGTTGCGATCCTGGACAGGTCGGAGTAAGGCGGAAGGAGCCGATGCGATGCGATTTGTGAGGGGTCCTGCCTTCTGCGTCGCATGGTGCGAGTACTTGGCCTCCAGTACAGACTCCATTGTGTCGTTCTGACCCATACCGTAGAAGCCGTTCCCGCTCGTGTCGGCTTCGTTGGCGTCGTAGTCGGACTCTGAGTCGTCGGAAGCGAGCGTGAGGGATGAGACTCGAGCTCGCGAGTTCATGGCGTAGGGAAGGTTCGACGGAGTGCGCTGATGGCCGAAGGTCGGTCTTCGAGGAAAGTGAGGAGGAGCGGGGGCTGAGGAGGACTCGGAAACGGGGAAAGCTGCATCGTCGGGAAAGTTGGGCTGTTGTCGGTCAATGGGCGAGATCTCCTCGCCAATTGGTGGTGCTCGACCTGCAAAACAAATTTCGTCACAACATGTCGCGTTACTCGTCGAGCGAGGAGCGCACCTTGCTGCCCATCTACCCGCAAGTCGTCCTCGCTCCGCTGACCGGCCAGTCCGCCTCCTGCAATGCTGCCTCCAAACCTTGACTTCGCATGTTCTTCCGCCAGTCGACTTCCTTCAGGCGCACCGGATGGCGCCGTGAAGTTCCTCCCGCCTGCCTCGCCGTTCGCTGCTCCCCGCCCATTGCGCAAAAGCAGGTCCGGCGAGCTGACTGCCATACTTTGCGCTCGTGCATGTCCGCCTCCGAGCAATCCAGGCCGTCGAGGACCATTTGCGTAGAGTCCGCCGCCGCGAGCAGGAGGAACGGCGAGTGACAGTGGTGGAGGTGGTGCAGGAGTCTTGCCGATAAGACCCTTGCGATTGGGTAGATAGGGAGCTTGAGATGATGCTGAAGGAGATGAAGGGCTGTTCGTAGTCGATTGAGGCGGACGCAGAGAACCGGTCGACGAAGTGCTCGAGAAGACCGGCCTGCGAGGCGATGTCGGCGGGGTGGCGAGATCGGTGGTCGAAGCGCTCGCCGCCGCGCTCAAGCTTGGATGCGCTACATGTCCGCTCGACGCTGTCCGGCCGAATGAAGGTGGAGAGGCAGGCGACTGATTCTGGCGAGGCCAAGCATCGCGTGCGGGACCTGCCTGACTCGCGCTCGTTCGCCACGACCCCATTTGTACCGAAGAGGCGGTCCTCGCGTGTCCAGACGAAGCGTACGGCGAGTGCTGAGCCGGTGAAGAGGCATGTGGGGTCGTCGAGGTGGAGGGCTCTGGGGCGGGAGGATGCGTGTTGCGGAAAGTGACGGTCGCAGTGAAGACCTCTCCTGCGAAGAAAGCGCTCGCGGACGGGCTGACCGTCACGCTCAAGCCGGGTTGCGGCGCCATCTACCTCTCGCGACCTGAGAGGAAGAGCAGTCAGTCAACCTGGGTCAAGCGGGATCCGGCTGTGGGCGAACGTACTAGTCGATCTAGATAAGGCTCAAACGCCCTGTTCGAGCAGATGCAAGCGGAAGCAGCGACACGAGCGAGGGAGAGACGCGCAGTTAGGCGTGGCAGGAGGAGGTAATGTCGAGGAGTCGCTTCGTAGGACTTGCTGAGTGCTGGAATGAGACAAGGGCGGCCAGAAAAGCACGTCCACCCTGCTCGCTTGACGCCCAGCGGACGCGACATGGCAGGAGAGCCTGCGCACTGGCCATTCAAGCGTCTAGTGCGCTCGGCTATGCAAGCGGTGTATACTTGATATTGTGATAGATATGTCTACTCCTTCTGTTTCTATGGTCGCCTCTAAGCGTCCAGCGGCAGCTTTACCCGCGCCCACCAAACCTCCCAATCACTCTTCCGCATCCCGACTTTCCGCATCAACGCATTACTGGCCACATTCTCCGCATGCACGTAGCAGAACGCTGCGGCGTTCCGCTCCTCCTGCTCGACATGTCGTGGCGCCTCGGCGGGGGAGAACATGCAAGATATCCGGGTGCGAAGAACGAGGGCGCCGAGGCCGCGCTGGCGATGTGAAGAGGAGACGTGAAGGGTACCGATGGAGCCGTCGCGGTGCGTCGTACAATGAGCAAGGATGGCCGAGGGGATCGATACGGCTGTAGAGTTGATGGAAGGATCGGTGGAACTGTCGACGGAGCGTAGGACGGTGGTGTAAGGCAGCCGGGTCGAGATGTAGACCGGAGGATGCGGTACTTCGGATGTTGAGAGGATCTGCGAGGTTGGATGTTTCAGCAAAACCGGGACCTGAGGAAACGGCGTCCGAAGGAGACGTGAACTCACCTCTGCTACGTCTTCCTCCCTTCCCTCAGTCGCGACCACGCCACCAGGCCATACAATACCTCCCTTCGTAGCCCCGTTGACCGATAAAGATTCAGCGATATCTTGCGGCAGGAGGTAGTGGATTTCCGAGTTGGAGAAAGGCTTGGTGTCGAAGAAGCGCCCGATGCAGGATGTCCAGACGTCGGGAACAGCTCCGATACTTATCCCTGACGGCACATGGAACGTCAGCTTCGAGGATTCGCGGTGTGCAGGACTGGAACGCACGGTCTCGCCCTCTATGATGCTCTAGTAGGTACAGCCGCAGCGCCCGTCCGACCAGTTCTTCGCCTTCCGCCCTTTCCGCCTCTCTCGGCGCCAGTTTCGCTTCACATGAGCAAAAGAAGCGCAGCTGGTTGCCGAGGTCTGCGAGGATTAGCCAGGGAGCTCGACCTCGCCCTCCCTCACCTTCTGCTTCTGCGCCAGGCGGAAAGGTGACATAGACTGCGATGGACAGTCCCGGTGTCTGCAGTGTCGAGTATAGCGGGAGCGAGCGCGGTAGATGTGGTCGGAGGAGGTCGAGAAGTGGGGAGTGCTTGTCGTGCGGGAAGAGGGTGACGAGTACGGGTGCGACGGTCATGACTGTCTCGGAGCCGTGAAGCAGCCTCCCCAGCCACACAAGTAGCCGTTCAGACGGAGGCTACGTGTTAGAAGGAGGCCAGGTCGCTTCTCTGTCCCCTCCTTATCATCTCGACGCTTCGCAACAGCTCAAATGGGTAAGTGCGCTCTCTGAGTCGTTCTCTTGAGGCCTACTGACCCAATTCCAGCCTCCGCCGCTACATTTTCAGGTCTTGCTCTCTGGCTCTCCCCCCACCACGGCGACGAGGTCGAAGGTGTGTGCATTCTTCATGCTTGCTGTCGACCCAGTATCGACATCTTCTGTTCGCACAGACCTCAGCGGCCTGATCACCGACCTCGCCAGGGAATTTGACACCCCTCGCTTCGATCCTCATGTCACCCTCCTTTCAGGCATCCCCTCCTCCGCGCCCGTCTCAGGCGTTCTCGACTCGCTCTCTTCTGCTATCGCAACGTGGCGAACAACCCATCAGCCTCCGCTCCGGCTGTCCTTCCGCGAACTCGGCACGAAGGCGGACGAACAGAACTTCTTCCAGTACCTCTTCGCCAAGATCTCGCATGACGAACCACTCCTCGCCTTGCGAAAAGCGGCCCGAGATGCACTGCTACCTGAAGTTGCGGCACGACAACCAGGGGACGATTACTTTCCGCACCACTCGCTCATGTATGGCGTGGATCACGAGGAACGACGGGTCAAGCACATATTGAGACGATTGGAGGAGGATGGGACGATGCGGACGATTGAAAGTGGACGGCATGCGCTGAAAGGACGGGAAGGGATCGAGGTTAAGGAGGTGCAAGTCTGGATGTGTGAGGGAAAGCCGGAGGAGTGGAAGATGGTTGGCAGTGTGCCGCTGTAGTCGCTGGAACTGAGCGTGGCGGATTACGCGAAGAATTCGAAACTCGATCTGTACTCGTCTCATGGTGCATTGTGTGCGAGAAGGAGCCGAGCGCCCAGTCAACTCGCCTCTCTCGCCCATTCCCTTCATTCTGCACCCACTCGTCTTCTCATGAGACGATGGTGAAGGCTACCCGCGGTATGCACACCGCTTTTTGATTGCCTAGACGTCGCTCACATCCTCGTTCACGGCTCCCCAGGCGTCCTGGTTACCTGGTGAGTATCCCCCTCGGGAGTCGTCGCCGTCTCTCTGGCTCACCCCTCGCTCTTAAGCGATCCCGCCGTCAAGCAAATTCTCCTCCAGCTCGACGAGAACGCAGGCCGGCATCGCTTCATCATCGCAGACCTCGACGAGACGCACGTCCTCATCTCGCCGGACGCCGTCGAGCGGGTCAAGGACGTGAGTCGCCTCATTTCTTACACCTGGCCAATTCGACAGAGCTGATTGAATGGCTTGCAGGAACTGGAAGAGGCGCTCGAAGCGAATCACTGGAACCCGCTCGCCGTCGAGGACCAGTAGAGATCCGTCATCACTTGTTGTACTTCACCATCCACTCTATCTTGCTATCCTGCCATGGGAATCGGTCCAGAGCTACCACCACACCTTGCACGCCCGGGGGCGTCGCCCGAACCAGCCCCCATCGGACCCTCTCTCCCCTCCTCATCCTCATCAGTCGCACCCGCTCCACCTCCCGTTATCGCCGCCGCCGACGACTCGGACGATGACTACGGTCCGTCACTGCCGCCTGAACTGGCTGCTGCGCGGATTGTTGAGTCCAGGACCACGGCTGGACCGCAGTTGCCGTCTGCTCAGGCGGGTCCTCAGCTCCCGCCTCGCCTTGCCGCGCGACGAAGGGTGTCGCCATCGCCGCCTGTTGATTCAAGTCGACCACCTGGTATGGTTGGAGGAACGGCAGTCGTGATGGACCCGCCGTACGGCGACTTTGCGGTCTACGGACCCGCTAGCGACGACGAAGACGACTCGGTTGGACCGATGCCGCTGCCTGCGGGCGCGAGCAACGACGATAACGACGGTGTGAGGTTGTTCAGGGAGCGGGAGGAGCGGGAGAAGGAGAAGGAGCGGCAGGCAAAGGAGGGCAAGAAGCTGCAGAGGGAGGAGTGGATGCTTGTCCCCCCGAAGGAGATGGACTTGCTGAGCTGTGCGTGCGCCATCCCACGTTTCAGTAGTCTATCACTAGCAGTCAACGTCTTGCAGCGATCGATACGACGAAGCTAAAGTCCCGCGGCTTCGCGACCGGCAAAGCCGCCCAGTCCGCCTCATCCAAGAAGTCCTCCTCCGACGTCAACCTCTGGACCGAGACTCCCGCCGAGCGACAACAGCGACTCGCGGACGAGATGATGGGCAAGAAGCGGCGGGCGGAGAATGCGTCGGCTGAGGACGAGACGGACGATGCGCGGAGGAAGCGGATGCGGGACCAGCATCTCAAGGATGAGGTTGAGCGGTACAACGTGTGTCATCTATTTTCTCCAGTGTATTTGTCTTGGAGAAGCGGTTGACTTGTCGGCCTTCCGCAGAAATCGGCTCGCAACCAGTCCCTCCTCGACCAGCACTCCAAATCATCCAAGTCCAGGGGCAAAGACGCAGACGACGACCGCGCGCCGACAGCCATCTGGGACCGCGACCGTGACATGGGCGTCGGAGGCAGGCTTATGGACGACCACCAGCGGGCGAACGCGATCAAGAACGCGAAGGGGTTGGGAGGGAAGTTCGGTGGAGGTGGCTTCTTGTGAGCGGCTCAATCTTTTACGCTGCAATGTGCTCCACTCTTGCTTTCCTCGTTCAGATTTGTGGCGATGGAGAGACGAGGGAAGCGATGTACGGTTCTCAAGCAATGCAAGCGAGGAGAGGGAAGGGAGGAACCGGCCAGCGATCTACACGAGCGAGAAGGGAGGCAGACACAGATGATCAAGCGAAGAAGAAAGACATCAACAAGGAGAGGAGGGAAGAGACAGGCGAAGGAAGGTATAGACAGCAGGAGGTATTGTACGAATGAGAGTAAGAGAGGTGTATGTGGGCAAATTGGGAGTTCGTGTATGGAGCGTTGACGATGGAAGGTATGCAACATGCCTGTGCGTCTCAACGGGCGCTTTTGTAAAGTCCAGCTTATGCCCTCGCCCCTTGCCACGGCGGACGAGTCGGACCATGCGATCCATGCGATCCTGCGCTTCTGCCCTTCCAGAATTCGCCGATGACCGTCGCGAAAGCAAATATAAGGGCGAAGAGGATCGACGGGATGAGGAAGGCGAGCGGCGGACGAGGTGGAAGAGTCGAGGAGGTGGTCCCGCTATCCTGGCGCGAGTGGTGCGGCGAAGCGGAGCGCGAGTGGCGAGGAGTAGGGTGAGGAACGTCGAAGGGGAGAGCTTCATCGTCGGTGCCCCAGCCGGCTGCATCTCCGGTATCGCCTTCCTCGCGCGAACCTGGTCTTTCGAGCAGGACGGGTGGCGGAGGTGACGCCTTGAACGCCCAAGCGGAAGCGACGGAGGGCTCTGCCGCAGACTGTTTGGTCCTGCGCCTGGACTTACGACGCTTGACAGGCTCGCCGTCACTGTCCGGCTGCTCCTCGACCGTCGGCGTCGCCGTCCTCCCCCTCTCGTCGCCGTGCGACGCGTCATGCCTGCCCGCCATACTCCTATTCGCACCCGCCGCCTTGACCGCCAAGTCAAGCGCACCTTTCGCGTTGCCGATCATGCGACCCATCCCCGCCCGAACGCCCTCAAAACTCCCGCCGAGCGAGCGCTGGACGTCTCCGACGCGGCGCGAGCAGTCGTCGTAGAAAGTCAAACTGAACGAGGTGGCGAGGACGGTCGAGACGGTGATTGCGGCGATGGCAGAGACAACGAGGAAGGCGAGACTCTGGAAGACAGGGCGGAAGAAGGGAAGAGTCGAGTCTGAGAGGGCTTTGGCGATCGCATGTTCGGCGCTATCGTCGCGCTCACGCATGGTCGTGCGGCGCTCGACGGCGAAGCTAGAGGCGGAGGCATGCGAGGAACGGCGGAAGAAGGGGGACGAGGTGGCGGGAGTCGAGGGCGAGGCGTGCAAGAAAGCGGCAGACGCCGAGCGAGGGAACGTGTTCGACGAAAGCCTGTGCGCAGAGGACTCTGGCGCGCCGAGGGAGCGACGAGATTGGCGGGCGCCTGTCGTACCGCTCGCACGCCAGTGCAGGCCCGATGGCGAGCGAGTCCTGGACGACCCGGTGCTGGACGAGCGCGTGAAAGGCGGAGCGAAGCAGACGTGTGGGCGGGCGGTGTGCGACCGGGTGCGCGGCCTTGGCGTGGGCGCGTCTGAGTGGGTCTCTTCGTCAGGGTGCAAGGCGGATGGGAAGGAGTAACGGATCTGGCGGCGCTCGGTACGCAGGGTGGTCGTCTTCGTAGTCGTCGTCTTCCTGGTGGTTGAAGCGAACCTGACGCTGTCGTCCTCTTTGTCGGACGATGGGAACCGCTGCGTCCAGCCGTTCGTTCGGAACGCGGGGAGGCCGAGGGGATCGTGGACCGCGTCTAAAGCGGGCTCAGGCGGGTCCGAAAAACCGTCGAACGAGTCGATATACTCGACTGGAGCGACTGCCCTCCGTTTCTGCGGCGAGCGCGAAGACCTCCCTGTTTTGGTGGGACCTCCGTGACCGACCATGCTTCCGCCGCGCTGTTGCCTGCCTTTCAGGTCTGCCTCGACGTACTCCGGTGAGTTGGTAACGGAGGGAGGGACGGACGAGGGGGGTGTCGGGTCCGGTGTGTGAGGGAGGGCGGGAGCGGGGAAGGACTTGAAAGTGCTTGCGGCGGCGTTGTGCGGGTGCGAGGAGTTGTCGGACTTCTGACGCCTGTTCACTGCGTTCCACGGCAGCATCGCAGCGCTCTGCAGCGCTGAGTGTCGCAGATCAGCACAAAGTGATGAGGAAGGGCAGAGAGGTGTAGTACACGAGCAAACGCACCTGGCGTGTCCCGAACGGTCTCGTTAGGTCACTTTGGGTCTGTTCAAGCAGTCTGAGCAGCCAGCAAGGACCCTGAGCGTGTGAAGTGAGCAGTTCGAGGACAAGACCGGTCCTGCGTGAAAGACGAAGGTCGGCCAAATCTTTCGCGGGTTCGAGAGTCTCTAGTCGCAGGCACGGTGTTTGAGAGCCTGTCTAAACGAGGATCGACAAGTAGCAGAGCTTGCGGAGACAAATGCAAGTCTGGTCGTCGTGATGCTGTCCAAGGAATTGAACAGCGACACGTTCGGGTCCAGTTGTGCGTGTAAATACAGAGATGAAGCAACGGATACAATACAGTGCCAAGAAGAAAGCCATGTAGCCACGCCAGGACGTCCATAGAACAGAGAACAACCGGGGCAGCCTCTTTCGGGGCAGGAAAGACGAAACGACGAAAGGGTGGTGTCCTGCGGGAAGCAAAGAGACAGGCGTGAAGAGGAATCAGCATCAGTCTGTCCAGGGTAGACGGGAAGCAGGCGAGGGGGATGGCGACGCACCATGATATACTCCTCAATCTCGGTCGTGCTTGCCGTGCTTATATCCGTAGCGCGTCTCCTCGATGACCTCCTTGATGCCCGGGTACACCTCCCTGACTGCATTGACCGCCCAGATCGGGTCTTGGTGCTCTGCGCAGGCCAAGTCGAAGAGGTCAGCTTCAGCTCTTTGCAACCTGGCGCTCGCACGTCCCAGCGAGCTCATACCCTTCACGAGAGCGTGCAAGCTGAAGGTCTCGAAGATTCGCCGGACAGAGCAGGACGCACCGTAGTTCTCGAGCGCGACAGCCTTGACCAGCCTGACATTCGGCTCGTGACTCCTGATGCGCTCGAC
The DNA here is from genome assembly GCA_023628235.1 of Rhodotorula sp. S30-09. NCBI lineage: Eukaryota > Fungi > Basidiomycota > Microbotryomycetes > Sporidiobolales > Sporidiobolaceae > Rhodotorula > Rhodotorula sp. S30-09. The sequence continues at coordinate 257,408 of JAMALD010000007.1, forward strand.
GAGAGGCTTGCCGAGGATGAGCGTATCGAGTGTGCCGTAGAAGATGGCGAGAGGCGGCATCGAGGCGGGGAACCACGGCTCGGTCGTGCGTGTGTCAAAGACGCAGTTCTTGCCGGCAAATACGTTCATGTCTGCGAGGCGGAGCGAGCAGTGTCAGCGCCTCATGGAATGCCCTGTTCGCGAAGCTTTCCGCCGGCCGTCGCCTTGCGGCAACAGGGCCAAGCGCAAGCGAGAGCAGGCGTCGAGGCGAGAGCTTACAGTCTGCGGCAGGGCGAACCCGTCAGTCTGGATCAATCCCTTCGGTGCAAAGAGCAGGCTGCCACTCACAGAGAAGCAGTTCGCTGCTGTTCGGTACAGCGACGGTTCGGAAGAACTTGGGAATCTGGCGCCTGACCCTGTCCGCAGCGCGTCAAGTTAGCGCGACTCGAAAGGAGAACTCGGGAGGTAAAGAATGTACCAATTGTGGTCGTGGAAGCCGAAGATGAAGGCGAAAGTCGGGTTGGCGAAGTGGCCGAAGAGCCAGCCCGGCAAGATTGCCTGAAGGATACCGATGGCGGGCATGAACTCGCGGACTGCTCGTCGAGACTCGTCAGTTGCCGCCACCCTCAGACCGCGTGTAAGAGGACGCACCGCCGAAGACGAGCTTCCAGAGCTTGCGCGAGCCGGCGAACTTGCGCATGAGGGAGAAGGGGAAGTGGCCGAGGCATGGTCCGGCGTAGACGGCAGGAGCGAGCGAGATGAAGCACGAGATCTTGTTGCCCAGGTCGGGGCGCATGCCGCGCGAGAGGGCGAGGTACACTGCACGGGCGATAATGTCAGGAGGCGTGAAGGGCCGGCAATGCGAAGGCGACGTACTGGTGCCGCATCCTTGCGAGTGTCCAATGTAGGCAGGCTGCGCGAGCACCATGAGTTAGTGTGGGAAGGACAGGATCGTAAGGCGAGCAAATGAACCTTGAGTCCAGTCTCCTTGCCGACGTAGTCGACGATGGCGGGAAGGTCGTACAGGCCGATCTCCTTGACCTGTTGGTCGCTCGACTTGTCAACCCCGAATCGAGCTGCAGATAAGACGAAGGGCGACGTACAGTCCAAGCCCAGTAGCGCGGGTCAGCGCGGGAGTACTGTTCAACGTTGGGAAGGTCAGCTTCGTCGTCCTGCGCGATTCGGGATCATCGCTGAGACGGGCGGACGCACGTGGCGGTGAGGCATCTTGAAGTTGGTACGGATGTTCGAGAGCCAGACGTCGTAGCCCTGTTCGAGCAGCCAGAAAGCGAGCGAGCGCTCCTCGTTGACCACTACAAACGAGAGTCGTCAGTCTCGTGAGTTCGGTAGAGCGAGGGAGCTGTCACCGAACACACTGAAAGTGACAGAAGTTGACAGGATACCGTGCTGGAGGATGACGGGGTGTCCGCGCTTCTCGTGATTCCTCGACGTGAGGTGGTGCAGGCGAAGGATAAAGCCGTCCTCGGTCTCGACGTCGATGTCCTCACCTGCGAAAGTTGAGGAATTAGCACACTCCAAGTTCAGAAAGGCAGGAGAAGGGCGTACAGTCGTAGCCCCAGTAGTTGGCGTAGTAGGCCGCGCGTGTCGAGTACCGCTCGCCCGTGATGCGCTCCTCAAACTCCTTCTCGACCTTGGCGCGAGGCGGCGACTTGTGCAACGGGTTCAGCTTGTTCGTTACGTAGACGACGAGCGACATGATCACGACCACGTTGAATGCGAGCGTCGTGGCGAGGAACGACCCAAGCTGGAAGCCGGTCAGCCAGCAGCGCTCGTAGAACGTCAACGTGCGGTAGGCGGGGCGCGGCGGGACGTCATTAACGAAGTTCGTGTCATCCGGGTCGTAGCCGCGGTCGTTATTCTTGGAGAAGAAGTCCTGATTCTGGCGACCTTGCGGCTCGTAGCTGTACCGGTCCTCGGCAGTGTACGCCTGCGAGAAGACCGATTGTTGTCCGCCGCGAGAACCGCCGCTGCAGAATTGCAGGCGGTGAGAGTCAGCTGTTGTTCGCTTGGATCGTCGCCGAGGACTGCGCGCGGACTAGAGCAAGACATTGGCTCGTCGTATGTACCGCTCCGCCCTCGCGAATCGCAAGGGAGAGGCGGCGGGACCAAGAGAAAGAGCCTCACTAGTAAGCATCGTCTTCAGGCTGGCCGTACGCCCGGCCGACGTCTCCTTGTTCGTTTTCTGCGTAGTCACGCAGGTCACTCCCGGGAGGAGCACCGAAAGCTGCCGAGCCGCCGACGAACTGCAAAGGCGGAACGAGCGACAGTCAGGAATCGACGCTCACGCAAGCGGGACGCGGTAGAACGCCGAGGCTGGCTCATTTCTCCTGAGTGGGGAGACGTACGCCTTCTTCCGGTCCCTCCTTCTCCTTGACCCGCCCGTCTCCGACGAGCGTTCCCAGTGGCCGGTCGTGGTTGTCCAGGGCGGCCCTCTCGAGTTCTTTCGTCGTCATGTCCGCCCAGTTCTTCTCGCCAGGCTCGCCACGGGTGTTGCCGCCATACTCGTGGTCGCTGCAACGAGTCGCACGACCGGTCAGCTTGAGGGCGACGGCAAACAGGCCCTCCGAGTGGGGCGAAAAGGTCGGCGACGACGCGAGACGCACGCGGAGGGGTGGTCCGACCGGTCGACATGGGTCGGCTGGCGACTGTAGTCCTTGTAGTTGTCGCCCATCGGTGCAGGTGCAGCGAGTCGCGGCGGTGTGGGACGAGGGAGAGAGAGCGACAAGTCGGAGTCCGGCAAGTTCGCCCTGCGCGCGGCGACTTGAACCCCTTCGATCATTCGCTAAGCTCCATTTGGATCCCCGCATGCCCGGCAGCCCCAGCCCAGATCAGAACATTCCTGCCGGGAGGGACGCCGCACACAAGGCTGCTGCTGCTGCTGCTGAGCTGGTCCTCGAAGCCCTGCATCCGCTCGAGCGTCGCCGCCACCGCGCAAGCCGCAGACAACAGCTTCAACGACCAACAAAGTCGACGCCAGCGTTCGTAGCGAACCCGTTTGACAGCATGACCTCGACATCCTACAGTTCCTCCGGTGCCCTCGTCAGCATCTCGCTCGTCTTGTCGGCCAGCACCTCGACGAGGCCAGTCGGCTCGCCCGTCTTCCACCTGCCGACGAGAGCGGCGATGCCGATGCAGAAGAGGAGAACGCCGAGGTCGTTCAAGAATGTCGAGAAGATATCGAGGTAGCGCACGCCTGTCTGGATGGCGACGGCGAGCTGGGGGGAGAACTGCGAGAGCATCGGGAGGAGCGAGTTGATGATGCCCGGCGGGGCGGGACGGTTCTGCGGATTAAAGGCGGCTTAATGGCGGCCGACAGCGGCCAAAGAATGTTCTGAACCCACTCGTAGGAGGAAGAGCCGCGTCGTCTGCAACACGAGCTCGACGCTAACGAACATCCACAGGAGGGGCTGGAAAAGCATAGTTAAGCTCGTCGTAACTCCACAAAAAGGGGAGAGCGAACGCACCACTTCTGCGAGACCATTCAGACCGATTGCATCTGCCACGACGCCCGCATCGCGAGGTTTCCGGCTTATAAGGGCGCCCCAGGACGCCCAGTCGATTCCGTCTTGCGCGCCCGTCCAGCCATGCTCCGCCAGCCGCTTCGCCGGCTCGCACACGACGACAACATAAGCCGCTAGGCCGACCATGGCGAGCAGGTGGATGGCGGGGAAGATGCGGTCGAGGAAGGTCTTCGGCGCTGGAGGGAAAGGCGACATTGGCGGACCCTGCATGAACGGATTCGCTCCCGCCGCCGGTCCTGCGCCTGCTCCTCCTGCTCCTGCTCGAGGTCCTTCAGCACCCGCCATCATCTGCGAGAGCATCTGCGAGAACATGTCGTCTCCTCCCGTTCCTCCTGGCGCGAACGGATTATGTGCTCCTGCGCCTGGAAAGCCAGCTCCTGGGGTTCCACCTCCTCCAAACAGTGCCAAGGGTGACTGCGACGCAAGGTCCACCTCGGCAGGGTCGTCGTCCTGGTTGACATCGGCGAGAGTAGATGGGGGAGGAGGGTTGACGTTGCCGGGTCGAGGAGCGATACCGCCGACAGCTGCGGGAGTGTGAGAGCGTCAGTAGCGGTCTAACACGCTGGACGGAACGCACGCACAGTCCGATATGACGCGTCCCTCGCCCTTTGCGGCACCCGTCAACTTGTCGAGGCGCTCCTTGCCCTTGGCGAGCAGCTTGGCCTGGCGGGCAGCGGCGCGCTGTGCAGCAGGGGAGAGCGGTTTGGACGACATGGCGGCCGCTGCAGCCAGTGATGCGGAACTCAAAGCGAGAACGGACAAGGAAGTGAGAGGGAGAGGTGCGGAAGACAGGCGAGTTCGACGATAAACCCTGTCTTTCCGGCTTTGTGATCTGCAGCAGATTCGCAAGGAGATCGAGCACGCTGTCTAGCAACATGTCAAGGCGGAGGACCGAAGCGGGTGCGCGAAAACTTGCGAAACTACGACAACACAACTTCGTCTCCCTGCTTGTATGGGTGGATGAGTAGCTCGCTGAACCTGCGCAGTAGGAGAAAAGTGTCAGCTCAAGCCGGGGAAGAGACAGGCAGCGAGCCAGCGCACTTTTTGAGAGCCTCGGTTCCGCGCACTTCCTGGCTGAGGAGCGGCATCCGCACGATGTGGAAGTCCTGCGGGCGTGAAGTAAGTCAGACACACGAGGAGGTCGGAGGGAGACATTGAGGTGGTGCACCTCCGCGTAGAGCTCGTACGCCTCCTTGAGGTACTTCTGCTGCTGCTTCCATCGGACCTGGCAGTGCTTGCAGCTTGAGTCTGCGTAGTATGATCGTCAGTATCGCACACAGTGCGCAATTGAGTCACGTACGCACTCTCTTCGGGGTAGAGGAGCTGGTTGACGACAATGGCGTGGACGTCGATTTGGTACTGCGTGAGCTCTTGGACGAGACGCTCCGTCTCGTACAACGACAGGAACTCCGAGACTGCGAATGAGTGCATCAGCAGAAGCACTCGATCAGAGTGCCGAGATCCACGCACTCATGACGGGAATGAAGGTAGTGAGGTCCTGCAGAAGGCGAGAGTCAGCACCGTTTCGTTTGGGCGACTTCTGCTGTACTGACGGGGTTTTTGAACTGCGCGTTGACCTCCGTGACGACCGTCCGCATGCTCTCGAGCTTTTCAAACATCTCGCTCGTGTTCAGTCCACCACCCATCATCGAGCCGATCTGCAGTAACGAGTTCGTCAGTTCCTGTGCACGTCCCGCTTCGTGATTCGAGCCGACCTGGTTCAGCATTGGACCAAAGCGCCCAGAGAGCCCGCTCAGCTTCGCAAGAGCCTTCTCGAGGACCGAAGGGAAGGAGAGGAAGCGGAGAGTGTGACCGGTCGGCGCGGTGTCGAAGACGATAACCGAGAACTCCATCGACTTGACATGCCTGCGGATGTTGTTGTCAGTACTCATCTATGGCACAGAAAGAGAGGAACGCACTTCATGACCTCCGCAAAGCCCATCGCCTCGTCAATTCCGGGAATTGCAAACGCCAAGTCCTGCATCATGCCGTTCATACCGCTGTCGTCCCCTGCCGATGGAGATTTTCAACAATAGTACGAGAAGAAGAGCGATGACCTGGGCCCACCAGACTCGACCATGTCCTTCATGGACGCGCTCGGGTCGATCTCCATCGCGTACAGGTTCGTAAAGCCATTGACCTTGCTTGCCTCCTTGCCGAACTTCTGCGAAAATGCGTCGGAGAGGTTGTGCGCTGGGTCGGTGGAGCTGGTTCCAAAAGCGGGTTAGGCGAGAGGCTTGGACGGCGGCGACGAGGCGTACATGAGGAGTACCGACTCGCGAACCTTCGCCAATTGAACCGCCAGACTACAGCTCGTTGTGGTCTTTCCTACGCCTCCCTTACCGCCTACGAAGATCCACTTGAGCGTATCTGCGAGGTAGGAGGAAGCGGGAGAGCGGAAGGAGTGAGAGAGGGCGGCGCCGAGAAACCGGGGAAGAGTCGCAATTTGGTGACGGTATCGTTCAAGCGATAGTTTTGGGTGTTTGCAGGAGTCGGCGAAAGTGTGGTCGCAGCCCAGTGCGAGCGAGAGAAGGATGGGGTATGAACGGCGAGGTCGACAGGTAGAACAAGCCCGTTAGCGACGCTCTCGTCGCAGTTGATACGCCCGTACGCACCCTGATCAAGGATATTCTGCAACGACGGCTCCAGCGAGTCGCCCTCGGGCTCTGCGCAGATGTACGCGGCCGACATTGGCGAGGGGAAGATGAGGTCGAGAGGGGAGGGAAGGCGGGATGGACGGTAGTCAGGGCGCCTCCAGCAGGATGGAAGCTGTCCAGAACACGTAACGCGAGCAGCAGAACCAGCTGAGAGGTTTGAAGAAGGAGAAGCAGGACACCCCACTTCGCAGGCTTCCTAATCGACGAATACAAGCGGTTTCTAATCTCCAGGCTTACACGAGGTCATGTTCTTCCTCGTTCTTTAGTTCGTCTGTGGGAGAACGATATTGTACTGCAACTGCAACGACAGAGAGACAGGAGAGTACAGGAGTGCGACCAGGGATGCGTGATAAGGCGAAAGGAACAAATCGAAGGATAACTCGCGGGACAACCGGATGCGATCAAGCGGAATGCGAAATGTGGAGATGGATAGAAAGGATGCAAGGATGAGGAAGGACATCCAGGATGTCTAGGTGACCGAGGGCGCGAGGACGACGAATGCGAGGACATCGCTCGCGTACGGGTCGACAACGGGGCGCACCTTCTCGACGCCGTCGGGGACGCTCAAATCGTCCATATGCGCTCCGACGGCATCCTCGTCGACCTCGGCAGACGAAGACGGGGGCGTCTCGTCGCCCGAGTAGAAGAGCGAGTCGCGCGATTGGGACGACATGGAGGACATCCAAGACTCGCTCTCGACGAGCGAGTTGGCTGAGTAACAGGGTACGGTTGGGCGAGATTCGCCTATTGCTGGAGTAGGCGGAGCGGAGGCGGAGTGAGTGGATCCGAGGACGAGGTTGGATGAGCGGCGGGAGCGGGAGAGCGGCGGACGGACGGGCGAGTCTCGCTCGCCTGCTGTGATGCTCGACGCCGCGGGGAAGATGGCGGGCGTAGTCGTACCGGTCGAAGGTGGAAGCGACTCATGCGAGATGGCCTTGACGAGCTGCTGCGAGGACCGCTTCGAAACGAGCGAGCGACACTTATCGGGCGTCTCTGGCTGCTCGACGATGCTGTCGAGACTTGGTGCTGAAGGTGACGAGAGGCCGGAGTCGGTAAGGGATGGCGAAACGATCGGTGCGACAGTTGGGAAGATGTCTGCTGACTGCGCCCGTTCGATCTGAGGCCTCGAGAGTGGTCGTCCGAGTACCTCAAAGCTCCTTGCCTTTCCGGCTTGCCCATAATCCAGCATCTCCCACCTAACAGGCGAGTCGAGACTCGTGACGCTCGAGGCGCGCGACTCGCTCCCTCGCTTGCCCCTGCCGAGCTTGATCGCCTTACTCCACATTCCATTCGACGAGATCGACCCGCTGGGCGAGGGAGGCGCAGCCATACTCCATCGACCGGTCCGTGGTGCGCAAGGCGAAATGCGTGCGCGCTCGTTGTCGGCGTAGTAGGAGCTGTCGGCTGACGAGGTGGTCGATCCGCGCTTCTTGGTCTCGAGAGGTGGGAGCGTTGCGCGACGGGCAGAAGATGAGAAGGAGCTGACGGGAGAAGGCGGGCGAGGAACAGGCGACATGGCTTCTGCTTCGTTCGGCTCGTAGGCGAGCGGCGAGGTTACGAACGACGCGATCGATGACTGGCCGCTCAAGCGACGCGGCGTGCTTGATCGAACCAGAGCCGTTGCTAGTTGCAAGCTCGACGCGTCCTTCGCCTCGTCCGCAAAGTCGAGCAAGTCGGGATGAGGCGGGTCGTTAAAAGGCCGCAGAAGGTAGTCGTCATCCGTCCGCAACGTGATCTTCGACGGCGCCTGCTTCCTCAACTTGCGGGCCCCGCGATTCTCTTTGACGGTCTCATTCCGCGAGAGCGAGACCGAATGCCTCCATTCGCTCGAGCTGTCGAACGAGGCGTGCGGTCGCGTGGAAGTCATGCTCTCGGCGAGGGGGACCTCACTTGCGCTTTTGGCGCGGTGAGACGGACGAGGACGGGCGGTCGCTTTGCGGACGAGGTTGAAGGGATTCAGGCGCGGTGCGATCGAGGGACTGGCGAGCGGCGGGCCGCTTTGAGGCTGAGGGACGGGGAGGACAGAAAGCGAGTGACGGTGTCGGGGCGTGTATGCGCGGCCGATTTGGCGAGAGGAGGCGGTCGAGTCGCATGCCGGTGAGAAGGCGATTTGAGGGAGAGGGGATGCAGGTGCAGGCGAGGGATTTTTGAGGCGGTACTCGGCGAGCAGCCTCGAGCAGTGCGTGTGGTCGAATAGTCCAAACCCCTGCACGGACAGATCAAAGCATTAGCCTCAAAGGGGCTCAGCGAGCGAAGGGAACGAGGCGAAGTGAAACGCACCTCAAGCTCGTCGTAGGTCGGGATAGGGTCATTAAGCGATTCGAGCATCTCCCTGAACGTCGGTCCGCGGTCCTTGTCTGCAACAGGCCAGTCAAACTCGACCCCCTCCTCCGTTGGTTCAGCCAACAGAACCGGTTCGTTCGCTCCTTCGTCCACGCGCCCTTCCGGCTGGTCGTGAATAGGAAGTGGCTCCTGAGCAAGCGCGTGAACCTCTGACATGTTGGCGAAACGCGTCGAGCGAGTCGCAATGTCTGTCGAGCGCGAGAGTCCGGCGAAGTCTGGACGCCGTCGGCGCGTCTGGCGGGAGACGTAGACTGTCTAAGGGTTCGTGGGGGTGGGTGTATGTCGTTGCGGTTGTCAAGGCGCGGCCTGGCGATTATGGCGTTCTCAAGGACGCGACGGTCGCTGCGCCTGGGTCGACTCCAGGAGACGAGGAGCCTGTCGGCAGGTGGCGAAGGTCGTGGCAAGCGCTCGAGCTGTGCGCGTATGCAGCGTACAGTCTTGTCAAGCAGCAACGATACCAAAGAGCGCGAAGGAGCGATGCAGGGGAAGAACGAGAAAGAGGGTGCTTCTACACGACCTTCCTCGCAGGGCAACGACAGCGGGGCCACGGACTCAACTCCGCTCACAATTTCCCTGCCACGCTTATGCGCACGCTTGCGCTGGCCGAGACATCCGGACCGCAGCCGGGGAGGTCGTCGAGGAGCGGAAGAAGTGTCCATTGAGCAAGTTTGGCACGAATACAGACTCGAGGAGGAGGGAGAAAGAGCGAAGACGGTGCGAAAGGGACAGATGCTGAAAGATAGAGGCGATAGAGTAACGACAGAGAGGATAATGGGTCTCGAGAGGTGGGGAGGGAGACGACCCGCGTCTGCGCAAACTCAGGCCTTATACGACATGGCCCGCTTAACGCGCTGTCGAGTCGTCGCCGATGCCGACGCCGAGCCGCTCGAGGAGGTCGCAGTAGCAGTCAGTGTCTGGCCCTTCGCAGACGAGCGGGCACTCTGCTCGGCAGTCCACGCAGGAACGGAAGTCGACGCATAAGGCGCAACGTTTGAGGGTGCGGCGCCGCATGAGGAGGAGAGGTCGGAGCCAATGCCGGCGAGGTAGGCTTCGGCAGCGGATTGGGTCGTCGTGCCATTCTGGCCAAAGTCGGACGCCTTGGGGATCGTCGCCGAGTTGTTCTTCAGAAGCGTGACTGCGAGCGTTGCGAGCATCAGTAACGTCTTCCGGCCCAGCATCTCGCGGTGAAAAGGAGCGCACCAAACGAGTACTGCAAAGCGGGCAAGGAAGCGAGGAAGTCAGGTCGTCTGTCGGATTACGAGCGTGAAGCCGGACGCACCTGGCTGTAGTCAAGACCAGCGGCGAGATCCTGCTGACTCGTCTCGAGCTTCCAGCTCCAGTAATGGCCGCCAGCGCTGTAAGGGGAAAGAGAACAAGGGAAGAGGGAGGAAGGAAGGGGCGGGTCAGCGTCCTTGCCTAAGCGGTTCGTACGCTTGTCACGGCTCTCGTTGAAAGCGCAGATGGCGTATAAGCGCATGGGAGCGCCTAGAAAGCGCCGGAAGACGCCGGAAGACGGCGAAAGGAGAGGAAGGGTCCAACACACCTCCAGGTCCAAGTCGCGAGTTGCTGCTCGTAGAACTCCTTCTCAAACGCCTGGTCTTTGACTCCCGTATACAAGCTCCATTCGTCGATGCAGACAGGGATAGGGTACTGCGGGAAGACCTCGCGGCGATCAGCGATGTCGGCGAAGGTCAGATCAGAAACAGCCGCTACGCACGTTCAAGTACCGTTGTCCGGCCGCACAGACCTGCTTAAGGATATCCGCGCTGTTGTCCTGAGGCGGGAAATTGCCGGGGTAAGGGTGGTCGACCATGACCATCGAGGGAGGGTTGGTCGCGTGTTGTGCGGCAAAGGACTGCCAGTACGTGAGGTTCGTGTAGCCGTCGTGGATGAAGGTGGTGACTGGCCAGGCGGATTTTTGGATCGTCGCGTAGCTGCGCTCGTAGCTGCGAAACCGAAGGAGGTCAGTGGAGAATGTTGGAGAAGGTGAAAGGGACGCACTAGTTCTGCAGTTGTTGGATCTGGTCGTCGGTGTAGGGGCGAGGCTCATTGATGACCTCGATACCGGTGACGACCGAGCGGTAAGGCGACTTGGCGACCCACTCGGTGATGGCGGTTACCATCTGGTCGGACCTGACCTGGTTCGGCGTCTCAGAGGCAGCCGACCCTCCGAACCACGAGGGCGTCGTCGTGAGTTGTCCAGAGGATTGCTCGCCGTTCTGACTGCCGGGCAGACCGTGGCAGTCGAGGATCGCGTACATTCCGCGAGCGTGGGCGTAGCCGAGGATTCGCTCGATCTGAGATTGGTACAGCGCTTGGTCGTTGACGTAGGGCTCGTTGCCTTCGGTCGGGATGAACGCCCAGAAACCAAACGGAATGCGGAGTTGGTTGATGCCCTGCGGGAGCGAGCGAGCGTGTCGGCGCGACTTTCAGCAACTTGGGGACAGACGGCCGCAGCGCACGTATTCAAACATGGTCTGGATGTCGTCCTCGGTGACCCAGGTATTAAAGTGTTCCGTCAGGGCCGCCTTTGCGCCGTCCTGTCCGAGGACCTGGCTGAATCCCCACTCGTCCAACGTGGTTGCGCCCGCGCCGGGCTTGACGGCGTTGACCGTGTTGTTGAACCAGTCGGGCGCCATCCACTTCTCGAGGATGAGCCAGTTGCCTGCGAGGACGAAGCGGGTCAGGGCGAACGAACAAACGAGAGAGCGAGTCTGTACGCACCGAGGCACATTCCGATCGACTTGTTCTGACCCCACGACCAGGGCGGCAAGTCGACAACCTTGAAAGTATTACCTGCAGGCGTCGACGTCGGAGCCGCGCTCGAAGAGGTCAGTGTCGCGCTCGTCGAGGCGGCGTCGCTCGTCGTCGGTGCGAGACTCGCGGCGGACGAGTCGATGCCTGCTTGGCCGTCCTTCGCACTTTTGACACTGTTGTTCTTGTCGTTGTTCGCTGCTCGCGAGCCCAGCACGCCGCCCAACACGGCGCCGAGGATGACTACAATGGCGACGAGGGCCGCGAGGATCCAAAGCCACAGCCTGCGCCCGCGTCCGCCCTTGTGGCCAGCTGTAGACATAGCGAAGGACGAGCGAGTGTGTGGCTTCTCGCCTGGATGGGCGAGGTAGGCGTTGGAGGCGTCGGGTGGGTAGCTGTGCGCGTCGAGATAGAGTCTCCTGTGAGCGACGGCAGTTCCGAGGAGACGCGTGCTTTGACGGTATATGGCTCAGGAAGACTCACTCGTGCTGTGATGCACCGTATGGACTCGGCATGGTGCTCTGCCTAGTTGATGGGTGGTTGTTGGTGAGCGAGGGTCGCGGGAAGGGGACGCGCGCGTTCGAGGGTGTCGAGTCGGGCGACGCTAAGGAGCGGAGAGGGACTGGGGGTGCTGAAGGGGTTCACTGGAATCTGTGCGAGTCCAAGCAAACACAGCAAAACAGCAACAGTCCAGCCAGACAAGGTGGCGGAAGCGAGAGCGCGAGACCAGCGGCGCCAAGCGAATGCATGCCAAACTCTCGAACGAGCGCATGCCTTGATGTGTGAAGTGCTGTACACGCTAGGGATTGCCAGGGAGCAAGGGAGAGGACAGTCGTGGAGAAACAAAGGATTTACTACGTCGGGAGAAACGGATCACGGTCGGAGAGAGAGTGCTGGGGGAAACGGATGTCGCCCGGGTCGACAGGGGCGATGGCGGCGAAGGTGTAGTCGTGAAGAGAACGACCGAGTCGGCGGAACAGGTATATAACGCGTCGAGGCAGAGGCGAACAAGGCGGGTTGAAAGAGACGGCGCTCAGCAGCACCCGCTCTTGTTCTCGGCGTTGCCCTGACCGCTCCCGAGCCCGACGCTCTTCGAGCCTGCCGAATCCGCTGCTGCGCCACCAGCACCCGCTGCGCCTGTCGCCGTGTCGAGCAGGCGAGCCTTGATGTCGCTGCGAAGGCCAAGCCGGCGTCAACTCTCGAAGCGTGAGGAGAAGAGATAATAAGGGACCCACCTCGCCAGCGCGAAAAATGCCTGTTCGACGTTGATGTTGCTCTTTGCCGACGTCTCGAGGAAGCGCAAGCCGAGCTCGTCTGCGAGTTCCTGCCCTTGTTGCTCCGAGATGACCTGTTGAGAGACATCCCTATCAATTCTGTTGCTCCTGGAGTATCTCCCCACTGCCCCGACGTCGAGCGGATTGCGCCCGGCTTGCGACGCCAGCGAAACCCACGAAAACAGCCGTAAGACTCACCTTCTTGTCCGTCCAGTCGCACTTGTTGCCAATCAGGATCTTGTTGACACCTTCAGACGCATGCTGCTCGACGTTCTGGTGCCACGTCCGAATGTCTGGCGCACACGAAGCGAGTCAGCGCACGAATACCTCGCCTTTCAGCTTCCGGGCCGCCTCAAAGTGCGCAAGAGGAGGCAAGAGGCACGAGGAGCGCCAACTCACTGTTGAAGCTCCGCTCGTCGGTAACGTCGTAGACGAGGAGGATACCCATCGCGCCGCGATAGTACGCCGTCGTGATCGTGCGGAACCGTTCCTGACCCGCCGTGTCCCACTGCACGGCACATTCCACCACCACATCTGCCCGTCAACCTCGTCTCGGCGCTAACAGAAGATCAAAAGTGAGAAGTGAGAGGCGGACGCACAATCTGCAACTTGATCCGCTTCCCCTCGAGTTCGATCGTACGGATCTTGAAGTCGATTCCGATGGTGGTGATAAAACTGGGTGTCCAGGCGTCGTCGCAGAATCGCAGGAGGAGGCACGACTTGCCGACGCCTGGTTCGTCGGGTACCGACAGCGGGAGGAGCGGGAGAGGGTTTGAAGGGGAAAGGGAGGCGTGAGCGGACGGGACGCGGTAGCGAGGAGGATATGCGAGCGTGGCAACGGTCAGCGTGAATGCTCGGGAGGCTCTGCGGGAGCGGGAGCAACGCCGAAGGCAGTGGCTTGAGAGCTGGAGGCGGTGTGTTCTCGCAGCATGGAGGACCGCACGAACGCACCAGAGTCACCGATCAGCAACATCTGCGAGGAAAACGCATCTCGTCAGTTCAGCTGCCCTCGAGAACGCGGTAAGAGGTGCCGCCGCCGATGCGATGAGAGTTGACGGCTGAGCGACTCCCGCGTCTCTTCCATCGCACCACTGGCTTCGCCGAAGGGTGACTCGCCTTCGCTAACATGTCGTAGCTTTGTTGAGGTGCCGGCATCGTGTCCTGTGCGGTGATACGCGGGTGCGCTTGAGGGGGAGGCGAGGAAGTGATGTTCGGTGGTGGGAGGAGCCTGTTGCGCGAGTATGGTGGTGCGTTCTAGCAGTGTCCCTTAGCAAGTGGTTTGATCCAGTCGAGCAAGTGCGAGCGTGTGAGCGGTTGCGGACGAGGGCGACTCGTTTCGCTCGCTGGAGAGGACCAACACCTTGACTTCGCCCGGAATGCTACGCGTTGGTCTGCCACGATCCTTCCACTGCCTCTGGTGTACCATCCAACTGATCAGGAAAATCAGCGAGGGCTGTAGCGAGAGTCGCGAATATCTCGCGTCTTATCGCTTCTCCTCCTCGCCAGCTCGCTCTTCTGGCTCCGTTGCTGCGCTCAGAGGCTGACAAGTTCCTCAGAGTGCCTCACAATCACCTTCACAGGCCGGGCGGGAAAAGGCGGACCGTCTCGCCTCGCCTCCATCTCTCGCCCTTCAACCACGCCGCTCAATACGCACTTGCTGGCACAGTAGCCACTCAGAAGACGCCGCCATACACGTTTGACACCCACCGCGAAGCAGCGCCTCTCCCCGACGCCTTACACCCACCCACTCGCCCGTTTCCCCAGCACAACGCCCAACTCCCGCCCGCCATCGACTACGAGGAAGCGTACGCTCACTGAAACCGAGCGAGGGTGACTGGAGGAGGATGTCGCTCGACTTGTCGCATCCGCGTACGCTGCTCCCGCTCACCTGTTCCTCCGCCTCGACCTCGAGCGGGACTGCTTCCGCAGGCTGCAAGGGCACAAAGGGACGTGCGGAATCTGGAGCGGGAGGGAGTGGCACGACAAGGAAGGCGATTCACCTCAAGCTTACGGAGGAAGTTCTCGCCCAGCTTGTCGAACTCGCCAGGAAGGCGGGATCGGATGCAGGTGGTGCTTCCGCGTTCAAAGGCGCCGTCAAGGTCGACTTGGGCAAGACACCAGTGCGTCGACGGTGTCTGCCATCTGCAGATTACGTTGGAGCTGACCGGGGACTCCCGCGCAGACCCTCCTCGTCGGAGGGGTCTCCCATGCGCTCAACTTGCACCCCGAAACGCCCGACACCGAACTTGTCCGCCTGTCCTCCGCCTCCAGACAACTCGAAACCGTTGCGACCATCGCGCAAAAGGGCTCGGTGAAGCATGGACTCGCGGACTTGGAGAAGGCGGGTCAGAGAGCGCGTGAGAATCGCGAACAGGCGGAGAAGGAGAAGGAGGGTAAGCGGTGCGCCGACGTTTCTCTCGTGCGTTCATCCACTTCAAAACTGACTGCACCGCGCCGCAGAGCCGTCCTCCTGGACTCGGCGCCGTCGGCCTCGAAAAATCGCTCCACCTCGCACTCCCGCCTCCTTCCCTCGACGTCGTCCCGCCCTCACACGCCCCTCCCTTCCCCCGCCCCAGTCTCTCGCACCGCGTCTCCTTCATCAACTCCTCGCCAACCCTCCCGCCTTATTCCCGTTCCACCCAAACCGTCACATCCGCCCGGTCCGGCTCCAAGCAGCACATTCAGGATCGGAAAAGGTACGGTGCCCAGTAGCATCGCCCTCAGTCGCAGCAGCAGCTCCTCTTCCTCTGGCGCATCCGTCAGCCTCGCTTCAATCGCCAACGGTACCGCACCTTCGCCCCCTCGACCTGCCGCTCCTGCCGCCCCAGCGAGTCTTCCCCTCCAGCCATCCCCGCAGCGACAGACTTCGACCTCTTCTACCGCATCGAGCCCGTCTAGCGAAGTCAGCTTGGCGCAGAAGACGATTGCCTCCGGCGCGAGCGCGACCAGTCCCGAATCGCTGCCTCTGGCCGAAACTGCCGCGAAAGCGGATAAAAGTATGGCAGTAGCGACGAAGGAGCCAGAGGCGAAGGTGGAGGAGAAGCCGGCTGCGCCGGTCCGAGCCGGAGGAGGCGGAGTGCTGAAGGGCAAGGAGTCGCTAAAGAAGGAGAAGCGACGAGAGGAACGGGCGAAGGACCTCTCATCTGCTGGTGGCGAGTCTCGTGCTCCTCCGAGCAGGTCGGCGTCGGCGAAGCGCGCGTTGGGCGGTGCGAAGCTTGAGGCAGACTCGGAGGAAGAGGTTGAGCGGCGGGACAAGAAGAAGCAGCGATTGCTTGAGGACGAGGATGTTGGGACGTCAAGCAGTCGGGCATCGTCGATCTCGCGACCGGCGAAGGGGGCGAAGAATGATCGCGAGGTATCAGAGCGAGGCAGCGGGAGCGAGTCGGTGAAGGCGAAGAACGAGGACCTGGATCGCCGACGACAGCGGGACGAGCCATCGGCCCCTCCAGCCAGCAGCAGCAATGTGACGAAGAAGAAGAGACGGCAAAAGGTCGTCGCCGAGCGCTGGTACTCGTCCTCATCTTCGGACGAAGAGTCGGCGAAACCACTGGCGCGCAAGACCTCGCACGAGAGCGTCAAGCCCCGCCCGTCGTCAACTTCCACGCCGCACGCCAACGCTTCTCCGTTGCGCCAAGTTACGACCCTCCCTGCGCAAACTCGCAAACTCCCGCCTGTCCCGTCTCTCCCGCCGGTCTCCGTCACTTCGTCCTCCTCATTCGCCTCCTCCCGCCTCTCGTTCCTCGAAACCTACGTCGCATACGCCGTCCTCCATTCGAAGCTGCTCGACGAGCGGTGTCGACTCGAGCAAGGGGAGAAAGGTTCGTTGGGCGGGCCAGACCAAGTCCTCACGCTTGTCGAGCAGGTCGGGCGGAAGACGGCTGAGTTGGAGGCGCTCAAGGAGGGCATGCGGATATGGTGTGAGGGGCAGAAGGAGGCCTGCACCGTGGCTGGTCGAGCTGCGAGTTGAGAGCCTTGCGAGGAGTAGTCCTTTTCCTTGTGCTGGGCTTTGTACACCGTCGTTCACTTCCTTGTTGCTATTCTTCCTCTGCATTGACGTTCGTTCCACGGTTAAAGCGCCCTCGTCGGGCGGACAGCTCGCTCTTGCTTCTGTCTCGGCAAGCGGACGATATGACGATGCTGCAGTACGAATGTCCCAGAAGAAGACAAGGGGGAAGGGAAACGAGCAGAAGTCTAGTACTGCGAAAGGGGCGGAGAAATCGACAACTGGACGCGTTGAGGAAAGAGGAAGGACGACAGGAGATACGACGAGGCGAGCGAGACGAGAGGGGCGCAAGTGAAACGTTCCCTTTTTGCGTGGATGCATGGCGAGACGAGGCGTCTAGGAGGAGTCGACGGTGACGGACCATTCGGAGGGGATCTCGCCGGTTTGGCGGCCGACGATCTCGCGAAGCATGACGCGGGCAATGTCGCCGACTGCAGGGTTACCTTGTAAGCACACGAGCAGAGTGAGGCGAGAGAAATGGGACGCACGACCGTCCGAGCCGACGGGGACCTTGACGAGGCGGTCTTCGTATCCGATGCCATCGATGGGCGAGACGATGGCGGCCTGCGATAGCGCGCCGGTACGTCAGCTCGTCATCTGCCAAAGGAAAGAGCGAGGGAGACTGACAGTGCCGGAACCGAACATCTCGAGGAGAGTCCCCTCTTTCTCAGCCTTGACGATATCGCCCACTGTTTCCCAACCGCGTCAGTCCAGTTCGTTCGCTGGTATAGACGCCGCTACACACTGGTCATGTTGCGCTCCGAGACCGTGAGGTTCTCCGGCAATCCCTCGAGCTTCTTCTTGCCCGAGGCGTGGTCGCGAAGGAGGGAGAGGATCGAATCGCGCGTGACGCCGGGGAGGATCATGTCCTCGAGCGGAGGGGTGACGATCTCAACACCTACCCAGGGGGGTGCAAGAGGAGGTTAAAAAACGAGCGAACGCGCGCGCGCGCAGGTACCGCAAAGAGGCGCAAAATGCGCCCAACACACAAAAACGCACCGGAAGAGGAAGAGAAGGAGGCGAACAGGTTCATGGTTCCGACTTCAGTCAGGCGGTGTTCGGGACCGAACAGCCACAGGATCTGCTGGTATCCCAACGCAGCAGCCTGTTGCTGCGGTACAACGCCCGCGGCATAATTCGAACCGAGCTTGTAGCCTCCCGTTCCGCCCGGCCAGGCGCGCACGTCTTTGGTGGTGGCGTAGAGCTTGACGGGCTTGAAACCGGTGGAGTAGTAGGGGCCGACGGGGGAGCAACTGTGCGAGGAGAGCGCGGTGTCAGTCTCCGACACGACCTACTAGCTCCTGCGCAACGTCGAGCGTCTGCAAGGACTTGGATAGACCTTGACTGACATGACGAAGAGGAGGACGTCGGTAGAAGCGCCAACTCCAAGTCCAGCCTGGGTTCCAATCATGGTCGGGCGGATGTCTGTCCTCGCCCAAGCCCATCAGTACGCGTTTGTTGCCTCGCCACGGACGCGGATGGCAGACGCACAGAGCGACGTCCCAGGCTCGGTAGGGACCCAGTCGGCGTCAATCTCGACGAGCTTCTTGATGAGCGTCGTGAGGTGTTCGCCGGTGAAAGTCTGCGCGACGGGTTGATCAGTGCCTTTTTTTTTTTCAGCGGTGAGGACAAAAAAGCGGACGTACGGGGAAAGCGAGGCGAGCGGCAGAGCGGTTCATGCGCTCCATGTTCTGCGCGCGCGCGAAACCTCAATCGGCCTCGAGCCCTCTCGCAAGAGCGTCCCGCGCACGACGCACCTTGTCCGGCCTGAACAACCTCGGCACGCCATCCTTCCCCTTGTACGCCTTCAGTCCCTCGAACAGCGTCGGAGCGTAATGCAAGACCGTCGAAGAAGGGTCGAGGTTGAGAGGTCCGTAAGGCTGGATCTTGGGCTTTCCCCAGCCTTTTTGGGAGTTCCAGGGGATGCAGAGCACTGCCCCGCGACAACGAGGGTTAGTGGGAGGTGTGGGAGCGAGAGGGAGGGCAGACGCGAACTGTGGTCGGTGAAGGTACGCCCGAAGACGAGTTGCGAGGCGGGAGGGATCGTCTTGGGCGACTTGGTCTTCTCGATCACGACCTGCGAGGGCTGCGAGTTGGACGGAGTCCGGAGTTAGCCTGCGTCCTCAAGAACTCGCTTTCACGGCCGTTTCCTGTCCGCAGAGCGTTCCATCGTTTCCTTTCCGCTGCTTGAACCCGTCGGAAGGCGTTCCTCTCGTCGTCCTCCATCCGCCGCCCCGCCGAAAGCTCCCTCCCGCGCTCCTCCCACACCGCTTTCCAAAACTCACATCGATATCCGGGCCCCTGACGACCTCTCCCGTGAACCCATCCACACTCCCCGGTGCGGCGGCGCCGACCGGAGGGGATGCCGATGCGGAAGCGGGCGCGGTGGGTTGACGGAGGAGCGCGGGGGAGGAGAGGTGGAGTGTTCGGACGAGCGGGTTGGCGAGGGCGCCGCCGCGGCAGCGTAGGCGGAGAGTGGAGCGGAGCGGGGCGAGGAGGAGGCGCGTCATCCCTCCCAGGTTGGGTGTGAGGCGAGGGAGAGAGAGATGGAGAGGAGCGAGGAGCGAGGACGGAGGACGAGGCAAGCCGGATCTGGCGGAGTGCGGGCACGCGGCGAAGGTTCACCCTGCGTGCGATTCGACTCGCTCTCCCAACGGACTCGCTCTCTCGCGAGCTGCACTGGGGCTTGACTTTTGAGCCCTGAGCGAACGACCCAACTCCCTCCGCGAGGATGCCGCGACACTCTCCTCGACTCCCCCCCCCCCACGGGAACACTCTGGTTTAGACTCGGACGTTTCAACAACGGGTTCAGGGACTGGATAGAGAAAGGCGGAACCGGAAAAACAGAGGAGACGAGGGAATTGAGAGGGAGGGGGAGAGGAAAGGGCGCATGCGAACCGAGTTCGTCGCGCGAGCGAAAAGGTGAAAAGGAGGTATTAGCCTGGCCTGTTGATGAACGTCGTCGAATCGTGTGCGTGCTGTGGGGAAAAAGGTCGCGGGAAGAAAAGCGCGCGCGGGATGAAAGGCGATGCGGGGGATGGCAAGGTCGACGTCGAGCGGGGGATGATGGAGGGCATTCTCTCTTGTCTCTCTCTCTCTCTCGGGGGGGATCGCCCGAGACGAAAGGGAGAGGCGAAATCATATGCGGGCGGAAGCGGAAGATGGGGCGGCAGCAGAGTATGTCGGGGATTCTTCTGGCGAGTCGCTTAGAAGTGGACCTGCGAGCGAGGTAATGCGGAAAGTCGTCAATCGTCTGCTCCGTCTCCAGGACACAACCACGACGACAGGATTGTCGAACGCACTTCCTCTTCCTTCTTGGGCGGTGCCGCGGTGGCCTGTCCCGAGACGTAGTGGAACCCGGCCCAGAGCGCGGCAAAGAGGAGGAGGA
This sequence comes from Rhodotorula sp. S30-09, assembly GCA_023628235.1. NCBI lineage: Eukaryota > Fungi > Basidiomycota > Microbotryomycetes > Sporidiobolales > Sporidiobolaceae > Rhodotorula > Rhodotorula sp. S30-09. The sequence goes on from JAMALD010000007.1 coordinate 277,348, forward strand.
ACGTCGCGGTCCAGCCGACGCCGAGGTAGGCGCGGTAGAGCTGCGAGTGGTCGGGGTAGTCGTACTTGCGGGTGAGACCGGTGATGCTGCGTGTGAGGGAGGGTTAGATCGGGCAAGGGAGGGAGGAGGAGAGAAAGAGGTTGGGAAGGGAAGGGACGCACGATCCGAGACCGACAATAGCCTGGAGGAAGCCGACGAAGGTGATGAGGAACTGGCTGGCGGCGCCGAAGAAGGTGGTGTGGCTGAGGATGAACGAGGCGGGAGCGAGGATGGCTGGAGGCGAGGGAGCGGAAGGGTCAGTCCCGACGTTGCGGCGCTCGATCCAGCCTCGGTCCTCGTTCAAACATCTCGTTCGCGCCAGTCGACCGCCGCTCAACGCGCAGAAGAAGCCCAGCGCGGCGACTCACTCAGGAAAAGACCCTGTGCGGGCGCGGACAACCTCGGTCAGCTCACTCGTCGCCGCGTGCGCAGACTCGGCTCGGGGACGCACGTTCCAAGCCCAGGCAAAGATGTTCTGGATGAGGACGCCGTGCCACTCGGAGCTCGGGTACGGGCCCGAGTGCTTCGAGAGGAGGGCGGCGGACAAGCCGAGGGAGGCGACGCTGAGGGCCCAGACGAGCCAGAGGTATCCGCCGTACGGTGCAGACTGTCGACACGAGTGCTCTGGTCAGTCCACCGTCGCACAAGGGAGTGCATGGCGCGTGTCTGGCGCGAGGTGGATCGCGATGACGCCGGTCGCCCGGGAAGGGAGGAGAGGCTCGGCGAGACGAGGAGAACGAGGGGACGCACGACGCCGGCAGCCATCGTGGGTGTCGAGATGGGAGGTGGGAGGTGGGAGTTGGAGGGTGAGTGCGTGCAAGGGGAGCTCGAGCACGGGGCACGGGGCGCGGGACACGAGTGGGAGCGAGAGAGCGAGGGGAGCGCAAAAGTTCGCGCGCGCCCAACTTGGCTTCGGCCTCCGCATCGCAACGCCAACTCGCACCAGTGCCGAACACTCCGCCCGCGCACTTCGACCCGAGAGCACAAACAACGCTACAACGCCCGCACGCTCGCACGCTCGCCTCCCTCTCTCGCTTCGTCCCGCTCACGGCCCGTCCTCACCTGCGCTCCAGCTTCCGTCGGTCTCCGTCGGTCTCGCAACGCACTCGAACTGCGCTCTCGCTCTCGCTCTCCCAGTCCCTCGAGGACCCGTCCCGCCAGTCCGGACGAAGCGCGCGTCGAGGGAGAGACCCGCTGTCGTCCTTCCCTCCTCGGCATTTCGCGCTCGACGGATTCCCTTGCCGAGCCCCCAAGTCAAAACGCAAGCGTTGTCCGCTGTCGCTCCCATCCTCGCGGACCCTCCTCGGCAATTCCTGCGTCCTTTCCGGGTTCAAGGATCACACTCCCCGCCTCCCGCCTTCCCGCTCTTCTTCGCCTCTCACTCGGCGCTCAAACGTCCGGACAATTGCAATGCAAAAAAGATTGTCACAGAAGCAAACTGGGGTTGTCCAGGAGAGCGGGAGCGAGCGCGCGCGCGAGGGGGGGTCCTTCGGTCGTCACAGACTTCCTTCCTTCCGCGCCTCCGAGTCGTCGTATGTGGGTGAGGGTGGCGAGGAACGAGAAGAGAATGCGGGGAATCCAACATGAACAGGTGACCGGGCGCTCCCTCATCGAAACGGCGTCCGGCGCCGTCGATTCGAGAATGGCGAAAGGAAACCGAAGTGAAACGGGTATGGGAAAGACATGGTTGCGAATCGTCAAAGTGGAAAGGCGTAAAGGCGAGGCGAGGCGAAGGGGCGAGGGGCGAGTCCGGGATACAGGCAATGAGCGACGAGGGTGGGCTTTTGAAGGCGTTGACACGACGGGAGTCGTGCGTCTGGTTCTAGGCGAGGCGAGGCGAGGCGAGGCGAGGTAGACCGAATGGAGGAGATACTGCTGATGAACCCAAGAGAATGACCGAACGGGAACCGAGAGAGAGCCGAGAGAAGTGGTTGAAAGGGCGACGGAGACGACTAGGCGGCGAAGTAAGTCTTGGTGATCGAGTCGCCGTCGCACGCGGCGATACGGAAGTCGTAGCCCTTCATGTAGTTGAACCTGCACGTCCTCAGTGTCCTCATCAGCCTCGACGTCTCCGCGCAAAGACACGAAGGAAAGGCGAACGCACCACGATACGGCAATCATGTTGGGCATCTGCGACCCGCTCGCAAGGATGTTCTTGAGCCACGCGACGCGCGCAGCCATAGGCGCAGCCTGTCCGAGTCCGATCTCGCCAATCGCAAACTTGATCCCGCCCGGAGAAGTGTACTTGTCGTGGAAGGCCTTCATGCTCGCTGGGCCGGTGGCGAAGTCTATGCGGGCGGCGACAGTCAGTTGGCGCGATGAGCGACAACGAGTAAACGAGAGGTTGGACGCACCAAAGTTGTCAGTCTGTTTGGGGTACCAGTCGACGCCGATGAGGTCGACCGTCGACGCGTCGTCAGGGAAGTACTGGTCGTACTGGTCGAGCGAGGCGACGTTGGGCGTGTACCACATTTTGACTTTGGGCGCGATCTGGCGGCACGCCTTGGCGACGACGGCCCAGCCTTCCTTGAAGTCCGAGACGCCGCCTTGGTAGGTGCCGTCCTCTTGGTAGTAGCTGCGGAGCGAAGGTGAATCAGCGTTTGTCGAGAAAAGAGGCGAAGGAGAAAAAAGGGACACACTTGACCTCGTGAGCGAAACGGAGCCAGACCTCGACGCCAGCGTCGGTGTACTCCTTCATGACGTTGCAGATCGCGACAGCTGCGTGCGAGAATGTAGCTCGTGAGCGAGAAACTTGGGGGCGGAGAAGGACCAAGGTAAAACTGACCCTGCTGGTTGTCCTGGTACGTGAGACCCCACCATCCGCCAGTCGGCATGACCGCAGGCTGGAAGACACCACCAGACAAAATCTGGTCCTTGCGCCACGCGAACTGGCTGCCGTCAAAGAGCTTGCCCGACTGCGCCTGGGCGTACCAGCCCTGAGCCGACGTCTTTTGTCCGACCGCAGCCTCGATCTGCTGGATCGTGTGCGCCGTGCCGCCGCCCGAACCTGGGTTGAGTGAACAAAAACCAGAGACGAGTCAGCGCTCAGGCCTTCGCGAACGGGTTTGGGTCGAACGGGATTTGTACGAACCGTCGTCTGGGAGCCAGCCAAACGAGATACCGTTCTTCTTCAAGCCGTTCAGTCCCCATCCGATCGAGCCCGACGAAGAGCTCGACGAGGTGGAGGAGGAGGAAGTGGAAGCGGCGGCGGGAGACGAGGCAGACGACGAAGCCTGCCAGGACGAACCCGACGCGGCCGAACCTTTCGCGACGTACTGGACAGCGTCGGTCGCGTCCGCCTGGGACGCCGACGATGCTGACGAGGACGCTGCTTGGAGCGAGGACGAGCCCGAGGCCGAGATGCTCGAGGCAACCTTTGCGTGATGGCGGCGGTGGCAGCCCGCGCTGGCGGTTGACGCGCCGAGTGCGACGAGGGAGAGCGCGGTGAAGAAGTGCATCGTTTGTTGTTTGTCGTTCGAAAGAGAGCGTGTAGGAGTTCGTCGAGTGTGACGCGGGTGGCGGACTGAGCGCGCCGAGACGGGAAGAGGAGCGGGAGGGGAAAGGGTGGAGAGAGCGTGCGATCCGGCTAGCGGTATCGGCTTGTATAGAGAGAGAGCGTGAACCAGACGACAGACGAGAGAACAAGAACGAGAAAGAGAGCGGGCGAGAGAGGGAGCGAGCGAGGACAAGGACGCGACACCGGACGAGGCGCGAGCGTGCCAACGGATTTCGGGCTGAATTCCTCTCGCCTCGCTGAAGGCTACGCGTCTCGATCGGACATGCAGAGGCTATTCTAACACCGACAGCCATCACCACTGCATCCAGCTCACTCCCTGCCGCTCCCTCGCCCGCCTCGTCCAGCTGCGGCGCACCCGCGTGCTGCGCGACTACGAACACCTCCCGCCACTCGCTGGCGGTGTGGCTGAGCTCGTGCAGACTGGCACATCGCATCCACAGACTACTGCACAGCATCCAGCCAGCCGTGCGATGCGAGTTCGAGCCCGCTTGACCTCCTCCTCCTCGTCGCGTCGCCTGCGCCGCGCCCAAGCTAAATTGTGCCGGGGCCGTTGTCGGGTCGGATCCCGGTTGCCTCTTGGCTGCTCACGCAACCTTGGCGGGTTTGCTTGTCCTGCGATCGTGCCGGAGAACAAACGCGAGTGAGGCGAGGCCTCTCCCCGTCACCAACCCGCTCCTCGCGAAGCCTTGTTCTCGGCATAACACCAACGCGCTCATTCATCCATTGCAGCATTGAGCAACCCTTTGAGCCTGCAAATCCCATTCAGCTCGCACCTCCTCCCGTAAACCCGCTCGTCCTCGCTCAATGGCTCGAATACGACAATTCGCACGCGCTATTTGTGCGGAAGCCCTGAAGTTCGGGAAGGAGCGAGAAGGCTGGGTGATAGTGATTAGAAGACAGGGAGACGATAGGGGGCGGGAGCCCAGTACTGCAGCTGCGCAGTGAGCGAGTCCTGCCTGTTCACGCGAGCGTGCCCATCGGGTCCTATTACACACAAGCACCCTTCAGCACACCAGCAGGACTGCAGGGAAGGCGAGGACGCACCCAGGGAGGAAGGACGGTGGGCTCGCCCTTGTCGAACAAGTCGACCAGCTTCGAGTCGACGTACCTGCGGTCTGCGCAGACCTGGTACACGTACTCCGAGAACCACTCGTCGTCCATGACGAAGTAGCTGTCCCCAACTCATCAGCCCGTCCGCAAACGACGGAAGCCACGAAAGGAGTCTGTCGAACGCACCCCTTCTCTCCCACGTCCGGCCCCCAGCTATTCTCGATCCTCCACCGCGTGGGCTTGCCAGTCTTCTCGTCGATGTGTACGGCGGTAATCAGCATCGCGTGCGTCATGGCGCTGTCGCCCGTCTCGAGCCGCTGGGCTTTGGACATCTTGACGGAGGTGCCAAAGCCTTCGTCGAGCTGCGTGCGGGCGAGAGACTTATAGGTGTGCTGTGAGCGAGGTGTGAAGCAGGAGAGACGCACGTCCCAAAGCTTCGTGCTCATGATGCCGAGCGAGCTTGATGAGAACTTGCCAACGTCGCAGCCGAACTGCACCAATGCACGAGCGAGGAGTCAGCAGCGATATCGCCAGCTCTGACCCGAGCGCGAACGCACCCAGACGGGCGTGTCGTTCTTGAGGAGCTTGATCGCCGTTTGCTTGAGGACCTCGATGTCGACGTTGACGTACTTGACAGGCACGCCGCCCCAGACGTTCCCAAGCCGGTCAACCGAGAGGAGTGTCTCGTACTCGTGACGCGGATCATTGACGAGCGAGAGCGCCTTGGAGACGTCAACTCCGACGAACTCGTAGAACTTCTTCGGCGTCGTCTCGATGCGGTGATACTTCTTGTCTTTCTTCGAGTAGTACTCCCAGACGAACGTGTCGTCCGGCTTGGGCGGCTGGCCAAGCGCGATGGCGAGGATGCGGTAGACCTCGGACATCTGTTCCTCCTTCTTCTTGCGCGCCGACTGCGCCGCGAGAGCCTTCTTCGCGGCATACGACTTGCCGTCTGCGAGGTCGGACAACGTGCGCATCGCGCAGGCGTGGAGGTCGCGCAACTCGACGGCGTACTCGCGCAGCTTCGAGGTGAGGAGCGCATCGAGTTTGCCCGTGTTCGACGAGTTGAAGGACTCGGGGTAGACCGCTTGCGGGACGAGGCCGAACGTCGTGATGAGCGAGTCGAGCATCGACCACTGACCACCGTCGTTCTCGGGCATGGTCATCAGGTGCTGGACGACGCGGTCGTCGAGAGGCGAATCGGCGAGGTCGAGCATTTGCTCGAGGAAGTAGTTGGCCTTACTGAGCGAGTCCCAGAAGAACAGGTACGACTGGCTGAACTGGATGTCGTCGAGGTCGAGCTTGCGCGCCAGAGCGATGCGCAACAAGTTCGTCGCTGAGAATAACCAACACCGGCCGCTGCTCTTCTGGTTCGTGATTGACAAACCGCCCTCGTTCACCTTGACGTTGAATATTTGCTGCGTGTCGCGCTGGGCGTCCCTCCTAACAAGCGAGTCCGTTAAAGCGGCCTTGGAGAGGACAGTCGAGGCGAGCCTGTGCTTCGGCGATGAGGCAAAGTCGCCCTCCCAGGCCGCAATGTTCTCAGACGTGACCTCGGCCGAGGCGCGAGATGCGGCGGACCCCCCCAGCGAGAGCTGAGAGAGAAGGTGGGCGGCCGAGGGGGTTGAGGAGGCGCGAGTGGTTGAGGCCTGCTTCTCCGACATCGTTGGCTGCGGTGCTGATTTTGAGGCTGCGCTGCCCATCGTATGCCTGTTGAAATGGAACCCTCGTCAGTTCGCGCGACGCCTCGGATACGCTGCGATAGCGGAGATGTGGGGAGTGAGGAGATGAAGGACAGGCGGGAGACGAACGCGGTGCGGAAGTTGCTGGGTATGCTAGATCGATTACTGTGCGAGTGTGAGGGAGCGTGTCAGTCTGCTCGATTCGACAGCGAGGTGAGCGATGACAGGGGAGGAGGCAAGAGGGGCCGGCGGCACGTCCGCGCGGTGTCGCTCAAGTCGGCAATCGCAACGAGAATTCGACGACGACGTTCGCTCTCTCCTGTCGTTCTGAGTGTGTCTTCGATATTGCCTTGCATGGCGAAGGAAGAGGCGCCGGTTTACACCTCTCGGGCACCTCAATTCGCACTTCCGCCGGCCATCTACGCCCTCCTCCGATCTGTTCTTGCTGGCTTGATGCGGCTTGAAGGGGTTAACGGGAGGCCCAAACGAGCGCGCGAAACACCGAAAGAAAATGCTATAGGGCTGTGGATGATGCGTCGAGCGGTTGAAGCAGGTCAGGCGCGAACGAGAACCCCTCCCGCCGCGAAGCCGGGTCCAGAACCAGGATGCCAATCAACACGATAGCAGCGTGTCCTGACTGGATTGGCGCATGTGTCGCATAGAGCTCGGGGGAAAAAGCGGTCGCCGTTTCGTCATCAACTCCCCGTTCCGCACATAGCGTCGGCCAGGATGTCCATCTTCACGGCGCAACAAGAACTCTTAAGCAATCTGCCCATACCACCCCAGCGGGCCCCGAGCACCGTGTTTCCGCGTACAGCCCTTCCACCGATGAGAATCCCGAGTCGGGGTGGAGAGGCCTTGAGTGCGTGGGAACGGGTCGCAAGCGTGTGAGTCGATCAGAGCAATGTTATAGTTCCGTCTAGCAAACCAAGGATCCGTCCAGCGAAAGCGACGGTCAGATACAAGTTCGAGAGTCGACTTCGCCTCCCTCGTCCATCAACCGCTCACGATGGACCCAGCACAAGCTGCCGCGCAGGCCAAGTTCGCTCAACTGGGTTTCTTCATCCTCCCTCTGCCTCGCGGATCCGACTTTGGCTTCGACGGCCGGCTGTGGACGGTCGACAAGTTCTCGGTTCGTCTCCCTCCTCCTGGCTAATGATTCGCGACTGACGTTTCAGGCGCTATAGGGCGTCAAGTTCCTCCCTCCCGGCCTGCACTTCTTCGTGTTCTCCGCCGCCCCGTCTGCCACACCACAAGCCCTCCTCTCCGGCCCCTCCTCGCAAGGCGTCGCAACCCGCCATGGCATCCTCCGCTTCTACCGCGGCGCCGAGACAGTCGTCGAAGAGTGGGACAACGTGCAAGAAGAGTTGAAGCGGGATGCGCTTGGACAGGCGCCGAGGAAGCGACGGAGGAATGCGAAAGAGGGGAGGGAGGAGACGGTCGTCTCGGAGGGATATCTCAAGAGCCTCGATAAGTCGCTTGCGGCGTACCCACAGGAAGACATTGCGGCTCAGTGGGCGGGTTTGACTGATTTCGTTACGGAGGAGACGCTCGCGAGGGTTGTCGGGCTGGACGAACACGGGTGCGGGCTTGTCGATGCTCTCACGGGCAGCACGCTCGATGAGCCCGGCGTTGCAGGCGTGACGTCGGGCAAGCGGACATGGGGCAAGGCGCGGGGGCAGGAGACGGAGGCGCGGGTGTTCGTGGACGAGGAGGAGGACCATGATGGCGTCTCGCCCGAGCCTGTCTTGCTCGAGTTTGTCAAGTTCGACGTCAAGCGCAGCTGGCCCGAGGGCGCTGTTGGCGAAGCGCTGACGCGGTGGAGTCGGGACAAGAGCTGGCAGCTGAGCCGCGTCGTGCGCGAGCAGCTGGGAGACAGTGCGTTTGTCCTCCCTCCTTCTGCTTTCCCCCCCTGACGTTTGTCGCACCGCAGACCCGAAGGAGCTTCTTGGCGAACTCCAGCTCGCCTTCATTCTCTTCGCCCTCCTGCACAACTTCTCCTCCCTGACCGCCTACAAAGCCCTGTTCTCGCTCATCTGCCGCTCCGCGACGCTCGTCCAGCCGCCTTCCTCGCGCCCTTCCTCCGTCTCGCTCCCCTCACCACTACTCTCAACAGCATCATTGCCCCTCTTTGCCTCGTTCCTCTCTCTCTTCCTCGCGCAAGTCCAGTTTCTCGAAGGCGACTTCTTCGCAACCCAGCTCCCCTCTCTCGTGCGCGACCTGCTCGACTCGCTCGCCGCCCTCTCGCAAGCACTCTCTGACTCCCTCCCACACTGGACCGCCGTTGGCGAGAAAGAGCCAGGATCAGGGGCCGTTTGGAAAGAAATCGTCAAGCGATGGGATGCCTTAGCGGCAGTCGCGATGGAGCGGTTCGACTGGGACTTGGGCGTCATCAAGGGTACGCGAGCGGGCTATTTGGCGCAAGGCGGGCGGGTGGAGCGAGCAGAGGACGAAGTCGACCTGGAAGACCTCGAGGAGGGCGAGGATGCGCCGTTCGTTGTCGACGATGAGGGTTTTCGCGGGGGGGACGACGACGACGAGTACTACTGAGCAATGCAAGGCTTGCACTGCTCGCTTGGCCAGAAAAGAGTCAAGCTTTCCTTTCGTTGCAAGCTTGGCGCGTGTCGTACCGTCGGATGCCGGCTTGCCCTCGACCGCTCGCCGCTCCTCACTAAACTGCTCTGAGGGCCGCGGAAGCTGCTTCGATAGGCTTTGTCAGTCCGTTACATTCGTCTGCGCCGCGTCATCGTCCTCGCAGCGCCCCACGAGGTTCACCCAGCCTCGATCGCCCGTTCGCTTGCTGTCCCCAGCGCAGCGGCTCAGCTTCGCGGCCGTTGACTTCGGTTCAGGCTGAGAGAGTCTGAGAACTCTGCGCTAGGCGACCTGAACTCGCGCGAGTTCCCCTCGAGCAGGTGCGCACCATCCAGCTGTTGACCCCGGATCTCCTCGTCGAGGGATCCCCCTGGTCTCATATGGCGCGCAAAGCTGAGCGACCGGGCACACAGGCATCTCACTACTGTTCTGTATATCTACCGGCCCACCCGATCCACCCGCGCTTGCCAGCTCGACACCTCTTCATCCAGGCTTCATCCCTTCCCCACCTTCACCCTTTTCACGACGAGGATTGAACAGCGATGTCGAACGCCAGCCTGCGATTGACGGAGCCTGTCGTCTTTCTCGTCGGCGGCCTCGACTACGAGCGAGCACGGCAGCGACAGCGGCGAGCAACGGCACGAGCAGCGCACGCGGCGGCAGGAAACGGAACCGAAACGGCACCTACTTCGCCCCCTGAGTCTCGCAACCATTCGCCAGCTCGCCTATTCTCCAACTCGCGCGCGGAATCTCTCTCGCGACCAGGGTCGAGGGCAGCTTCGCCTGCTCCGCCGCTCAGTCGCGCCGCGATCTCGCAGGGAGACGACTTCATCCCGCCAAACAGTCGTGGACGTAGTTCGAGCCGTACAAGGCGCGTGGATCCACATCCACCGACTGGCCCAGCCGAGCCGCAGCCCGGAGAGGGAAGCAGCCGTGGACGGAGCGGAAGTCTCGTGAGGGAGATGACGGAGGCGCAGATCCGGTTACGGGAACAGCAGGAGCACGAGGCGCTTGACGAGCCGCCTCCTGCGATGCTCAGGGGTCTCCTGACTGTCCACCTCAGCAAGCCGACGCGGGTGAAGGAGATCAGCGTGCGGTTCAAGGGTGTTGCGCGGACAAATTGGCCTGAAGGTGGCCCTAGTTCCGCTTGATTGGGCCCAATTGCCGCGCTGATGCACCCATCTCGCAGGTATCGGCCCTCGCCGTCTCGACGTCATGGAGGAGAACGCCCTCATCAATGTCACCAACACCTTCTTTTCCGCCGCCTCTTCCTCCATGAACCGTCGTGCAGCGTCCATCGGGCCAGGCTCGGGTGATCATGGCGACGAGCCACGAGGCCGGTCTTCGCGCCGCGCAGCCAGTGTCGTTCCTGGTCGCGAACTCAGCCACGGTCGCTCGTACCCTCTAAACAGTCTCTTCCACCAGCAGCCATCGCCCTTCACGTCGACCATAAGCGTCGGCGAAGTCTCCCGTGCCCCGAACCTTTCGCGCATCACATCGGAAGAGTCGGTCAACGAGATAGTTCCGCCCATCCAGCCAGGCGAAGCTGCGCCTGCCTACGACGTTGCGGTCGAATCGCAGCCTGGTTCGCCGATGCACCTACCGCATGCGCCGAACCTGTCGGTCGACACGCTTGACCTCGGTTCTCCCGCTCAACTCGCCTTCCGCAACTCGTCGCGACAGTTCGACCGCTCGCCTACTCCTTCCCGCTCGCTTCTCGCCACAGCCAACCCTATCATCTCGCCCTCGACTTCGAACCACGATCTTCGCTTAGACCGTACCTCGACTGGCGCGAGTCGCCTCTCGCACGAGTCGGGCTCGAGTCTCTCGACACACTCGCCTGACACGGATCGTCCGCACCTCGACCGCCACGCTTCCTCCGGCACCTCGACAGCCGCTTCGCAATCTTCAGACTCCGAGATCACTGGCACAGGATGGAACAGCGCGCCTGTACCAGGCTCGACCGCCTCGAGTATCCACCGCGGACGTACTTCAACTCGAAGCCGGAACTTGGTGGCGGGACTCGAGCAACTGGGCGAGGACGAAGCCGGCAGTCTCGACGTTGTTGCGAACGGCGTGTCTGGTATGACTTTCCAGCCAAAGTCGTCAACCCGACAGCGACCTGCACCATCCGCCTCCTCCGAGCGAGGTCGTCGCGCGTCGACTTCGTCCAACGCCACTGCCCGCCGCGTCTCCTCTTCCGACCGACCAACCGCTCTTCCCAGCGCTCTCAAGAGCACGGGCAGCAGCAGCAGCTCAGCTCGTTCGGCGTCCCGCGGCGCCAGGTTCAGCCTGAGCGGCATCACGGATGTCTTCCGACACAAGAGCTCGAGTCGCGCTCGTGACATGCAGCGAGACGAGTCGGTCGCCTCGTCTACCCGACGCGACGCGAGTCCCGATGCGCAGCGTGGCGGATCGAGGATGCGCAGTCAGTCTCGCGGTCGCAGGACTGCTTTGAAGGCGCTGCGAGATGCGCTCGTCGCGGGCCATCACCACCATCAAAACGCACAGGGGGACGGAAGCGACGACGAAGGGCACAAGGACACCGACGTCCTCGCTGTCGGAGACGGCTGGAAGGAGTTCCGTGCGGGGACGTATACCTACCCGATCTCGATTCCGGTACCCGCCAGCTTGCCGCCGACTGTGAACTGCGAATTCGGCCACGTCCACTATACGCTCAAGGCGACAGTGCACCGTGCTGGTGCCCTGACGACGAACCTGACGTCGTCTATCGACGTGACGCTTGTTACGACCCCAGGAGAGGAAGACACGGAGGAGAGCGAGAGTATCGTCGTGGAGCGCTTCTGGGAGACGCAAGTGAAGTATCACGTCGCGCTGAGTGGCAAGGTGCGTAATCCGAATTGCATCGTGACTTTCCGCCTCTGACCTCTCGTTTTGCGGCAGAGCTTCCCCATTGGCGGTCAGATCCCGGTCAGCATCCGGCTGGACCCGCTCGCCAAGATCAAGTTGTACCGCATCACGGCACAGCTTGAGCAGAAGACGTCTTACTTTGCTTCGGGTGAGTGCTTCGTTTCCCGAAGAACGCAAGATGCAAGCTAATCTCACTTCCCCTCAGTGACTTCCGGCCGCAAACTCACTCGGCACGAGGCGCCAAAGCGCTTCCAGCTCTTGCGTATCGATAACCATGACCCTAAAGAGCCTCTGTTGCCGATCTTGTCGGACGACCCGAACGTCCTCGCGAACCACCCCCTCAAGGACTTTTTCATCAATGCCAGCTCGTCCAGCGGTGCGGTTCGCGCGTGTCCCAGCACTAACTCAAGCTGACTATCGACGTTGCAGACGAGACGCCGTCGCTGCTGGATCCGATCGGCCCTTGGCACCTCGACGGCACTATCCAGCTTCCCGACTGCTCAACGAAGCTCAACGTCAGCACGAATCACGAGAAGAGCAACATTTCGATCACTCACACTCTCAAGATCATGCTGCGTGTCGAGCGAGGCGACGACGAATACCTTGACTCCAAGGGCCATCGCAAGGTGAGCGAGTAGCGCTTCTCGTCCTCGAAGACCTCACTAACGTCCGTCTCGCAGCTCTGGGACATCGTCGTCGAGGCTGGCGCGGTCATGCTATCGTGTCATTTGTCGCAGAATGTCCTGCCCGCGTACACCGATGCGACCTCCTCGCTCTCCGGCTCGACCCGTCCTCGTCGCGGCACGATCACGTCTCGTGCCCCGACACATACATGCGGGGCCGACCACGGCAATCGCCATAACGGCCTGCACATCAATGTCGGCGGCAGCTCGTCGACTGGTCGTTCGCACTCGTCTGGTCCGCCCGTCGCAAGTCTCGAGCAGAACCTTCTCTTTGCTCGGCTCATTTCGGGCGAGACGACTCCTGCGGGCGAGACGCCGCCCACTTACGAGGCTGTTGTTGACGGGACGGCGCCGGATGGGCATGCGCCAAACGAAGGTCGGGCAGAAGTTGTTGCGAGTGAGGAGGAAGAGCGAGGTCAAAGGTCGAGCCGGCGGGACTGAGCAGTTCTCTTGCGTCCAGACGGGGTTCATAATATCTGTGTTTGTCTGTCTGCAATTCTTTGCAAATCATCGTGCTTGTTTCGACTACTCCGAGCTCGCGTGAGTTGACGTTCGTCTCTTCACCGTCGACCATTCCCTCCCGCTCGCTTTGCTGGCTTGTTCTGTCAGAATGCTTCGTTCTGCTCGATAGGCCCGCCGTTTTCCACTCCAGCCTCGCTCGCACGACTTCGATCGCAGCCGACTCGCCCAGAAGAAGCGATGGCAGCCCCTGTACTCGCGCCTCCGTCGCCGCGCTTCCCTCAAAGGTTCTTCAGCGACGACGGGCCAGCTCTCAAGCTTTGCATAGGGTCGAGCGCGTCGGAAGGGAGCGAGACGAGAGGATCGGATGGTCAGGGTGGGGACGAGGGAAAGGTGGTGTGGGAAATTAAGACGGACAGTGAGGAGCACATCGAGCGTCTAGGTGGGGGGCTCTGCTATCTAGCTTTCGACGCGAGCTCACGCTGGTCCCGCAGAGTCGAAGTTGCGCCAACTTCGCCAACATCCCTCCTCTTCCGACTCTGGCTACGTCTCTCATCCAGGCTTTTTTCGTCCGGCGGACGACTTGAGCGACGTCGAAGAAGCCTTGACGGTCGGCGAAGACGAGGAGGTAGACGGGGAGGCGCTGAGGGAGGCGGAAGAGGAGGGACGACCGCTGCTATCGGCGGCGCAAGAGCCGGGAGTCCTCGACTCGTCGAGTCAAGCGCCTACTGAGATGCTCCCGCCAAACGCCGTTGGCGATGGTTCAATCGCCTTGACGTCGCAGCTCGACCCCCAAGCCCCTTCCTCGCGAATCAGCTTCAACCAGTCCGTCCGTATCTCGAGCGGCATACGCTCTTCTTCTCGCACACACCGGCACAGACACGCCGACCATTCCGCACCAGCTTCAGTAGCTACCGAGCGAGCCTCCCTCCTCTCTTCCCAGCTGCGACCCATTTCCGCACCGTCCGACTTGCTCGTTCAGGCTGTCACGCCGCCTCTTCCGCCCCCTCGCTCAACCTCTCCCGCTCCTCCTCGCTCTCGCCGAGCATCAATGTCTTCCTCTCTCCTCAGCACCTCCTCGTTCGCGCACGTCCACTCCCCCTTCCCCTACTCCAGCTCTCCCACCTCGTACGGCGCGTCCCGCTCCTCTTCACCCTGTTCATCCATCTACGCCCCTCTTCAGCCGCCCTCGAACCATTGCCCAAACCCGATGTGGGTCCGTCCAACCGGTGTACGCGCTCTCCGTCGCTCCAGGTCAGGCAGCAGCCTGTCTTTCCAAGAGTTCTTGCGGAACGGCGGACGCTTTCCGGATGATGAGATGGAGGACAGCGATGACGATGAGGAGTACGTCGATCCTGTCTCGGTGGATGAACCTCGAAGACTCGAGTACCGCGAGTTGGTGGAGCAGCAGAGGCTGAAGAAGGCGCGGTGGGAAGCGCGCAAGAGGCAGAAAGATGTGCAGCGACGACGTGCTGAGTCGGAGCAGGACGAGGAGGAGCACGGGGTGTCGGTCTGGGACAAGCTGGGAAGCTTGTTGGCGCTTGGAGTGAGCGGGAGAGGGGCGTCGAGACCTTCGCCGACACTAGCAGGCGGGCCGGTCGACGTCCTCCACCAACAGCACCAGCAGCGTCGGCGGCCTTCACCGCTTGCGCACGCATCGTCCGCAGACGAGGCAGACGACGCCACATCTCCCTCTCTCCGCCGCCAACTTCGCCGCCAACCTCGTCCCGAACCTGCGCTCAAGACAGAAGCGGAAGTCCGCTTCGGCCCCGCTCCAGGCAGGTACTTCCGCGTCGACTGGCTCGTATACAAGTTCAAGCATCTTGTCGAGGCGGCGAAAAGGGCGCTCAGGACTGCGCTTGTTGGGTTTGAGCGGAGCAAGCGGCGGAAGGAGGAGGACGGTCGGCAGTCGCCAGTCGGGTACGGCGCGGTTTGATGGAGGTTGGTGGAGTCTCGTGTAGCACTATGACACCGTGTAGCCTGCAGTACGCGCGAAATGATAGTTGTGGCTCATGCACGTGAATGACCAGGAGGCTCTCTCTTTTCGCTGGACTTGCGCAGAGGTCTGAGTGGTTGCAACAGCTCGACAGCGGCCGCACGAAGTCGTTCCAGTGCTCCACAGCGCCTGAACGGGAGGATGACGATGTGTCGTCGTCGTCGGAGGCGGCCACTCGCTTCTCGTCCCACGCCGTCGCACACGACTCGCTCATCCGCACCGCAAACACAGTCAGTGCACCCAGCAACACTCTCCAGAGACCACAACTAATCTATACATCCTCACAGTCCGATCCGTGAGTCTCGCGCCAGCCTGCCCGACCTCCCCGAACCCGCCTCCCCCCGCCTCGCTCAACCACCGCACACACGCCGCGCGCGCGGGTGGGAGTTAGTCCAAATGGTAGTTGAGGCGTGCTGCAGGCTGTCTGCGGGATTGAACGGCTTCAAGCAGCCTGGTTGTCGCGCGGGAAAAGATCGCTCATCCTGTCCCCCTCTCGTCTCTCTCTCGTCATCGACTGCGGTCGTCGCTCGTCCCCTCCACTGCGCACCGCTCGCTCTCCTTGACCAGCAACAGCTCAGCAACAATGGCCACCGCGCAGCAGAAGTTTGACTACTACATCTCGCAGGTTGACAAGGAGGTCAGTCGCTCGTCATCAGGATGCCCACCTCGCATCGCCCTGTGTCGCATAGAACTCGATACTGACGCTCTCTACCATCACCGCAGCTCTCGAAGTACCCTGTGCGTATGCAGCGCGGAACTGGAAGTCCCGAGCTGACCTCCGTCGCTCGCAGACCCTCAACAGGCTCGAGGCGCAGACTTCCATCCCCAAGGCGTACGCCGTCCTTGGTGTCGGCGCCCTCTTCTCCGCCTTCATCTTCTTCAACATCTTCGCCGGTTTCCTATCAAACCTCCTCGGCTGGGCGCTCCCTGCCTACTTCTCGCTCAAGGCCCTCGAGTCCCCCGGCCACGACGACGATGTCCAGTGGCTTACTTACTGGGTGATTTTCGGGTCCTTCACCTTTATTGAAAGCCTCATCTCGGTCGTCGCATGGTGCGTACTGTCTCCCGAATGTCTGGGCGGCCTTGGACGACCACTGACACTCTGAGCCTTCGCCTCCTCCTGCACTCCTTTCGCTCGTTGTACCCCGCAGGTTCCCTTACTACTACGTCGTCAAGTCCCTCTTCATCCTCTACCTCACCCTCCCCTCGACCCGCGGCGCCATCGTCGTCCACGACAAGCTGTTCAAACCCCTCCTCGTCCAGCGCAAGACCCCCGCTACGTCGACCACGACGACCACCCCCGTCGCTGCCGCTCAGTAAACTTCTCACGTCCCGCTCGTCGCTGTAGCCGATACGCTCCTCCCTCGCACGGACGAATAACCCCTTCGTCTCGGACACACGACTTCTTTCTTCCCTTTCCCGACCCCTCCCGTGCTCCGCCTTCTCCCTCCTCGCACTACATAGTGCCGTTTCTTTAGCCTTACAACCTTCTCCTCTTGTCGACTCTCCCTTCCGCGAATGACACTAAAGCAGTTCTTCCCTCACTTCGCGGCACTCACTTCTTCGCCTCGAGAGATGCGCGCCCGACTGGATACGCTCGAGTAACAGTATAGGTCTAGATAGGGAAGATGCAGGAGGATCTACATGACGGAGGCAGGCATGCGAGTAATACAATGACAAGGGGAACAGCAACTTCAAATCCGACACAACGCACAGCGCACGGCGCGGGCATACTCAAAACGCCAACCCCATCCTCCTCCGGATCTCCTTCGCCACCGCCCTCCTTTCCTCTCTCGCTCCGCCCCGCCCGCTCGTCGGGTCCCCCTTGAGGATACTCTGGTTCTCGTTCGCTCGGCGGATGAGGTACGGCAGGCCTTGTTCAAGGTTTGCGTAGGGGGTGTATTTGACGACGAGAGGGAGGAGGGAGGGGTCTGCGGAGGAGGGGGGAGGGCGGAGGAGGTTGACGAGCGTGATGGTCAGGTTGTCGGACATGCCTGCAACGTGGAGTCGAGCCCCGTCAGTCGTCGAGCTACGCCATCAAGCGAGAGTGAAGGCAAACGCACCCATGAGCTGGCCGAAAGCGACGCGGCCGCGCAACCGCTCGTCAACTTCGAGCCCGCCATCCTTCTCCTTCGCTAGTCCATCTTCCCGCAGCGCCTCGAGGAAGCGCTTCATGCTCGTCCCGTTGTGACTGGCGAGACAGACACCAACGCCAGCGGATGAGCCCTCGTTCTTGAGGTTCTCAACGAGGCGCCTCTCGAGCAACGCAGCGCACTCGTCGTAGCACTTGTCCGTCTCGGCCTTCGAATCCCACACGACGCACGGCTCGCCCGCCTCGTATGCTGGCGTTCCCTGATGCCGCTTACGCTCCGACTCCTGGTACGCGCCACGGACGAGCTTCGCACCGAATGCGTACCTGTTCGCATCGGCGTGCTCAAGAGCGGCAGCGATCTTGTCGGGTGTGTCGCGACGGTAGCACTGGTAGGTGTTGTAGACGATCGGAGCGGCCGAGGGCGAGTCGACGCGGTTAAACTCTTCGCTGAGGAGGTCGCAGAAGCGGTCTATGGCAGGCTGGAACCAGCTCTGCTCTGCATCGACCAGGAGACGGACTCCGTGCGTGCGCGCTTCGGACGCGACCCTGCGCAAACCGTCGTAGAGCTTGTCGAGGAGCTCGTGGTCCTCGGCTGTCAGCTCGGGTGAGTCGGGGAAGGGGATGGACGAGGGAAGGCGGCCGCCTCGAGCGACCGTCGTGCTGCTCGTGAGCGCCGTGGAGGCGCGCGCGAGAATAGAGGCGTCGTATATCAAGCCAGAGAGCTTGATGGCGAGGAGCGAGGGCTTGATAGAGGAAGCGGGAGCCGAGGGAGCGGGCGACGGCGCGAGGCGAGCTGCCTCGGCGACGGCGGTAGTTATCTCGTTCAGCGCGGCCTGGTCGATTCCTCCGCCCGACTTGGCGGACCCGAGAGGCGCTTCTGCGCTGTAGTTGAGCATCACGCCAATCTATCGCGCAGGAAAAGCGTTAGCCGAATGTTTCCGTGACGAGCCGAGGGAGCGATACGTACGCCGCGCTCTGCATACTGCTTGACAGTCTCTGCGCATCCTGGCACAGACTCGCCGCCGACAAAGACCTTGTAGAAGGTATGGTCCATGCCCTGCGAGTGCAGAGAGGTTAGCCTCCTCACGCGACGAGGGAAAGTCGAGTGCGCACGAAGGCAAAGACGGCCCAGACGGCGGGGCCGAGAAGAGGGATGTTATCGTTCGCCCACTGCAGCTTGCCGAGCATCCACGGTCCCATTTCGACGAGCACCGAGTGTTCCGAGACGGCGTAGACGACCCATTGGCGAACAAGGTCGGTCAAGTTGGCGGCGGTCAAGTGGGCGGTCGTGCGGGCGAGGACAGACGGGTCAAGGGCAGAGAGAGGGTCGTTCGGGTTCAGGTGCGCAGGGATAAGGGGAGTGTCGTCGGAAGAACCTGCCGAGGCGAGCAAAGCACCTCCAGCGAGAACCGCGGCGCCAGCGGCAAGGGCGATCCGTCGGTTCGAGTTGGCGGTCGTCCTGAAGGGGTTCTGTGCCGCTGTAGTCGCATCCGACGCTAGGGAGTGAGTTGTGCGCGGTGGTCGGGACGAGTGAAGTCGGCGAGCGATGCTCTTGCCGGCGTCGCGCGCGACGTGTGAGGGGACCTGGCGGGCGAGACCGTGCACTCCGAGAGTCGTTAAGCGGAGCATCGTCTAGCAGAGCGAGGAGAATGGACGAGGAGCGCTGGGAGGAGGAGAAGGAGCTTCGGCGACCGCTCACCGCGAGTCGCGATTTGCGTTGGCCGAAAAGACAGGGAGCGAACGCAACGAACCGAAGCAAACCGAGAGAAGGACTGCCACATCGAGCAGGTCGAGCGTGCGAGCCTCGAACTTAGCCAGCTTAACTTGGCCTTCCTAAGCGTCGGCAAGCCAGTGCGCTTCGCATCGCTGGAATGCCCTTGCCGTCGTTCGGGCGCTGCCATCGACTCCTGTATCTCAAAAGTTCCTGGCGCGTCGCTCAAGCCAGCGCAGAGATGTCAGGAGGTGACGCCGCGAGTCCTACACGCCTTCAAGCCGGTTCGCCTTATCCGCTTGTCCTGCCAAAGGGCCTGGGATGAAGCTGCCGCTGTTTCTCCTGGCTGTTCCTCCTGGGTGGTCTGCTTCCAGCTGGAGGAATCGGAAGGGGAGCCGAAGACGACGGCAGCGATAACGAGACGCGGATCCGGGACCGCAAGTCGAGCCAGATGGTCCGGTCGTGTCCCGCATTGTAGCAAGGACGAGCAGGTATTCGTCTGTAAGAAGAAGCCCCGGTGACAGCAATACGGCAAAGATGAGCCGTGAGCAGGGGAGGAGACAATGAAGAGTTGGCGAGTGCATGTGTACTCCTTCGCTCTGTCGCTCTCAGCCTTGGACAGCTGTTGGACAGCGCGGAGAGCAGGGGAGCTGAACGACGAGCTGGCGGCAGCGGTGGGAGTATTCGTCGCAATGGTCGACGCAGCTCGGAACTTGCGTTAGACGAGGAGGAGCATGTTGTGGACGCCAATGGCACAGCGAGTCGAGGGGGTTGTAAGGTAGTGGATGAAGAGGGACTTGACGGCGTAGTAGTAGTCCGATGACCTGCGACGAGAACGAGCGGAACGAGGGTGCAGGCGGAGGAGAGCGGTTTGAAGGGTTAGCAGTCGCGGAAAGGCCGCCCAGGCATCCAGGAGACAGTACGCACCATGCGACGACCGAAATGAGGCTATCAATAAAGGTGAGGGACCCGAAAATCACCCAGTAAGTAAGCCACTGGACATCGTCGTTGTGGCCGGGGGAGTGGACGGCCTCGAGGGAGAAGTTGGCGGGAAGTGCGCAGCCAAGGCGCTCTCAACAACAGCACTGTTGCGCAATCGAGAGAGCAGCGAGGGAGAGCAGCAGCGGGAGAAGGGAAAAGGGGACGAGCTCGCCAAAACAGTCTCTCGCGATCGTGGCCAGATGAGGTGGACTGCGATTGACAAGCTGAAGACTGACGAGGGAAGGAGCGGACAAAGGTGGGTAACTTGGCTGAAGAAGAGGGAGGGAGGGAGGGCAAGACGAGGAGGAACGAAAGCGGTTCGGAGGGTATCGACAAGAACGGCGGGCGGGGCGAGTCGTCAAGACGGGGGTCAAAGCTGGCGAAGGCAGCGTCTACTGCAAGCCGTTGATCGGTGCGCTACCGTGGGGCGTGAGAACGGGGTGCGGCTGCCCTTGCTGGGGGATGGGCGACTGAGGCTGAGAAGGCGGGGGCGGCATCGACGAGTTGGAGTGCTGTGCATCGACAAGGCGCGCCTCGAGCGAGCGGAGGAGCTCTTCCTTCGCGAGGAGCTCCTGCCTGCGCTCGGCAAGTTCGCGCTGCGTGCGGAGCTCGAGCTCGCGCAGCTTGTCCTCTGTTCGCCGCCGAATTGGAGCGTCAGTCTCGTCGCCTCGAATCGCTCAGAGAGCAAGGAACGCACCCTCGCGCTTGAGCTGCTCCTCCTTGATGCGCACGCTCTGCGTCGCCAAGTCCTCGGGGTTGACGCTCGCGTCCTGGCCGGCTCCGTACCCGGCGCCCATCGAATCGCCGACGAGGCTGCGAGACAGCTTCTCGGATCGGAATGTCTCGTAGAGGAAATCTGGATGGGATGGGACACGAAGTGAACGGGTGGGAAAGGCGAAGGGCGAGTCAGCGGCGCTCTTCAGCCGTGAGCGCAATGTGACGCACCGTGCTATAGCCACAATGAGCGGCAAGCGTGAGAAGGACGTTCAGCAGTAGAGGGAGAGACGAAAGTCAGCGCCTCGGTTCGTTCTCGCCAGAAAAGGACCCCCCGCACCGTGATCTCCTTGACATCGTGAAGGTGAGTCTGGAGGAGAGCGGTACGCAGGCGCTCGAAGTCGCTGTGCTGCGGATTGTCGACCTCGACGATGCCCCACGGATACCGCCTCGCGCGGACTGGCTGGCCGTTGACCTCGACTTCCTCCTCGGATCCGACGATGGCGAAGGGCATGAGCGCCTGCGTCGCGCAACCCGTCAGCTCTGAACGATCTGCTTGCGCTCATGTACACACCCTAAGCTCGCTGTTCTCTTGAACCGTGTCTTCGTCATCCTCCTCTGCGTCGTAGGGGAAGTTGTAGATCGGGATGCTGTAGTACTCGATGTCCTCCATCACGCGGCGCTTGAAGGCGTGCAGTTCGCTCGGGGTGAGTGAGTCGGCCTTGCCGATAACGGGGATGACATTGACGCGAGGAGCGAGGCGGCGCATGAGCTCGATGTCGAGTTCGCGGAGGCTGGGCGAGGATCGTGGTCAACGCGTCTCTGCTTCAAACGAGCATGTCGGACTCACGCGTGACCGGTAGGCGTGATGAAATAAAGAAGAGCGTGAACGCGGTTGTCGCGGAAGCGAGGGTTACGCTTGATCCTGCTCTCCTCAGCGAGGATGTCGTCGTACTGCCGCTCGAGGTAGCCCATGATCTCGTTAAAGCTGGGGATATTGTAATCGTCAGCTGATGAGTGTTTTGCAACATCAGGAGGGACACACGTGAACTCGTTGTCAATCTGATCTCCAAAGCCAGGCGTGTCGACAACGGTCAGCGAGACGCGGACGCCATCCTCCTCGAGCTCTGTGAGTCGCAATTCTCATCAGGATCTCGTTAAGGATCTCGTTACATCACGCCTGCAAAGCTTGTCGAGTCAACTCACCAACCTGGACAGGGTTGATGCGGATGCCCGACTCGAGGTGAGCCTCCTCCGGCGCAACAGGCTGCTGGTGCTCGATGAGGCGTTGCTCGCAAAGCGTGTTGACGAAAGTCGTGCGACCGGTCCCGGACTGGCCTGTATGCGCGCGGAAGAATCGGGTCAAGGTCAGCGAGAGGAGCGGGGCAGGGGGAGAGTGCCGAAACCGCTGGACGGCTCGAACACGTGACCGAACGCACCAACGACCATGATGGTGAGCTGTACACCCTTGACCTTGCGCCTGGCGGCGAAGCTGGAAGGTCCTGCCATCCTGCGAGTCGAGTTGGAGAGTATGGAGGCCTGGTCGCCGAGAGGAGTGCTGGTGAATCCGCTCATTCAGCTCGTCTGCTCTAGAATACGCTCTGAGACAGCCTCGAGTCCAGCAAAGGGTCACAGCGCGTGTGTGAGGGCGAAGAGATGGGCGGGTGAGGTGGAGCTGCTCTGCGAGAGGGAGGAGGGGTCTTGGAAGGGCGCCGGACTCACTGTGCGCAACGTAGAGAGCTCTGTAGCAGCGTCACAAGCACAGCCAGTCAATGCCACGCTTCAAAGATGAAGAGGATCGACCACACTGGCCAACTCCTCTCCCAAAGTTGACCAGGAGGAGAAGCGGCCTGAACGCACTCGGGCAGCGCTCCTTTCGCAGGATGCGACGCGTAGAAGTATACCAATGCGATAAGTCTACAACAGTGCGCGGAAAGCGAGGAGAGCCGTCAAGAGACGATGTTGTTCTCGTGAGATCCGTCCGTCTATCGCCAGCCACTCGTCTCCTCCGTTGTGTCAGACGCCTCAAGCCTGTCCAGCCTTCTCCTCAGCAGCCTTGCGCTTGATGAGGTTCAACGCCGAGCCCTCGCGGATCCACTCGACCTGGTCCTTCGACAACCCGTGAACCGTCTTAATCACCTTCTCCGACCCATCAGCCTTCTTGACGACAACGTCGACATCGGCGTTGAGGTTGCCTCGAAGGAGGTCGTCGAGACCGCGGGTCGAGACAACGTCGCCAGCGTCGATGAGAGAGTAGTCGGCGTCGTTGGCGAAGGTGAGGGGGAGGACGCCCTGCTTCGTCAGGTTGGTGCGGTGGATGCGGGCGAAGGAGCGGGCAAGGATGACCTTGCAGTTGAGGAAGCGGGGTTGCAAAGATGCGTGCTCGCGAGCCGAACCTTCGCCGTAGTTGTGCTGCGAGGGGCGAGATCGTCTCAGTCTCGCACAAACATCGAAGGAAGTGCTGCCCACTCACGTCGGTGACAATCATCCAAGGCTGTCCTCGCGCCTTGTACTTCTTAGCAACCTCGGGGATCGTGCCCTCCTCGCCGCTCTCAAAGTCGATCGCCGAGTTGACGCGGCCGGTCTGGTCGTTGGTCGCGCCGATGAGGGTGTTCTCGCTGTGAGCCGCACACGGGAAAGAATTAGCGAACCGGGCTTGAAAGCGCGGAAGAGGCGGAGCCGGTCGCGACTCACGCAAGGTTAGAAAGGTGACCCTTGTACTTGAGCCACTTTCCTGCCGCCGAGATCTCGTCCGTCGTGCACTTGCCCCTAATCCTCAACAAGCACCTCAAGTTGTCGAACTCGAGCTTCTTCTTCGAGTCGGCGAACGCCTCGGGACGGAAATGAGGCTCGAAAGGCGCGAGGAGTTCGAGGCGGGTCGAGGTGGGAGAGATGGCGAGGGGAGTAGAGGGGACGGGATCGGGAGTAGGGCGAGGGAGGTAGGTCGTGTTGCCGGCGGTAAAGCCAGACTGAGGAAGCTTGTCGCCCGTGGGGGGGTCAAACTTGAAAGGCTTGCCCTCCGAGTCGAGGAGCTCGTCGTGTCGCGGGTCGAACGACAGCTTGCCGGAGAAGGCCATGGCGGTGACGATGTCGGGCGAGGCGAGGAAGTTCATCGTCAAGCGGTTGCCGTCGTTGCGCGCCTTGAAGTTGCGGTTGAACGAGGTAAGAATGGCTGTCAAGGTCAAACGGGCACATATCGTCAGCCAACGCCGCTCACGATAGGAAGATAAGGCACCGGAGCGATGACTCACCGTTCTCCTCGCCCTTCTTCTCCTCGCGCTCCCATTGACCGATACAGGGTCCGCAAGCGTTCGCAAGAACCTGTCCGCCGACAGCCTCGAGGTCCGCCTTGAGACCGTCCCGTTCGATAGTCGCGTTGATGAGCTCAGAGCTGCGGGAGGCGGATCGGTTAGACGGACGCGATAAATGGGGGAAGGATGGGGATGCACCCTGGCGTGACCATGAAGCTGCTCTTGACCGAGAGTCCCTTGGCCTTTGCCTGCCTCGCGATACTCGCCGCACGCGCCATATCCTCATACGACGAGTTCGTGCACGAACCGATCAAAGCCGCGCTCAACTCGTCCTTCCAGCCCTTCTCCTTGACCAAACCGCCGAACTTGCTCAGCGGGGTACTCAAGTCGGGCGTGAATGGCCCGTTGAGCTTCGGCTCGAGCGTCGAGAGGTCGATCGAGACGTGTTGGTCATACTCGCAGCCCTTGTCGGGCGTGAGGAACCCTGCAGCCTGTGCCTTGTCCGCCTCGTCCGCGACCGGTCCGCGGTTCGTCGCGCGCAAGTAGCGGCGCATGTTGTCCGAGTAAGGGAAAGTCGAGGTCGTCGCGCCCATCTCGGCACCCATGTTGGCGATGGTGGCGAGTCCAGTCGCGCCCATGCGCTCAACACCCTCGCCGTAGTACTCGATGATCGAGCCGGTTCCGCCACGAACCGAGAGACGGCCGACGACCTCAAGGATGACGTCCTTAGCCGAGCACCAGCCCGACAAGTCGCCCTTCAGCTCGACACCGATCAGCTTCGGCGCCTTGAGCTCCCAGGGCGTCGCAGTCATCGCGTCGACGGCGTCGGCTCCCCCGACACCAATCGCAATGGCGCCGAGACCGCCGGCGTTGGGCGTGTGCGAGTCGCACCCGAGCATGAGAAGACCAGGAGCCGAGTAGTCTGCAAAATGGGACGGAGTCAGCCCTGCACAATTACTCTACTGACGATCGCCCGAGAGGCAGACAAGGCCGCGCCCTGGCGCAGCGCGAGAGCGGAGTGAGGCCTGATGAGACGAAACTCACTCTCGAGAACGATTTGGTGGATGATACCGCTGCCCGGCCCCCAGAACTCGATGCCGTACTTAGTCGCCGCCGACTCGAGGAAGTCAAACACCTCCTTGTTCGACATGATGGACCTCTGCAGAAGAAGACAGGGTACGGTGAGCTCCTGTATCCCAAGTGCATCCGCAAGGAAGAGCGACGAGCTCCCCCGGCTGAGGTCCGGACCGCTCGCTCACCTTCAAGTCTGCCTCTGCACCCTCGTATGCGGAGATCAGGTGGTCGCAATGGATCGAGACGGGGACGGCGGTGGCTTCACGGCCGCAAGTCGAGAATTGGAGGATGGCCATCTGAGCGGAGGCATCTGCCCGGGTGCTCGTCGATCAGCGCAACCTCAAGAGCCCAAAACCGCAATCCATACGCACCCTGCAAGGCGACCCGGTCGGGGCGGAGCTTCAAGTGCTTCTCGCCGCGGATGGGGTCTCCACCGGCGAGTCCCTCCTCGACATTGACCAAGTGAGAGTAGACAATCTTCTCGGCGAGAGAGAGTGGCCGGTTGAGAACCTTGCGGACCTGCTCGAGCTGGCGGAGGAGGTGAGGGTACGGCGGCGTGATAGACTTGAAGTCGCGAGGAGGCGGCGGCGGGTACGAAGAGGTGTGCGTGGCGAGCGAGCGCGAGAGGCGCGCGTGTGCGACGCGCTGCAGCGGTCTTCTGGCGTGCAGCATCCTTCCCCCGTGAGTACGAGTGAGACGTACGAGCACGAGCGGCTGCCGGCGATAGCGGAGGCGAAAAGATTCGCAAGTGGACTCATTGGCTGGTGCAAACGGACGGCTTTCACGGTTCATTTGGGACAAGCAGATGCTCGTGAGATCTCGGACAACTCGCGGAAGAAGATGGAGAGGGCTGGCATGGAGGGGGTTGTGACAGCTATATTGACATTCGCTCGACGAGGGTACCCGGTTACACTTGCACAGTCTTGCCCCCTGCACGCAGTCGCTCCTCGAACTTGGCGAACTCGTCTTCCGCGACCGCCTCTTCAGGACCGAGGACCTGCGAGAGACGGAAGAGAGAAAGTCGGTTTCGAGAAGAAACAACGAGTCGGCGGACCACAGACGCACCTGCTCAACCTCCTTGACCTCTGACGGCGCGAAACGAGACAAACAAACAGAAAATCGGGTCAGCTCGAGCGATTGCAACCGGGCAAGAGATCTCGCGTCACGCACCCGGGACGTAGTGCATCAGCATGCGCTCGATCCCGCTCTTGAGCGTCACCGCAGAACTCTCGCAGCCCCTGCAGCTACCCTTCAGGCTCAGCTGGACGACGCCCGAGTCCTCGTCGAACCCTCGGTACTCGATGTCTCCTCCGTCCTCCATGATGGCCGGCCGAACCCTCGTCTCCAGCAACTCCTTGATCATCGCGACGACCTCGGTGTCAGTGTCGAGGATCCGCGTGTCCTCCGCCCCGCTCTCCTTGCCCTCCTCGAACAGTGGTCGTCCCGACGTAAAGTGCTCCATGATGATCGAGTAGATCTCGGGCTTCAGCTCGCTCCATTTGGCGTCCTCGGTCTTGTTGACCGAGATAAAGTCGGGTCCGAAGAAGACGGAGCGGACGTCGGGGAGGTGGAAGAGGCGGTCGGCGAGAGGGGAAGAAGCGGCGGCACCGGCGTCGAGGAACTCGTGTGTGCCCGTCGGCGAGACGGCCTGGCCGGGAATGAACTTGAGCGAGTCGGCGTTGGGTGTCGTCTCGGTTTGGATGAACATGGTCCGGCGCTGCGAGCCTGTCCCTCCGCGAACGGAACAAGTCGAGATGAGGTCAGCCGAGGTCTGGTTGGCACGCCACACTGGCTCGGAGAGGGAGGGCGTGCGCACCTGCGAGTTGCCATGCTGCCGATGTCCTCGTCGGTGTCAACCGCGGCCTACCTGACGATGAGGCGAGCGAGGGAGAGGGTGCGGCGAACGAGCGAGTCGAATGGAAAAGGCGGGCGACGGTGAGCGTGGCCGGACTGGCGCGGGTGCGCAGTGCGCTTGCAGTGCCAGCAATGGCGGTACGAGCGACAGGAGACGCCATGGTGTGTGAACTGGAGGGAAGGGTCCGCTCGTTCGGAGAGACGAACGGCAAGGCGTCAACTCGTCAACTCGCTCTATCCGGGCTGAGAACGGTACAAAGTGCAGTTTGAGAATGTACGACGGATTTTTCACTTACCCACGGTGCGTCTGGTGTGAGTCGCCCTGACCCGCTTCCTCGAACCGCTATACGAGGCTCTCGCTTCGCCCACTCACGCTCCACCTCGCTGAACCGGTTGCCTGAAGTCGCTGAAAGGCGGCAGACCTCCATTCGACTGCACCCAGCTCGCTCTCACCGCCTACGCTCGTGCACACATCCGCCTTCGGCTCCCCACCCTCTTCCCTCTCCATGTCACGAATTGCAACAAAGCGGCTGCAGAAGGAGCTCGCAGAGCTGCAGCAGAAGGGTCCTCCGGCGGGGTGCAGGCTGATACAGGCGGAGAACTTGGAGGAGTGGGTCATTGCGTTGCAGGTGCTGGGTGAGAGCGTCTACGAAGGAGGTACGTCGCTCGACTAAGGACTTCCCGAGTGTGATGCTACCAACTTGGTGTACACACAGAGGAGTTCGCACTGGTGCGCGAGCATCCATCGACGACACGATCACGCGAGAACTGACTTTCTTGATCCTTCGCTGGCTGGGCCTACTCGTTGCGTGTACCGCAGCGCTTCCGCTTCTCGACCAGCTATCCCATCGACGTGAGGACACGCCTCCTGGCCCTGTAACGGCGATTGGCGACCGTGCTGACTCGCCGGTCGTTCGCCGCCCGTCCTCGCAGTCCCCCGAAGTCACTTTCCTCACGACCTCTCCCTTCCGACCACCTGAACATCCGCACGTCTACACGAACGGGTACGTCATACCTTCCCGAGTCATTGGCTGCTGCGCGATTGAAAGCTAATTTGATTGGCTTGATGCGGGACAGACACATCTGCGCTTCGGTTCTCGGCAGCGGTGCGTCCACGCCGAGTCGTCATGCACTTCACAAGCACTGCTGACTACTGGCTCTTTGCTTGTGCACGCGAACGCTCAGGCTGGTCGCCGGTCCTGAACGTCCAGAGTCTACTGCTGTACGTCGCGCACCTCTTGCGTCCTCATCCGGCGATAGCTAAATCGCCCTCCTCGCCCCGTTGGTTGAACAGCACGATGCAGTCCATGCTCGCGAGCTGCAAGAAGAAGGAGCTGCCGCCTGATAACGATAGGTGCGTTTCGGCTTCCGCCTTGCTGCCGACGCGCCGGCGTGTCGCTTTCTCGCGACTCGTGGTGTTGCAGCATCCACGTTTGGTCGTCTGACCCTTTGCATCCTCGTAGATACATCCGGAACGCACCCAAGTCGCCCAAAGATACTCGATGGTGCGTCGCGAGGCAACTGTCGCCGACAACCGCCCGCTAACCTCGCTTCATTCGTTTCGCAGGGCGTATCATGACGGTGCGACACGCCTCGAAGGCTCAGTCAGCTTGGGAAAGCCACCCCGTGAACTGACGTGACCTCTCGCAGATACCGTCTGAGCCCGCCTCCGCCGCTCGCCCGCCTCCTCGGACCTCGCCTTCCACTTGTCCGTCGCATTCGATACCCGCACCCTACGACACCCTTGTATCATGTCCCACACCCCCTTTCGCCGCAACCTTCGCCGCGACCCGCCCGCGGCCTCAGTCACGTTCGCGACGAGCCAATCCTGCGACGTTCCCGATCCTCCCGACGCGCGTTGTCCGCTCGCGCACGTTGACCTTCTCTCGACAGGACGTCGCTTCAGCGTTGCGAACGACGGCGGGAGGACGAGGGGAGGCCCTCGTGGCACGGTACTTGTCGACCACCTGCAACGCGCAAGATTGGCAGCCGTTTGAGACGCCGCCACCGCTCACTCGTGTCTCGCCTGGGCTGGGCAGTGCTCCCGCTCCGTGTGCATGCTGGTTGCGAGAGGGCGTGTGCTGGCTGTCGCGGGATACGCCGCGGACAAGCGGAGGGCTAGGGCGCGGTCGCGGCCGAGGGTGCGGGCGAAGACGGGTGCGCGCGGGCCTGTGACACGTCAGGTGCGCGCAAATCGACCCCGCGCGCGACGGCTCAGCGTCGGGTCGAGGTGGGGAACACGGGCTCCTCATCCTCCCGCGCCTCTCTTCCCCTCCTCCCCCCTCGACTCACAGTCTCCCCGTTCGCTCGAGACTCCCCAGCTACCCTACTTCGCTCCTGCCATGGCCGACGTCGACTACAAAGCGGTCAAGACGCACCCAATCTCGAAGCGGAACGATGGCTCGACCGGTCACAAGCCGCACTCGAACGAGGACGAGTACAAGAAGATGTACGAGCGCAGCGTCAAGGACCCTCTCGGCTTCTGGGACGAGGTGAGCTCGTCCGCCGTTCCATGGCTCCGTCGCGACGGAGGACGGAGGACGGGCAGGAGATGGCCTCGACACGGCGTCGCTGGAACGGCCTGCACCCTCGCGTAGGGTAGCAGAGCTCTTGAGGAGTACATCTAGCCGGGCGGCATCTCGCAAGGACATGGACTCGCTTTTCTGCGGGCGGTTGGGGGCGGAGGGGAAGGCAGCCTGGCTCGCGCGACTCGACTCTGCCGCGCAGCGGGACGAGCGGGTGCCCGGGATCTCGAGCGGACACAGGGAACTGGATGCACTGGGGTCCGCGCAGTGCGAGACGCCGAGGACGACGCTGGAGAACATTGCGGGGACAGCGCGACGGGTTCCGAGACGCAAGAGCTGACACTCGCTCGCTCGCGCCGCAACGATGACGGAAACAGATGGCCAAGGAGCACCTCTACTGGTGCGTTCGCCCTGTCCCGCGCTTTTCCCCACTCGAACGAGCGTGAGACGAAGGCGACGCGAACTGACCGCTTGCGACTCCGTTGTCCGCAACGCGCAGGCACCGCCCGTACACGACTGTCCAGGCTGGTTCCTTCACCGCAGGAGACGTCCAGTGGTTTCCCGAAGGCGGCTTGAACGTCTCGTACAACTGCGTTGACCGATGGGCCTACAAGCACCCGAACAAGGTGCGCCGAGCCGTTTCTTTCGCGGTGAAATCGCTCTCGCTGACCGCCCTGATGCACAGACTGCCATCATCTGGGAGGCGGACGAGCCCGGCGAGCACGTCGAGCTCACGTACGAGCAGCTCTTCCAGGAGGTCTGCCGGACGGCCAATGTCCTCAAGAGCTACGGCGTGAAGAAGGGCGACGTGGGTGCTTGCATCTGTGCGCAAAGGAGCGAGTACTGACGACCTTCTGCGAACAGACCGTCGCCATCTACCTGCCCATGGTCCCCGAGGCTGCGATCGCTTTCCTCGCCTGCGCCCGTCTCGGCGCCATCCACTCCGTCATCTTCGCCGGCTTCTCCGCCGAGTCTCTCCGCGACCGCATCAACGACGCCGAGTCGCGCGTCGTCATCACGACCGACGAGGGCAAGCGCGGCGGCAAGACGATCGCGACCAAGTCGATTGTTGACGCCGCCCTCACCGAGTGCCCGCTCGTCAAGCACTGCCTCGTGCTCAAGCGCACCGGAGGCAACATCAAATGGACCGAGGGACGCGACCGCTGGTGGCACGAGGAGAAGGACAAGGTCCAGCCTTACTGCCCCGTCGAGATCGTCTCGTCTGAGGACCCGCTCTTCATTCTCTACACCTCGGGCTCGACCGGCAAGCCCAAGGGCGTTGTTCACTCGACCGCCGGCTACCTCCTCGGCGCGTTCATGACGCTCAAATACGTCTTCGACGTCCACCCTGAGGACCGCTACGCCTGCATGGCCGACGTCGGCTGGATCACCGGCCACACCTACATCGTCTACGGTCCTCTCGCCAGTGAGTGCGCGTGCAGACCGTGCTGAACGAAAACGGACTCGCTAACCCCCCGGAACGCCCGCAGACGGCGTCACGACCACCATCTTCGAGTCGACTCCCGTCTACCCTACCCCGTCGCGATTCTGGGAAGTCGTCGCCAAGCACAAGCTCACCCAGTTCTACACCGCTCCCACCGCCATCCGTCTCCTCCGCCGCCTCGGCGAGGAGCACACCAAGGGCCACGACCTCTCGACCCTCCGCACGATCGGGTCCGTCGGCGAGCCCATCAACCCCGAGGCGTGGGAGTGGTACTGGGAGCACGTTGGCAAGAAGCAGTGTGCCGTCGTCGACACGTACTGGCAGACTGAGACCGGCTCGATCATCATCACGTTCGTCCCCCCTTCCCGACTTCTGCCTCTCGTCGTCCGTTTCTCCGCCTCACTGCTGACTCTCCCACAATGCAGTCCCCTCCCTGGCGCAACCAAGACGAAGCCCGGAGCGGCGACCCTTCCCTTCTTCGGCATCGACCCCGTCCTCCTCGACCCGACTAGCGGCGAAGAGATCTCGGGCAACGACGTCGAGGGCGTCCTCTGCGTTCGCAAGCCCTGGCCTTCGATTGCACGCACCGTTTACGGCGACCACAAGCGTTTCCTCGACACGTACATGAACGTCTACCCGGGATACTACTTTACGGGAGATGGCGCCGGCCGCGACCACGATGGCTACTACTGGATCCGCGGCCGTGTCGACGACGTCATCAACGTCTCTGGTCACCGTCTGTCGACCGCCGAGATCGAATCGGCGCTCATCCAGCACAATGGCGTCGCCGAGGCTGCCGTCGTCGGTATTCCCGACGAACTCACCGGACAAGCCGTCGTCGCCTTTGTAACGCTCAAGCCCGACTTCTCCTTCGACGCCTCGGAGGAGCCGGCTCTCCTGAAGGAATTGGTCCTCCAGGTCCGCAAGACGATCGGACCGTTCGCAGCTCCGAAAAAAGTGGTACGTTTCAATCTTTTTCTGGCTGCTCCTGCACCGATGTGGAGACGTTGGGGGTCGCGAGGAACGCGCTCCGAAGCGGTCCCTCCGCCCCCCTCAGACGCTCCCAACGGCCTCCAGGCCCGTCTCTCGCCACTAGAGCGACGTCAAGACACTGACACGAGTCCTCTACCCGACAGGTTTTGGTCGACGACCTCCCCAAGACGCGCAGCGGCAAGTTGCTCAGGAGGATCTTGCGCAAGATCTCCGCCAACGAGGCGGACCAGCTCGGTGACCTCTCGACGCTTGCCGACCCCTCCGTCGTCGACCAGATCAAGGAGAAGTTCGCCTCCATCCCGGCCAAGTAGGCCCCCCGCCCCCGGCTCGTCACCCTGTCCTAACTGTCGTCATTAATCCGCCGAACCACCACCCAAGGCCGCCAAGTCGCATCGTCGTCATTCTGTGCCATCGTCAGTTTCCGTCCCGTGCCTCGAGTCTCTCTCGAATCTGTACCCAGGGTCCTCGAATACCTGTCCGGTCGCACTCCAATGATGTATAGTCTTATCGTCAGTCTACTTGTGTGTGGTCCGGCGGCGAGATCGAGAGAGCCGAAAGTCGTCGGCGAGGCTTCGGAAGTCGGCACGGCGCTGTCGGGATCCCCTAGGCTCCGCTCCCGCCGCCTCTCGTTGACTGTCTGTCACCCCGTCCGTCCGGCTTGATGTGCTTCGTTTCGTGCTCTTAGAGTGTACCTGTGCCGCCCAGACCCGCTCGATCACGCCCGACCGCGCCGCAACCGCTTCATCGTACCGGCTCACCACGACCCGCCTTGAGGGGGGACAAGCTCCGACACACCGCTGCCGAAGGCTGCAGAGGGGGTCGGCGAACTGCGTAAAGGGCTTCTATTGGGTTAGACTGGTGGCGCGCCGGAGGCAGAGAATCCTAGCATGAGGTGCGTACGCCGCTTCTCAAGCTTCTCGTCTCTCGAAGGAAAACGGTTCCCACAGCCTTGCGGAGGGCGACGGGAGACGCACGCCCCCATTCTGTGTCTCTTTCCCTGCTTCACAAGGCGGCGGCGGG
The DNA here is from genome assembly GCA_023628235.1 of Rhodotorula sp. S30-09. Classification (NCBI taxonomy): domain Eukaryota; kingdom Fungi; phylum Basidiomycota; class Microbotryomycetes; order Sporidiobolales; family Sporidiobolaceae; genus Rhodotorula; species Rhodotorula sp. S30-09. The sequence goes on from JAMALD010000007.1 coordinate 309,896, forward strand.
AGATCCCCTGTCGAACGGTTCCACACGGCTTTCAGAGTGCGGACTGATCCTCTCGTTTCTCTTGCAGCTCTATACCGTCGACGAATGTCCTCATTTGGCTCAGTGTGAAGCCATTGATCAAGCTGGTAAGTCTGGCCAGTTGAGACGGTGAAGTGGGAGAGGAGGGAGTTGTGAGCAGGCTGCCGACCGACCTGGTTGCTCGAGACTGACCGGCTCTCTTTTTCGCAGGTCATCCCCGCCGGTCTTGGCTGCTGGCTCACACGAGCAGGCCTCTTTCCCGTACCCGCCAGCCGCGGCGCATCAGTCCTCATTCTCAACGTCTTCCTCCCGAACCTTCTCTTCTCCAAGATCGTCCCCTCAATCACGCCAGAGAACGCAAAAGCCATCGGGCCAATCTTCCTCGTCGGCTTCGTCTACATCACCATCTCGCTTCTGCTCGGCGTGCTCGTTAGGGTGACCTTCAGGACGCCTAGGAACTTTCGTTGGGGCATCCTGGCGGCGGCGACATGGTCGAAGTGCGTGGTCGCCTGTCCTCGCGGTCGGGAAACATGACCGACTGACCTCAAACACACAGCTGGGGAGATCTTCCGACGTCCGTCGTTCAGGTCGGTTCCTCTGCTGGACATCGCAAACTTGGCGTACTGACACTCATGTGAGCAGACCGTCTGCGCTTCCGCCCCCTTCGCCGGCGTACAAGACTCGAACCTTGCCATTGCCTACGTCGCCAGTGCGTCCATCGTGCTGCGATTCGACCCTGATATAGCCAGCTGACCCGCGTCTGCGACGCAGTCTTCATCTTGATCTTCTACATCACCCTCTTCCCCATGCGCGGCATCCACCTTATCGAGCGCGACTACACGCATCCTTCACCACCTCTTGCAGATGACGAGCAGGAAAAGGGCGCGCTCGACAAGTACCGCCGAGCGTGCAGCAAAGTCGGCGATCTCGTGCGCCGCAAGGGCAGGCGATCTGGCTCAGGACAGGATGGAGGGGAGAGTGTCGCTGAAGATAAGGCGGCGATGCCTGCGCTTGACGAGCTGCGCAAAGTCGCCTCGACAGCTTCCCAACGGCGGTACCTTCAAGCGACCTTCTCGCCTCTTCACCGCCAAACCACCTCTCGCTCTATGGACCGCACTTCAATTTATGAGATTGCCAGCGCCGCACATGCCGCCTCGCCTGCCGATACGCCAGGTCAGCTGGCGAGCTCTGCACCGGATGGACCGGCTCGGCGACGCCTGCTCCAGCTCGAGCGGGATCGCCTGCGGACTGTCGTCGGCTCGCCGGCTGTGTCGGTCGTCGATGACGAGATCACCGAGGTCGGTACGCTATCGGCGACGAAGGAGGTCGAGGTTGCGAACGAGAAGAGTAGTGGCGCGCGGTTGAGTTTCGTCGGCTCGCTGGACAAGTCTGCCAAGACGAACGCGACGGTGGAGGTAGATGATTGGAAGGAAACAGCGGATGCAGCTGAAGACGAGGAGGCAGAGGAGACGAGCGGTACTCGACGTTTCCTGATCAGCGTTAAGGGCGTCGCCCTGTCGCTCCTGACGCCGCCGACCATCTCGCTCGTCGCGGCACTTGTTTGTGCTCTCGTCAAGCCTTTAAAATCGGTGCGTTAAACCTTCGACCTGCAGGTGCAGCACTGGTTGCTGACGACGCCGCCAACAGCTCTTTACGACCGTTCCCGACTACAGCTGGCATCCTACCGCGCCAGACGGTGATCCTCCTCTCGCCATCCTACTCGACACGGCGACATTCATCGGTAACGGCTCGGTCCCGCTGGGCCTGATGGTCCTCGGCTCGACGCTCGGCCGCATGCGCATCCCTCGACCCATCTCGCGCCTTCCCCTCGGCAGCATTTTTGCCCTTGCCTTTGCAAAGGTCGTCCTCCTGCCCATCATCGGGTTCGTCTTCGTCCGCGGCCTTGCGACGCACACGGGGCTCGTCAACGAGGACAATCACGTCCTCCAGTTCGTGGTGAGTCCCGCGCTCGACCGTCGCTCGCTGGCTCTCCTTCTGACGTTATCCGCGCAGATGATTTATTTCTCGGTTTGTCCGACCGCGACGACGCAGTGTGCGCTCACTGTTGTGCGTTGCGCACTACCCCTCCGCCGTTCGCTTCGTGTTGACGAACTCCTCTCGCAGATCTTCGCCCCCGAGGATGGCGAGAGCAACGCCGACATTCTCGCAGCATATCTTATCGCGCAGTACCTCATCTTCGCGTTCGCGAGCGTGGTGCTCACGGCCATCTCGCTAAACAGTATATTCTCGTCCTAGAGTAGAGTTTCGGTTGTATCGCCGCTTGTAGCCTTGTTGGAATAGATCTCCATGAACAGAGGGCGCTGGAAGCCATGACCGAATTGCTGCTGGTCGCCGCGTAACCTCCGCCCATTCCTCTCTTCCTCCTCCCTTTCACCCGCTCACTCGTCTTCGCTCTCCATGTTTCGGCTGTGACTATACCGCTGAGAACACAGCTTAAGCGCCCTCAGACGACCCCCGCACGGCTCACGACGCACTTTCGCGCTCTCCCGGCCGCCTCATCAGTTCCGACTCTGTGCCGCTCGATGCAGAGTCACCCGCCGTCGAACCTCCTGCAACCGAGTCGACCGACTACTGCCACACATTCGAGCGACTCTACCACTTTCGGCTCTCCCGGCTTCGCGACCTCGTCGAGAACCCCCCCTCTCTCCTCCTCCCCACCTCACGATCCGAAGTCGCGCCCATTCGAACTGCTTTCGACGTTCTCGCGGTGGGGACCGGTGCGAGGGACAGTGCGGATTCGCGTTGAGGACCAGACCTTCTACGCCCATCGAGAAGTTCTTGCGCTCGCTTCGCCATTCTTCGCCGGAGTCTTGCGAGGCGGTTGGAAGGAGACTGAATCGCTCAGGCCGCATGCGCGAGGGACCCAGGGACCCTTGACGGCCGAGGAGGCGCAGGCGACCTCTACAGAGGCCCCAGATGTCGACCCGCTTCCCTTCCCAAGCGACGAATTGCTGCCCGACCTCCCGCAACATGCGCCGCGACTGTCAGAATCGCTACTGTCGCCTGTACGACCACCCTCGCTTGGTGCTTCTATCGCCGCATCAAGTGTCGTCGAAGATACGGACGAAGATGACGACGAGCTCGTGGAGGAATGGGTTGAGTGTCGGTTACGGATCCAGGAAGAGAACGCAGCGAGTGCGTCCCCACTTCCGTGATTCTTGAAGCTGACCTGCGGACTGACTTCGAGCTGTACAGGCTTCCAAGACCTCCTTTGTCACGTCTACCCGCGACTTGATTGCGCCATTACCTGGTCGAACGTCGAGGACCTGAGCCGAATGGCCCTGCTCTTCGACATCCCCAGCTTGAGCAACGCCTGTCTCGCTTTCCTTCTGCCTTCCGCTGCCGGCCGACCTGTCCTGTGCATGAAGATCGCGGAGGTGAATCAGAGTTCTGTTCTATCCGGACTCTCGCGGTACCGCTCCATCAAGACTGACGCGAATGCGCTCGCAGGAGATGTGTATCCCGGAACTCTACCGAGAAGCGAGTCGCTACATCCTCGACAACTACGCCGGCTGGAGCAGCGAAGAACTCGCTGTTCTCGATCCGAGCACGCTTCTCAAACTCGAGCGGAAGCGGTCGTGGTTTCTCGAGCGACTGCTCAAGCTCGGACAAGTCTCAATCCTGCGGGACTACTCCTGCCAGCCCGTCTGCGACGACCCTTCTCGATGCGCTCGCCAGGTCGACGAGAAATGGCGATCTGCGTTCGCGGCTGCGTTTCGCTTCGGAACCCCTCAGCCGTGCGTCTGGATTCTCCACTTGTCGAGATACCACGCGCATGCTGACACTTCGTCGTTATATCGTCGCAGGTCAATTATCTTCCGCAGCCTCCGCCTCCTCGAGCCGTCTCTTTCCTCTCCTGCCCTTCACCTGCCCTACACCGCCTGTCAAGCTCACGCAAAGATTTGGGTTGTCGAGTGTGGCCCCTTCGCCCCTCATTAGCAAGCTCGGAACTGATCCTCTCGTCTCGCAGCCTCTTCGACCGCATGTTCCAGCTCGGCATCACCCCCGCGCGAAACTGGACCTCCCTCACGCTCGGTGGCTTGCCTGCTTCCGCGTCAGCGACGACCAACTCGGGCACCTGGGCGCACCTGCGGACGGGCGCGGGAGACACGGTCGCGACGCAGAAGAATACGTCGGCGAGGTACTTTCTGTCGATTGAGATGCGCGAGGAGCCGGCGAGTGCGGGAGAGAAAAGGAAGGAGCGAGGGTTTGGGTCATCCGGCGGGTGAAGGTGTAGCTTGCTGGTCGAGTGCAAGGCTGTCTCGCGGCAAACACGCAGGCGCCTCTTCCGCTGAGCAAGAGAAACGAATGTTGCAAGACTACGACAGACAACTGGGACTGAGCTACGCACGAAGGAGGACACGAGGCGGGCGAGGACTGCAGAAGCAAGGCAACATGAACGGAATGAACAGCGAGAGATACGGCTGTAACAAGTGCGGGAACAGGTGAAAAGCTGGAAAGTCAAGGGCAAATCGCTTCGTCGACGGCTGCGAGGATCTCCCACTCGTCCTCGTCCAAAGCGGGTGAGGGAAGGGAAAGAAGAACGGTTTCAGCGAGAGTTGGCGCAAGCGGGACGATCTCGAAGTCGTGCGAGTCTGCGCCTGCGTAGCAAAGAGAGTCAGCAGAACTCGGCAAGGGAGGGCGAAAGACGAGACGCACGACGGGGTATTTTTTGGGGAGGAGGATTCGCCGTTTCGAGCGAGTCGTGAGTCGGCGGGCCTGCTGTAGCAGGTTGGACGGCTGCGACCGTCGCGGTTGTTGCTTCTTGAGCGTCTTTCGTATTCGCCGTCCCTTGGGTTGTTGTCACCTCCTGCTGTTTGTCTCTGTCGATCCTTCCGGCGTGAGTTGAGCCGTCCATCTCCTTCGCCGTTCCCTGCTTCATCACCGGCAGCGTCGCGGTGCTCATCGTGGGTCTCGCTCTGCCCGTCGCCCCCGTCCTTCCAGCCGGGATGGCCGCTCCATTCAGCCTCACGGACGAGATGGTTGAGGTGCCGACGACAGGAGTGCGCGAGAAATTGTAGTGCAGGCGTGCAGAGGGCGGCAGAGCAGCGATACGTGCGCGACGAGAGTCGTATGCGGTTTTGAGCGAGAGCATGGGTGAGGAGGAGGAGCGAGAGCGCCGAGTGACAAGGATAAGGGGAGCCGGCATGATAGACCCGTCCCGGTCACGTGAACGGGAGACGTCGATCGCTTACGCACCGGAGAAATGCGACGACGACGGCGTGAGGAGGTTGCACAGGCGTTGCTGGGCTCAGCAGGTGATGGCGAACGAGGCGAGAACGGCGATGGCAGCCGTGGCGCGAAATAGACGGCCAGCATTGCGAACGATCTTGCCCTTCTACAGCTCATCCCGCGGCGCCTCGAACGCCTCCACTTCCCCTTCGCCGCCCAGCTCGTCGAATGCTCCGTCCTCGTCTGCGTACTCCGCCTCCTCCTCCTCACCGCCCTCGAAGTCTTCGGCGAACCCGTCGTCTATCAAAGTTTCGTCCCGCATCAACGCGTCCTCCGCTTCCAGCTGTTCCTGCGAATCCTTCGCGGAGTGAAGTACATCCGTAGAGTCGAACGGGTGCGCCGGCTCCTCCTCCCCTTCCGCGTCCAACCCTGCAACCTCCGCCTGCTCTGCCCCCTCCGCGGCTGATGAGTCGATGACCGGCGACTCAGTCTCGACAGGTGCCGACGCTGCTGTTTCCACTGTCGGTGTTGGCGTGACGAGGTTGACGGTCGACGGGGCAGGTTCGGGTGTCGACGGCATCGGGGTGATCATCGTCTCGACATTGTCGGGCTCGGCAGGTGGAAAGGGCGTCGATGAAGGCGAGTTTGGGGCACCGGCAGGTTCCTTGGATGCGTCGAAAGCGGAGTCGTCCATTGAGACACCCTCGTTCTCAACATCCTTGTCCGCATCGAGCTCCGCATATTCTGCCTCCTCCACTCCTCCATCCTCTCCGATTCGCTCCGACGGCTCCACCATCGGATCACTGGGGATGGGGGTTGGCGCAGCGGTCGCAGCAGGCTCCGCATCAGACGGCGACGCGGCGGGAGCAGCCCTCTCAACATCGTCATCGACAGGCTCCTCGACAAGGTCCGGCTCGACATCATAGGTGGAAGACGGAGCGGGAGGTTCAGGCGTGGCGGAAGACTCGTCGGGAAGAAGGGAAGTCGGCTCGACGGTCTTAGCGGCGGTAGGTTCTTCGGCGGCGGCGACGCTTGAGGGTTGTCTCGTCGGTTCAAGCGTCTCAGCTTGTTTGGTAAAGGGCTCATCGGGCTCGTCGAAGGCAGTGGATGCGAAGGCATCGGCCGCCACATCGCCATCCGCCGGCTCCTCCGCCTTTTCGTCTCTATCCTGCGCCGCAACCGGTTCCTCCGTCTCATCAGCCGCAGGCTCAGCTGCAACTGGCCCTTCCGCGGCCTCCTCGAAAGGCGCCGTCGCGTTCGCAGCAGCGATCGCGTCAACGCCACCGCCGTAACGCATCTGCTGCTCCAACATCTGGTCAAGCAACTCCTCCTCAGTCGCTTGCACCGCCTGGACGTACGGCTCTTCCGCATTCTTAGTAGGCTTCCAGAAAGCCGCATCCTCCCCGAGCTCCGGCGTGTCCTGCGCGTCGGCGTCCCACAGTGTCTGCTCCGCCGCAATGTCAATCGGCAACTCCACCTCATGATCAACGACCGCCTCGTCGTCGGGATCCTCAGGTACCTTCCCGCTCTCCTCGACGTCGAGCGGCGGCACCGTGCCAACGTGCACCGCTTCCGCACCGAGCGCGGCGGTGATGCCCTCAGCACCCGCAACGTCTCGCGGCTCTTCCCCCTTCTCGGCGTCGTGGACAATCGCAACACGTTCGGGATCAGAGGGCGCCGGCTCCTCCAGGGGGATGGGGACGGGGTGGAGAGGGGCAGCGGATTCATCGATGTCGGAGTAGTCGGTGGGAAGGTTGATGCCGGTATCGAGATCGGGGACGGAGGAAGGCGCAGGAATTGTAGTGGACTCGGGAATGTCGAGCGAAGAGAGCGGAGCGGAAGGGGGAAGATCGGCGGCAGGTTCGTCGGATGAGGCGGCGGGAGGAACGGCGTTCTTCTCGATGATGCGGTTGATGTCACCGAGCTGTTCGTCGAGATCTGGACGAGTCGGTCGGAAGGGCTCGTACTGCGAGCGGTCGAAGACCTTGTCCTCCTCGCCCGTCTCAGCCGTTTCCTCGTCCTCACGCGCGACTCCCAGCTCCACTTCTGCTTCCAGGTGCTCCGCCTGTTCTGCATCATCCAAAGTCTCCTCTGTCTCTCCACCACCGAACACATCCTCAACATGCTCCATCGTAGGCTGCGGCGGGTGTTCCTCGCGCAGGAACACCGGCTCAAACTCATCCGCCTCTTCAGCCGGCGCAGGCGTCAAAGCCGGATCAGGCGGAGCGCTATGCGCGTCTGCGTCACCGCGCTCGAACAGGCCACGGCCTTCAGAGGGTTCGGAAATTTCGTCGAGCGGGAGTTGGGCGGCGGGTTGGGGCGAGTCGGCTTCAGGCGCGGCAGAAGGTGTAGAAGTCGCAGAAGAAGGGACGGCGACAGTAGTCGACTCGGCGGGAAGAGGCGGGGCAGAAGATGAGACGAGCGCATCGTCGGAGAAGGATTCGAGCGGCGCGGCGTAGACGGGACTGTCGGGCTCGTCGAAGAATGCTGAATCGTCGAGCGGAGACGGCATCGCGAAAGGCTCGTCCGGAGCAAAGTCGAAGAACTCGTCGTCCGCCTCGTCCCCTTGACGTTCGGACTCCACCGAAGGAGACAGCTGCGCCTGAACAGGCTCGGCGACGTGCTCGACTTCCTCCTCTCGCGACGGGACGTCCTCAAACGCCTCAGGCTCGTCCTGCGCTTCTACTTCCGCCTCCTGCGACGGCGTGAAAGCCCGCTCGCGAACCTTCTCGACACCCGCCCAGACAGCGCCGACAACCGCACCTGCAGCTGCCGTCGCCCTCGCCACCTCTCCCAAGACTTCGTTCCTGACCACCTTCGTCGCCTCACCTGCTACTTCGCTAGGGGAAGGCATGTCCGCTCCACCCGCTCCTTGCCGCTTCGACAGTCCCGCCAACGCCCCTCCCCCCCTCGCAACGAGTCCTCCCAATCCGCCCACAACCCTTACACCACGGTCCACGACGCGTTTCTTGAAGATGTATGCGCACACGGCGGCGAAGAAGGCGAAGGCGACGAAGAGGAGGAGGCGGTCCAGGACGTCGGCGCGTTCGAGGGAGGTGATGAGCGTTCTGGAGGTGTGGAGGAGGGTGGAAAGGGTCGAGTATTGGGTGGAGGTGAGTTCCATCGTTTGCGTTTGCGATTCTGCGAACGCCAAGAGGTGAGCGAGTGGATTACCCCTAATTGAAGGGAGAAAGAACGCACGAAGCATCTCGTTTGTCACGAGTGACCGGTCCACCTCCTGCTGCATGAGCTGCAACGTTCTTCGCAAACCCTCGGTGACGTCGGAAGTTGCAGACATGAGGGCATCGTCGGCGCTGCCGGAATCTCCAAATGTCAGCCTGGAGCACGGCATGGCCTTGACAAACCGATACGCACGTCTGGTTGGTTCCTGCACCTCTATGTGCACTTCCTCCAGGCGTACCCGGTCTTGGCGAACCCCTTCCGCTGACAGAGGCGAACAATTCCTCCCGAGCGAGCAGGTGTGCGGAAGCGTCGATTTGTCGTTTCGACGTCACGACGGCCTGTCGGTACATTTTCGTGCAGCTGTGGGCGTTCTCGTCATGTCAGCGAGAGATCAAACTGCTAAGAGGAATGTAGGAAGCGGACACACCCGTCGAGTCGCTGCTGAACCTGCTTGACGTGTTCGCCGCCTGCCGCCCGCTCCCGGGCCCTGTCGAGGTCGTCCACCTCAAGCTTGAGCTCCTGCGTAGCGCACGAGCGAGTCCGTCAGCCCAACCAACGGAGTGGGCGAGCGTAGCGGGCCCTGGTGACGCACCTCAATGTCGCGCTTGCAACCCGCCAACTCTGCCCTCACGCCCGCGGCAAGCTCCTCGTGCAAGCTGACTGGGCCTCTGCATTGGGCCAGGTGCGGGATCTGGTAGTCCTCCAAGTCCTGCAAGCGGCGGAGGAGCGAGTCCGTGAGGTCGAGGATCGCTCCAGGGAGGGGAGGCGGCGGCGGCGGCGACCGCGCCTTTGCCGGGTCTGGCGTGTGTGCCGGCGGTGGCCTGCGTGCGTGAACGAGCCCGTCAGTACGAACATTGGCCAGTAGCAAGCGGATTAGACGAGCATTAATCGTCGGTTGTAAGGGAAGGAATACAACTCGCTCGCTCGCTCTCTCTCATCGCCACACCGCTCAGACTCGACTCCTGTTCCGTTAGCAATGCACGCTGCACGGTCATTCGCTCGCGCATCTCGCGCCATCGCCTGCCCCAGTCTCGTCGGCCTCCCCCGCGCCGCCGCCGCCGCCGTCCCTTGCCGACCAACTTTCTCGTCGCTCCGCTTCTACTCGGCAGCGCCCGAGGCACAGCAGGAGCCGGCAGCAGCGACCGCCGAGACTGCACAGAACGCCGCTGGCGCAGGATCGAAGGACGGTAAGATCGAAGTGGACGCGGGACAGGTCGACGAGTTGACCAAGCTCCTCGAGGAGCAGAAGAAGGTCGTTGCGGAGCTCAAGGTGCGTGGCCGGTCGCAGCGTTGCGCTTAGAGGCCCGCACGCTGACACGGCGAGCTGCGTCACCGGCAGGATGCTCGTCTCCGCACTCTTGCCGACTTCGAGAACCTCCAGAAGATCTCAACGCGGGAGAAGCAGCAGGCCAAGGACTTTGCGCTGCAAGCCTTCGCTAAGGATCTTATCTCCGAGATCGACGTTCTCAACCTTGCCCTTCGCTCGATCCCCGCCGAGCGCCTCGTCTCCTCCTCCGACCACACGCCCAACTCTGATCTCCTCGGCTTGCACGAGGGCGTCAAGCTGACAAAGCGCGGTATCGAGAAGGTCTTGGCGAAGCACGGCGTTGTCGCGTTCGATCCGACTGGCGAGCAGTTCGACCCGAACAAGCACGAGGCGCTCTACCAGGCGCCCGTCCCGGGCAAGGAGCCTGGATCAGTCCTCGAGTGCCAGGAGATTGGATGTGCGTACAGTCTGCGCTCACGTGGAACCGCCGAGAACGCGTTACTGATTCTAGACGAATCTCTCGCCACTCTCCTCCTCCCGACCTCTTCACACGACCCGCTTAATCCGCACAGACATGATCAAGGACCGCCTCCTCCGTCCAGCCAAGGTCGGTGTCGTACTCACGACCGAGTAATCGGCACGCCTGCCCCAAAAGTCCGCCTCCCTCCCCTCGACTTCCCTTCCGACTCTGCGGGCGGCGTCCCGCTTCTCTCCTCCCGCGACACCACCTCTGTCCTGCCATACTCACTCTCCCTTTGCACTGTATAGAATAGCACTCAGCACGCAGCCTCCTTCCCCTCCGGTCCTCGTTGTGTGTAGTTCCAGGAGACGACGCATGTTACCCTCTCTTCCCGGTCTTCAACCGGGTCAGCTCAGAACCGTCCCAGCAGCAAATGCAATCAGCACTCACTACTCTCGCACTTCCTCTCCATTCGTCGAGACCGGTTCTCCGCGAGTTGTTCTTCCGCTCCTCCGCTTCGTCCGCTCTCTCGAGTTTCTTCTCCATTGCTCGTTCCGCTGCTGCGCCATGTCGTGAGCTCTGCACGGCTTGCCTCACCCTTTCTCAAGCCAGATTAGCTCACCGGCCCCTTCCCCTCTTCGTCTCCTCATTGCAACCCGCCGGTCATCCAGCGCGTCCAAACGCTTCACCCAGCTAGTCTGGTCGGCCTTCCAGCGGAACGCAGGCCACGACTCCAACTCTTTCGGACACGTTCGTCCCCTCCATCTCTTCGCTCACTTGGGAAGACGAACTGATGTGGGGCTCGTTTGATGGGAGGACAGCTGGTCGTGAAGGATGCGAAGCCTGGAAGAGTTGAGGCGGTCATGGAGGTGAAGAGACATCAGAGTGCGTGCAGGTATTCGCTCGACCGCTGCTGAGGAGGACGAGGAGAGGCTGATCTTCTCGTCCCGCGGCTTTGCCGGTGTCCACTTGCTCGCAGTCAACCGGCTGAATGTTCGTCGTTTCGCCTCTGACACCCCGCTCACGGACGAAACGCAGTGGCGCAACAACTCAAGCTGACCCGTGCAGCCTGCCATCCTCCTCCCTCCTCTTCTTCTTTCGCGTCTCGCGCGGTTGCAGGGCCTGCACGGCGGACTGATCGCCTCGCTAGTCGACACGATGGGCTCCCTGGCGCTGGCGAGCAAAGGGCTGTACATGACGGGCGTGTCGACGGATATGAGCCAGACGTGCGTTGCGAGGGTTTCCTTGCTCTCTCTCTCGTGTGCTGCTGGACTACATTCGCACGCCTGGTCTTCCGAACGGATCAGTTATGCGACAGCTGGAGCAGAGCTCGTAGCGAGAACTGATGGAACTTCCTCCTCGTTCGTACAGGTTTGTACGAGGAGCGAAGCTGGGCGAGACGGTGCGGATACAGAGCGAGCTGGTCAACATGGGTGCGTTCCGCTCTCCTGACTGCTTGTTCATCTGGGAGGGGCATTCTGCGTCTCCTCGAGTAGCTCCTTCGACTACACGGGGAGGTTGACGCGTCGGTTTCGTCTACAGGCAAGACCCTCGCATTCACCCGGATTGAGCTGTTCGGCGCGGACTCGGGCAAGCTCCTCGCTTTTGGTGAGTCCTGCTTCGCTGTTCGTGGACCTCCTCCGCAATCCTGCCGCGTACCTGGCCTTCGAGATGTCAAGTAGCCTCAACTGACGCTTCCTTACCCCCAGGCTCACATACCAAGTACATCGCCGATGCGCTCAAAAGCGACAAGAATGTAAAGTTCAGCGAGGACGGCGAGCAGCTGGTGCAGGGCGAGATGCCCAGCGAGTAGACGGGGCGGAGGAGGAGAGGGCAGTAGACTTCTTTTTCCGGTGGTCGCTCTCGCCGCCATAAGTTGTCTTATAGAATCAAACGTCCATTGCGGATGTCCGCAAGCACCGCGAGTGACTGGAAGTGAGGTAGTCGTTCGAGTTCGCTCCGCTCGCCTCTGTCGCTCGTCCTCACCCGCTCGCACTGCTCTGTGCGCCCGCCGTACCTGCTCAGCTACCGTTCTTTCTGCACCCGCTACCGCCCAGACCGCCCGCACGGACTCGCGACCGCTCCTCATCTCGCCTCATCTCGACCAACCCACCCACCCACCCACCCGTCGCCCACCCACCATGTCGGGACTCGTCCTCCCCTCGCGCGGCACTTTTGTCAACGGCAACGGCAGCAGCAACGGTGTGGCGACTGGCAGCGGTGCAGCGCACGCGGGCAGCGGGGCGAACGCGGGCGCGAGTGGCAATGGCAGTGGCGCGGCGGTGGAGTCAGCCGGCACGCAAACGAGTGACAAGGGCAAGGGGGTCGACAGCGACGCCAACGCCGTCATCCCTGGTGTCAACGGGATCGTGCCCATGCTGCAGTGAGTCTCTGTTCGCGCTCTGTCGAGTTGAGGCGAACGAGCGAGCAGATGAGGTCGACGCGCGGTGGGCTGGCCCGGCCGGGGCGTGCTTGGAGGGTTGGCGGGCGGCGCAGAGTGTACCTCGAGTATCGTCCTACTGCAGTGACTGTCCGAGACGACCTCGTTGCACGAGTGTTGACACGCGCTTTCGCTTCCCCCCTCTCCTCGCGAAGGAACATTGTCGCTACCGTCAACCTCGAGTGCAAGCTCGACCTCAAGACGATTGCCCTGCATGCCCGCAACGCAGAGTACAACCCAAAGGTCTGTTCTCCATCGTTTTGAACCGTTTCCCCGTTCAATCCGGAGAACTGAACGAGCCTTGAGCACCTGTCTCCTCGCCCGTTCCCTTCGCTGCTGCCCGTTTCTCGTCACCGCTCTCGTAGCGATTTGCGGCGGTGATCATGCGCATCCGCGAGCCGAAGACGACCGCGCTCGTCTTTGCGTCGGGCAAGGTGGTCGTCACGGGCGCCAAGTCGGAGGACGACTCGCGCCTCGCCGCGCGCAAGTACGCGCGCATCATCCAGAAGCTCGGCTTCGAGACCAAGTTCACCGACTTCAAGATCCAGAACATTGTCGGAAGCGTGAGTTCGCGCGACCCGTCGTTCTGTGTTCCGTCTTTCGAGAGACCGCGGTACTGACCTCCAGGCGTGTTGCCGGCGCTCGCAGTGCGACGTCAAGTTCCCCATTCGCTTGGAGGGACTCGCGTACGGACACGGACACTTTAGCTCGTACGAGCCCGAGGTGCGTTGCCTCCCTCCCTCGCGCTCCCATGGCCCGGGAGCGAGAGGCTGATCGTGCGGGGTCGCGGGGTGCGCAACAGCTCTTCCCCGGCCTGATCTACCGCATGGTGAAGCCGAAAGTCGTCCTGCTCATCTTCGTCTCGGGCAAGATCGTCCTCACCGGCGCCAAGGTGCGTCCCTTGTCTCTCTCTTTTCTTCGCCTCGTCGCGCTCCCGCTGACTGTCGCACATGCGCGTTGACATGACAGTTCCGAGAAGAGATCTATCAAGCTTTCGCGCAGATCTACCCTGTCCTGAACGAGTACCGCAAGCCTTGATCGCGCGTTTTCTCGCTCTCACCTCCCCGCCTCGCATCGCTTCGCTTCGCAACCCCTCGATACCCACAACCCGCTCGTCGGCCGCGCGCCTTCCTTCACACTCGTTCTGCGCATCTCGACTCGAGACTCGCGCTTTCATTACCCCCCCACCCCTCGCATCGGAACCGTCAAACGGTCAAACCCCTCGAAACACCAAGCCCATTTCCTCTCGTCATTGTACCCGCTCTCTCTCTCCCGTTTCTCCCGTTTCTCCTCTCGCTTCGCGTGAACTTTCCCCCGCAGCTCTGTTGTACTCTCGTCCGCCTTTTGTCGTTTTTTTTTTTCTCTTTTTTTTTTTTCCCTCTCTTCTTTTGTTTTTTCTCCGGGGGGCGGTGTGTGTTGGTGTTTAAGCTGGGTGGCGCTTTGAGTGACGGAGGGCGAGGGACGAGGGCCGTAGCTTGTTGCTCGAAGTGCGGGCGGAGTTGCAGTGCGAGTCATTGAGACAGGATGCACCCAGCTCGTGCGCGGCATCCGAAACGGGGACGCAGCGGGTGGTGTGTGTGTTGTGTGCGCTCGGACCCGGGTGGGAGGGGCGAGGCGAGGCGGGCGAGGCGGTGACGTGTCCGGGGGTAACGCGCGCGTGATTCGGCCCTGGGACGGGGCGCGCCTCTCTCCCTCCCGTTTCCCCCTCGATTACCACTCGACCCGATTGCTCCCTGCGCTTGTATTCGCCGGTCGCAGTGCCCGCTCGCTCGCGTCGCCATGTCGCACGCCGAGCACTCCGACACCGACACCGACAGCACGCACGCCGCACAGCCAGCCGCCGTCCCCGTCGCCGTCGCAGCCAAGGCGCTTCTGCCCGCGCGCCCTCCCCCTCCTCCTCACTCGCTCCCGACCCCGCCCAACACCGACACCCCCGCCGCAGCGGCGACCCCGGCGCAGCACCGCAACGGCCACGCGCACGCAGACCCACCCGCACACGCTCTCGCTTTCGCTGCTGCACCCGCTCCCCCCGCCTCGCTCGACTCGCCCGCCGTCCCTCTCCCGCCGCACCTCGGCCTCCCTGCCACGCTGCAGCACACAGACAGCGCGAGTAGTGTCGCAGCGCAGCCTCCCACGCCGATGCCCGTGCCGCAGCCCGCACAGAAGCGCGAGTCGTTCGTCAACGGCGCACCGCACGCGGACCCGCACCCGCATCCGCACGACACGTTCGACGAGCAGGCCCAGGAGGCGGTCGAGCATGCGCACGCGCATCCTGGGCTCGGGTCGATCCAGCACGAGTGGGACCGCCGACGCGCGCCCGGTGCGGCCGCAGACGACTACGCCGCCGAGACGCCCCCCTCTCCTGCCGGGGTCGACGTCCTCGCGGAGGTCGCCGTGGGCGAGGCCGTTCTCGGACTGGCGGAATTCGCGGCGGGTGCGGGGTCGGGAGACGTCAGGGAGGGGTCCCCGGGCGTGTCGGTGCAGGCGGCGGCGGCGGCGGCGGCGGCGGCGGATGACGGGCGTGCGAATCCGGTCCCGACGACGACGCAGGGAGGGACGTTGAAGCGTTCGTCGCCTGACGGAGACGACGCGGGCGACGCCGCCGGGTTGTTGGGATTCGCGCAGGGAGAGGTCGTGCAGGGAGGACGAGACGAGCGCGAGCCGAAGCGCGTCAAGATCGAGCCAGAGGTTTGTCCGCCCTCTCGTTTCGCTTGCTCCGTTCGCAGCGAGGACTCACGCTCGGTCTGGGCCAGCCTGCGCCTCCGGCGCCTCCCGCGCCCGCCGCTCCTCCGCCTTGCTCTGCCTCGTCCGCCGCTCCTCCCCTTCCCGCAACGCCTTCCATCGTCGTGCCAAGCGCCGCCTCCCCGTCCGCAACCGCAGCGCCCGATTCGCCCGTCCCTGCACCCGCCGCCTCTCCCGCCCCGATTCCAGTCCAAGGCTACGACCCTTCAGCCTTCACGTCCGCACCGACACTCGCCTCGTCCGCCTCTCCTTACCCTCCCGCTCCAGCTTCTGCCCCGCCTATGCCGACCATGTCTCCGTCCGATTTGCATACTTTCGCGGCCGGACTCGTCCCCGGCCCGTCGTCTGCTTCGCTCCCTCCTCCCTCGGCTCCCTCGCCCTCCGTCTCCATCGCATCCCCCAATCCCGCCATGCTCGCCGCGTCGCCTGACACGTTCCAGCAGCAGCAGCAGCAGCCCGAGCAGCCCGTCGCCTCGACTTCCGCCGCACCCGCCAACGCCGCACCTGCCGACGCCGCCGACGCCAACGCCGACGCCGACGCCGACGGCTCCCCCGCCCCCCCGCCTCCCGAGCCCATCGCCGTCATGACGAAAGAGCAGCAAAAGCACGCAATCAACATGGTGCGCAACCTCAAGCGGAACAAGAACGCTCCACCGTTCCTCAAACCCGTCGACGCCGTCGCGCTCCACATCCCCGACTACTACAAGATCATCCTCGAGCCGATGGACTTGGGAACGATCGAGGCGAGGCTGCAGGCGACGAGCAAGGCGATGCAGGGTGCGAACAAGGCGGGGAGGACGTACGGGTTGGACTATTCCGAGGGTCGCGATCCGAACGCGCGATGGGAGGGTCAGGTGCCCGAGGGCGAGGAACCGCATACCTACAGGACGGTGGCCGAGTTCAAGTACGACCTCGACCTCGTTTGGAACAACTGTTTCCGCTACAACGGCCCGCGCGACAAGAATCCGGTGTCGGCCATGGCGGGCAACTTGATGGACGCGGCGGAGAAGGCGTACAGGGCTATGCCGTTCGCTCCGGCTGTCAGCGTGCGTTCGGCGCTGCTCTTCCTCGTTCCGTCTGTGGCGCTGACGAGGTTTTTTGTCGACGCGCGCAGCCCTACCCGCCGAAGGAACCCCCGAAGCCCGTCATGCCCGCCTACCTCCCGCCTCCTCGACCGGCCGAAAACACCCGTCCAAAGCGGGAGATCCACGCGCCCGCGAAGGACCTCCCGTACCTCGAGTCAGCCGGAGTCGACATCACCGCCGGCGGGATCTACAACCTCGCCGGAATGCCCGGTCACGCAGCGCCGCCGAAGAAGGCCAAGAGCGCGCAGAAGATCGCGCAGGAGCAGTCGAGGTTCTGCAAGGAGGTCGTCAAGGAGTTGTTCAAGAAGACGCACGAGTCGTACGCGTTCCCGTTCTACCAGCCTGTCGGTGCGTCTCGCGCGCTGTTCCCGTTCCCCTTTCCTTCCCTCTTTTCGCTCTCGAGCAGAGGCGCGACGACGCTGACGGTTCGTGACGGGCGCGCTCGCAGACTTGAACGTCTATCCGCAGTACACGCAGTACGTGCAGACGCCGATGGACCTGTCGACGATCCGGAGCAAGCTCGAGCACAACCAGTACCCGCTCCCGCCGTACCAAGCCTTCGAACACGACGTCCGACTCATCTTTGCCAACTGCTACGCGTTCAACCCGGCTGGCACGGCGGTCAACGACTGGGGTCACCGACTCGAGGCCGTCTTCGAGACCAAGTGGGCCGAGCGGCCGATGGCGTACGAGGACGACTCGGAGGACGAGGACGAGAGCTTCTCGTTCATGGAGCAGCAGCTCATCGTCATGCAACAGAACCTCGAGCTCATGCGCCAGAACAAGAAGGCCCAGAAGGAGGCCAAGCGATTCCAGCACATGCAGCAGGCGCAGGTCCGCATGCCGCACGTCGTCGCGCCTCTCCCGCCCGCGCCGCCCCCGAAGCCCAAGAAGCCATCGCAGCAGCAGCAGATGTACTCGGCGTACGCCAACTCGCCGTACGGTGCGCCGCAGGCCGTGCCGCGTCCGAAGAAGCCGTCGGGCGCGCGGACGAGCAGCGGCGGGATGGGCGGGATGGGCGCCGGAGCACAGCGCAAGCCGAAGCGCCCGAAGCACGACGACGACTCGGACGACTACTACGAGGACGACGGCGGGGCGTACTACGGCGGCGGCGGCGGCGGCGGCGGGTCGTCGTCGTCGAGGCGGCGCTCGACGCACCGCGCCGCGCATGCCGAGCCGACGATGGAGGAGTACGTCGACTTTGACATGAAGCGCGAGTTGGCGGTCAAGATCGTCGCGTTCGAGGGCGACCAGCTCGAGGAGGCGATCAACATCATCCGTCGTGGCAGGCCCGACCTCCTCGGTGCTGCGAACCAGGAGATCGAGCTCGACATCGACCAGCTCGATCAGGCGACCCTCCTCAACCTCTACCGCTACGTCTGCCCCGGCTCGCAGCCTGCCACTCGTCCGATCCAGGCCCCTCAGCGTGCAGGGTCGTCCAAGCCCGCCACGGGCGGGAACCGCAACGCCCGCAAGAACCTCGACGAGGACCTCGAGTCGCAGCGTATCGAGGCGCTCGAGGCCCAGCTCAGGCAGTTCGACCAGCCTGCCGAGTCGAGTGACGCCGGCGCGGTCCCGCAGGAAGGCGCAGGCGGAGGAGGTGGAGGAGGAGGAGGAGGCGGCGCTGCGCACGGCGAGGGCGACCAGGCTAGCAGCGACAGCTCGGACGACGACAGCGACTCGGACTCGGACATGGAGTGAACGCGTTCCCGTTTGACTCGCCGACTCGAATTCCCGCTTCTACGCTCCGTTGCCGTCCGTCTCGCCTCCCGTCTCCTTCGCCTTTCTCAACGATGCCCCACTCCGTTCCGCTTCGGACCCCCCCCCCCCCCCGTTTCCCGCCCGTACAGAGCGCTTGATCTAGGTTCTTTACTCTTCCCTTCCTCACGTCGTCGTTGTCTAGGGTCGTTTTGCCGTCGTCGTCGAAATGTTGTGCCAGCAAACCGGTAGTCTCCTACCTTGAACTCCTCGGAGCAATTTGACACAGTCGCAGTAGCAAATCGATCGTGCGTGCTGGTCCAGTCAGCTGTGCGAGCGAGCGCAAGAGTTGAGCAGTCGAGCAGGAGGCGGAGAGACGTGAGGAAGAGCGGGGACGAGGGTCGATCGGATGGACCTCGCCTCCATTTCCGGCAACTTGGAAGGGCATCCCCTGCCTTGTACTGTCCCACAACGCCAGCTGGGCGAGGTGTCGAGGGTCGACTGCCGGGAAGTGATGAGGATGGAGAACGCGATCCACAGCGGTTCCCGCGCCGTGCGGACGTCTCGACGGGGCTACATTGATAGCCAAGCGTCTGTTGTCACTCCATAACTCCTGAACAGCTGTCCTAGCGAGCGGTGTGAGCGGTGTCAGGTCATCCCTTCTCCGAACAGCGAACAGCACGGACTCTTGGGAAGCGCCACCTCGCCCGTTCTCTGTTCTTCCCGCTCGCTAGGCTGTCATGAGCGACCCACGCTTCGCACGGTTGCACACAGACCCGCGCTTCGTCAGACCCAAGGCCAGCAAGTCCAAGCTGGTCGTCGACGACCGCTTCAAGCAGCTCTTCGAGGACGACCAGCGTGCGTTCGCTCTCGTTGCGCTCGATGGGTGTGCTCGAGCTGACCCTGGTTGATTGCACGCAGCTACTGGCAAGGAGAGCAAGTTCGCTCGCAAGGTTGACAAGTACGGCCGGCCGCTGGAGAAGGAGGCGTCGGTCAACGAACTCAAGCGCTACTACCGCCTTGCTTCGCCCGAAGAGGCAGCGGATGCAGAGGAAGGTGAAGAGGAGGGAGAGGAAGGAACATCCGCAAAAGAGGACGTTGAGGAGGACGAGGACGAGGACGAGGAGGCGCAAGCTCCTGCCGACGGTTTCGTCGACTTCGCTCGCGGACAGGTCCTGCTCGAGTCGTCGGACGAGGAGGAGGCAGGCGCGGAGGACGAGTCTGGCGCAGAGTCGGACTCATCGTCTGTCGCAGGATCTGTCACCCTTGGAGGACGTACTGCTCGTCGCCGCCAACTCTCTCGCAGCCCTTCCATCGACCTGTCCGAAAACGAACCGACTAGCTTGCTCCCTGACGAGGACGACGAGGCAGACGGCTCGGAGGAGGAGGCGGAAGACGTCGAAGCGACTCGCCGGATTGCCCTCGTCAACCTTGACTGGGACAACCTTCGCGCGTCCGACCTCTACCGCGTCATGGCGTCCTGTCTCTCCTCCACCGTTTCCGCCGCGCAACCTCCGCAGAAGTCATTCTCGAAGAAGGGAAAGAACAAGGCGGACGGCGACGATACGGACGACATCAAGCTCTCGGCGAAACTGAGCATCGCGCCTGGCCGGCTACTTAACCTCCGCATCTATCCCTCGCAGTTCGGGCGCGAGCGGATGGAGCGCGAAGCGGTCGAGGGTCCGCCTGTCAATGTCTTGCGCGCAAAGGGTGCCGAAACGGACGACGAGGACGAGGGCGTGCTCAAGCTTGGCGGGAAGAAGGGCAAGGGCAAGGGGAAGCGGAGAAAAGACGAGGACCACGAGTTTACGGAGCGGGATTTGGTCGATGAGCAGTTGCAGGAGGGGGAGGAGGACTACGACACGGAGGCGTTGCGGAAGTACCAGCTTGAGCGGTTGCGGTTCGTCGCCGGTCCATGTTGTCGTTCGTATGACGTTCGCTGACGAAGCTGCGCGAGCAGGTACTACTACGCCATCGCGACTTTCGACTCGGCGGCAACGGCGCAGCATGTCTACCACCAGATCAACGGGACGGAGTTCGAGCGGACGGCCAACATGTTTGACTTGCAGTGCGTTTCGCATACCGGCTCCACCGTCTGCGAACACTGACCTCGCTCACGCAGGTTTGTTCCCGACGAAACCTCTTTCGACGACGACCCCCTCCACGACGAAGCGACCGAAGCCACCGTCCTCGCCGAGGGATCCTCTTACTCCGGCCTCGACTTCCAGACCGACGCGCTGCGACACTCCAAGGTCAAACTGACCTGGGACGCCGACGATCCCCACCGGAAGACCAAAATCCAGACTTATCTAAACGCTGCGCTCGACAAGAGCAAGCAGAAGGGCTCGATGAAGGGCAAGGGGAGAGTTGCGGATGACGATATCGCGCAGTATCTCGCTTCGTCGTCGGATGAGGAAGAGGAGGAAGCAGAGGGCGATGCGCGCGACGACTTCTTCGAGTTCCCTGAGGAGGACGAGGCGGAGGAGATAGACAGGCCGACGACGGAGAAGAAAAACAAAAAGCTGTCCAAGCGCGAGCGGTTGCGGAGCTTGCTCGGCTTGTCAGGCGAGGGCGGGGACGCGATGGAGATGACCTGGGAAGGCGAGGCGCTCGGCGGCAAGAAGAAGAAAGGTGACGGCGAGATGCAGATCACGTTTGCGCCTGCGCTGTCGGAGCGGAGCGCGAAGCAGCTTGACCTCATCCAGGACGAGAAGCCGGAGACGTCGCTTGAGCGGTACAAGCGCAGGGAGAAGGAGCGCAAGGAGCGGAAGAAGACTGAGCGCAAGGCGAGGATGGAGGGACGGTTGGGCAGCGACGACGAGGAGCACGGCGGAGCAGTCGACTTCCAGCCTCAACGCGACGACAAGGGCTTCGACGACGACTTCTTCGCGGACGACGGTGAGGATCCGTTCGCCAAGCTCGATGCCGGCATTGAGGACAGCGGCGACGAGATTGGCTTGTCGAAGAAGGGCAAGAAGGATGCGACGAAGCTGTCGAAGAAGGAGCGGCGGGAGCAGCGCGAGGCGGAAGAGAAGGCGAACGCGGAGGAGCAGGCCAAGCTTGCACTTCTTGTCGGCTCGGACGACGAGGACGACGTCTTGGGCGACGACGCGGCTGGTGAAGGCGGCCGGCACTTCGACATGCGCCAGATCCTCAAGGCGGAGAAGAACAAGGGCAAGAAGCGCAAGGTCAAGGGCAAGAAGGGCAAGAAGCTTAGTGACGAGACCAAGTCGATCAAGGACGACTTCAAGCTCGACTTGGCTGACGACCGCTTCAAGAGCTTACACGAAGACTTTGACTTTGCCATCGACCCGTCGAACCCTCGGTGCGTCCCATCCTTTTCGCTGCTTCATTGCGAATGCTAACCTCGGTTGCCCGCCCGCAGCTTCCAGAAGTCGCGCAACATGGAAGCGCTTCTCGCCGAAGGTCGCAAGCGTCGCTCGGACAAGCACACGAAGACTCGCCCGCCCGTCACGGCGCCTGCGGAGAACGGCTTTGTCAAGCGGAAGGCGCCCGAGTCGGGAGAGACTGGCGACAGCGAGGATCTCAGTCGATTGGTCGAGGCGGTCAAGCGCAAGGCGGGAGACGCCGGCGGACGAGGGAAGAGGACGAAGACAGCCTGAGTTGGCGTGACTTTGCATTACTCGCTTTCGAAGCCATCTTCCCGTTGAGGATTGAGAGACTCAAATGTGTGCGATAGATTACGTACATCTTTGGCAAGTGCTAGGACGAGGATCAGAAGTCTCCGCCGCCGTCGCCAAAGTCGCCTCCTCCGTCATCGTATCCTCCGCCGTTATCCTGCGCGTCTTGGTACCCATCCTCGTACGCGTTGTCCTGCATGTTGTCGATAGCGTTCATCGCGACCATTCCGCCTAGCAAACCAACTCCAGCTCCCGCGAGACCCATACCCATCCCGCCTCCACCTCCGCCCATGCGACCGCCGCCGAAGCGCGAGCCGCTCTGCACGTACTGCGGCTGCTGCATGTACATGGGCTGCTGCTGCGGGTAGCCGCCGTATGGAGCGCCTCCGTACGGCTGCGCTTGAGGGTAGCCGTAGCCTGGCTGAGGGGGAGGCTGCTGATAGCCGCCGTAAGGTGGACCTGCGAGCGAAGTAGGAGCGTGAGTCGATTAGGGACAAAGAAAGCGAAGATATCGCGCATTGCGATGGAACTCTCGCTTCTGACAACGCGCGAACTGACCTTGCTGTCCGTATCCGCCTCCGCAACCCTGCTGCGGCGGCCCGCCGTACCCTCCTTGAGGCTGCGACTGAGCTGATGATTGATAAGGCGGAGGGTTCGACTGCGCTCCGCCATTGCCGACAGACCGATAAGGTGATGGCCGGTTCCCGTCGTTTGAAGGCGGCGGAGGACCAGGCGGCGGGGCGTACGCCTGCGTCGACTTCGCACCTCGCTCTTCGTCAGGGTGCACCCAGATCGAGCGTGGAGGAGTCGCGCGGGTGTCGACGTAGAAGTACTGTTTGTCTGAATGGCGAGGAGATGCCAAAGTGGGTTGTCAGCTCGCGCCGCTCGATATTGCCGGGACGTCACTGGCTCTTGCTGAGTAGCTCGTTGCTCGCTGCGTCCAGCCAGTTCATCCAGAGCGCACCCTCGCGTTCCTCTCGCCGTTACATAGGCACCCTCGCGGCCACCCGTCCCCCCTTCGTACGCCATGCTGCACCGCTCAAGAGCAATACAAGGGCGCAAGAAACGACTCACAGTTGTCGTCCCACTGCTTGATCCAGCCTGGCGGGAGCGGCCGATTGTCCGACGCCATTGAGAGGAGATGAGGTAGTTCCAAACGTTGAGCGCGAGGCTGCGCTGACGGGTATTGTCTTAAGGTTTTGAAAGAGCCCTCAAGCAGTCCAGCTAAGCAGAAACAGCCCTGAGCAGATTTGAGTGAGCAATGAGGACGCAAAGTGTGCCGGAGGGTGGGGCTGATGTCAACGACGGGTACTTGCTGTGAGGTACGCTTCGCCCTTCTTGTAACTGCCAAAAGCTGGCCAAAGCCTTTCACGGCAGAGGGAACGGCTGATGAACGTGTCCGATCCCAGGTTCTCGCTTATTGCGCTGAGAACAAGGACAGCCAGTCGCCCGTACTATCCGCTGCAGCAGCTATGGGAGAATTTCTTGTAGCAGATGCGAAGAGGTGTCGACGCAAGCTCGAGGTCTTGAGGGAGCTGAGCTGGAGGATTCGGCGAGCGGCGATTGCAGACAAAGCAGGTCCTACGCGCGATTCTTTGCCTTCTACGCATACTCCGCAGCGAGTTGGTGAGCTTGCAATGGAAGTTATCTCTGATGCAACCCACCAATCGTACCTCTGCTAGACCCATGTAGAAAGCGCCGCAGCAGAGGGAAAGTTGGAGAGGGGTCGCACAAGGCGAAGCGCCCGTAGGACTCGCTGGTTCCAGGACACGGAGCAATCCTTCGGCGATGGTATCACCCCGCCGGTAGCGCAATAAGCAGCCTTGCGGGAGCGTCCAGCCAGGTCGCCTTCGAGCGAGCGGCGATCATTGCCGTCAAGCTGTCCGCCTTCGCCGCTTGCGGTCGGGGCGTCCCGTCTGCCGCCCCATCACGCACCCCTAGCAGAGCTTAGCATCTCGGCGGAACCTTGACCACCTTAACCCCTGTGTGATGGACGTTCCGATCCTTCCTTGCTTGAGAACAGAATGTTCAGGTCGCCATAAGCCGCGCCAGCCGCCAATTAGTCGTGAACGAGTCCGTCCACCATGCCACAGCGCGTCGAATGCGGCAAAACACAGCGTGAAAGCAGTTTATTGCGGAGGTTAGGAGGACGGGGAGAAGTCGGCGAGGAGAGCAGGGGGGAGCACAGCACAGCCTAGAGAGCTTCGCGAGCTCTGCTCATCAGCATAGCGGCAGTCGAAGCCGGCTTCCAGCGCTTGTGCAGTAGAGACGAAGGGCAAACCGGTCCGCCAGCTGGTTGACGAAAGACCACTCACGCTCGCTCGCCTGAAACCGTTCTTTCAACAGCCTGAACAGACTGTGGAACCAGCATGGTACGCTCACGTCCGCGCCGCCTGCTCCCCTGCCGCCGCTGACCTCTCGCCTCCTCCTCGACCCTCACTCGCTTCGTTGCCTTCTCCCGCCCAGTCCTCGCACAAGTGGTCCCGACCAAAACCCTTGCCAGTCGGCGTGACTACTAGTCTCTCGTTAGAACAACAGCAGATCCTTGCAGCGGTGCCGGTGCGTTGGCGAGACTTGCTGCTTGCCTGGACGACCTTTTGCTGACCTCTTGCTTGTTCCGCTCGCTTTGCAGCGATGGAAGAAGGCCTGGGTACGACCGTTAACGCTGAAGCCGGGCCAGAATCCGAACTTCAAGAGTATGTCGTTTCTCCTCCTCAAACCGTCTCGCGACTGACCCGCTCACTCCTTGCAGTCCTGAAATGGGTCATCGATACGGACCAGGACAAGTCAGAAGGGACGGAAGAAGAGATGCAGGCAGCGTTGCAGGAAGTCGCGGCGGGCAACGTCCCTTTGCCAGGCAGTTCGGGCGGAATCAACGCGGACGGGACTATCACCCTCGACTTCGGCAGTGGCGCTCCCTCAGTACTCGCTTCAAGAACAGCAACACCTGCTCTCCCACTTGCCGCACCTCCCCCTGCCGTACCCGTCACAGCCTCGACTCTCCAAGCCTCTTCCAATCCGATCGCGCTCGTTCAGCACGCAAATCCTGCGAAACCAGCGACTGGTCCTGCGCCTTCCGGTGCAGAATCGAGCGTCAAGGAGGCGGTGAAGGGACTGGAGGACGTCGACATGAAGGGAATCACGACGGATCAGGGTCCGGCGGTTGCGCGGGATGAGCGGAGTTTGTTGCAGGAGGATCAGACGGCGGCGCAGCCATGAGCGGGCGTAGAAGCTTGTTGTGCACTCAGTAGTGGGATCCTTGTTGTAACGATAGCAAGTCTCTCGACTTCGAGTTCGGAAGGACAGCGAGCGTTTCACCACACTTCGCCGTCACCCGAGTAATACCCGTCCATCGCTTCACCTGTCCCTTCCCATCCGTCCACCTCTTCCTCCCAGTCGTCGTCTCCCTCGTCATCGTCGACTTCAACTCCTTCAGCCTCGCCATCCTGCTCCTCATCCGCCAGGTCCAGTAACCCGCCTTTCCGCCTTCGGCCTGCAATTGGCTCGCCCAACAGTCTCGCTACTTGCTGCTCCTTCGCGAGCGACGACAACGTGTGTCGGCCATTCTGGTTGGACTTGCGTGGCGAGTTCGAGCGAAGCGACAGGATGGCGGCGAGGTCGGCAGGGAGATTAGACGTGTCGGGCTGATCGTCGACGGCCTCGGGTGCGCCGTTAGGCGGCGCAGCGGCGAGTGTCGAGAGGGGCTTGGTTCGGCCGCGCTGCGTAAAAAGCGAGGTGTTGTCCACATTCTCCTCGTCTTCATCTAACCCTGAATCGCCCTGCATAACGTCGACGACCGTCTCGTCTCCTTCTTCGCCTCCATTCTCCCTTTCCTTCTTCGATCCCCCATGTCGAGCCTTCAGCACCGCTCTTGCCTTCCTCCCCTTCTCGTGGATGATCAGCCGCGCCCTTCCTCCGCCTTCCTGCTCTTCGTCCGACAGCGCGATCGTAATCTCGCCTGTCTGCGACGGGACGACGTGACCCTCTCCGTTCTCCTTCTCAAGGTCCATGTCCCCAGCCTCGTCCTCCTCGTGGGCTTTCGCCTTCCCTTTCCCGTTACCTGTCGCTCGTTTCGCCAGCGCCTTCCGCTTCGACGGTACAGTCACATCATCAGCCGCAGCCCCAGCCTTCTTCCGCTTCCCGCCCTTCGCGCTCTTCGCCCTCTTCGCTTCCTCGTCTTTCTTCGCCGTGTCTGCCCAAAAGTCCTCCTTCTCTCCGTCAGGGCCGTTGACGCCTGCTGCAGTCGAGGAGGAAGGGAAGGGAAGTGATGTAGCGAATGGTACAGGCTTGATTGTGGATTGCGAGGCGGGTTGGGGAGAAGCGGCGGGTGGGAAAAGAGGTTTGAAAGGTTTGCTTGCGCCGGGCTGGGACGAGGCAGGTGCGAAGAGAGGAAGAGAAGAAGGCGAGACATCGTTGATGGAAGGCAGGAGGCTGAAGGATTTCTTTGAAGCGAGCGAGGACGAGGGCTTGACGGGTGAAGGTCCGAAAACTTCGTCGTCGTCCCCGAATCCAGCGCGCTCGTCCACTTGCGTAGCCGGCGCAAGTGAGTGTTGTGAGGAGAAGACCGACCGTTCAGAAGAGAAGGAGGAAGCCGGCGCGCCGAAGAACTCGTCCACCTCGTCCACCTCCATGGCCGAACTCGCCGCCGAGCTAGTCCTTGCAAACGAACGCTCGCCGAGAGTCGTTGCACTTCCCCACCCCGCTCCGGCAGAAGTCGCCTTGATCCCCAATACCCCTCCGCTTCCCTTGCCCGCCAACTTCGCCTTCCGTTCCTTCTCCTCCTTCTTCCGCTGCTTCAGCCTCTCCCGCTCGGCCTTCTCCAATGCAGCGAAGGAGCCTGCTCCTTTCGTTGGCGATGCGAAGGGATTCAAAGCGCGCTTTTCAGGCGATGAAGGGAAGGGGGGAGGCTGGTTTGGCGAGCCGGTTGAGGAATGTAAGGCGGCCAGCGCGCGAATCGTTGACGGCGAGTTGGCGAGGATGTAGCGAGTTGTTGCCGTGCTAGATTGAGATTGCGTGTCACGCGTCTTCGAGCCGGAGAGACGGCGAGAGTGAGAGGAAGGCCCAGTCGTCTCGGAGGACAAGTCAGCATCCTTCGCGCTGCTTACAACCGATGCGCACTGTCGAACAGGCTTTGGCTTGGTTGGCGTCCGGAACGGGTTCGAAAGGGATGGTGCGGAGGCGGAGGAGGCAGCGAGAGGACGAATTGATGAGGACGAGGAGGCCTTCTTCCCCTCCTTGCCGACTGACGCCTTCGATTTCGCGTAGTCCCTGTACTTCTTTGCTGCACGCAACGATCATCAGCCGACCAGCCTGAGCGTGAGAGGCTGGACAGACGCGATTCGAGAATCGACGAACCAATGTCAGGTCTCTGCTTGATGTCGTTCTTCGAGGGATCTCTGCCGTGCTCAGATCGGAACTGCTGTTCGAACTGCTTCAGCTCATGCCGCAGCGAAGCCATCTCGAGCCGGTCGAGCGATGGTGGTTGAGGGCGAGTTGGGCACGTCGTCTATTTCGCCAGGACACTTTTTACAGGACAGGCTGATACTTTGACGAGACGCGCGCAAGGCTCTCATGAAGGTAGTGCAACGCAGAGAGCGTCACGAAGGTGAGCTAAACGCTCAACCCCGCTGCTCCTCTTCCCTTCGGTTGCCCGTATCTCGCAAGCCTTCTGCAATGACTCCTCCATGCCGGCTGAGGGTGGCGAGAAGTATGGGCGAATATCGGAGGGATTGCGCTGCCGACGTGGGCGATGTCGCCTGTTCGAGGTAGGCCCCTTCCCACCTTTCCTCGCTCCTTCTACGGCATGTCGTATAGCAGGAGGCAAAGAGCGACCTGTCAGCCGCTTAAAGCATCTTTGGAAGACTATGCAGGACAGCTGGTCGGCCGCAGAATGCCTTAGACAGTCGCACGCCCCTGATATGGGCGCACCGTCGCTGCGAATCCCTCACGCGGGACCAGCGCACATCCTGCCGTCCGTCTATGGTGCCCAGCAGAGATCAAGTGTCGGCTGAAAACTGTGATGCAGCTATGCAACAAGCAGAGGAGCATGAGGACGTCTGCAAAGAGCTGCTGTGAGAGACAGCAAGCCAGGGCAACAACCAGGCGCACTGGGGTCTCGAGGCGCGTATGAGCGATTGAAGGAGGCGCCGAAATTCCGCTTGTGCCTTCAAAGTGCCCGCCAAACCCGTGCGAAGCGCCCAGCCGTCCATCCGAGACGTCGAGGAGAAGAGGAGTCAGCGGGACAAGCAAGCCGCGCGAGGACCGCGCTGCGGGACCAGCTGGTCCGCGAGCAAAATCTAAGCCAGTCTCAGCCTAGTGCAGGCCTGCAGCTGATGCGAGACGACGAGGAGGTGCGGCGAGAGGCAAGCGAGCAACTCTCCCACCCACGCCCAACTGCCCCTCGCCGGCAGCGCACAAAAGGGAGGCTTGTTGTGTCTGCTAGTGGCTCACGGTTGACCGCGACCACCGCCCACACCGCGCCCGAACTGCTTGCGACCGTCCTTGTTCCTCCCATCTCCCTCCACACCCACACTTGCTCGACACATCGCCGTACACGCGATCAGGGCACGCCAGACCGGCTCAGCAGAGTCAAGCGACGAGAACTCGCCCGTATAGGAGCGGCACGGAGTCTCGCGCGCTCGCACTCGTCTTGCTCGCCTCGCCTCGCCCGGTCAGTCGACCCGCGTCCGCCACGTCGGATCTCGCCTACGCAGGACAGACTAGCCCAGCATGCTTGGACACGAGTTTGCTCACTCGACGCAGTGCGTACTTCGCCTTGCGTTCAGCGTGTTGTGGAGGTGGGCTGGAGAGACGCTGACTTGGGACCCATCCGCATGGCGGTAACGCAGGCCCATCAAGCGTCCGCGCACAATTCAATTCGGTGTGCTCTCGCCTGAAGAGATCAAGGCTATCTCGGTCTGCAAGGTCGAGTACCCGGAGACATTCGAGGAGGGCAATGCGAAGCCGGTGAGTCGCGTCTACCAACTCTCGCACCGCCGCTTCGACCTGGCGTTGCGGGCACGTAGCTGACGCCGTTGACGTCTTACAGAAACCGGGCGGACTGAGCGATCCGCGGCTGGGGACGATCGACCGCAACTTCAAGTGCGCGACTTGCGGAGAGGGCATGGCTGAGTGTCCGGGTCACTTTGGGCACATCGAGCTCAGCCGCGCGGTGTATCACGTTGGTGAGCACAGCGTTCAGCAGACGATTGCCTCGACGTTTGGGGAGGCGCGAGCAGGCGTTTGGCATTCTGAAAGGGCGCTTACACCCTCTTTCGCAGGCTTCCTCAACAAGGTCAAGAAGATCACCGAATGTATCTGCGTGCAGTGCGGCAAGCTCAAGGTCTCGCCCGCCGAGGATCCTCGACTCGCGGACGCCGTCCGCTTCGTCCGCGACCCGAAGAAGCGACTCGCTGTCGTCCACGCGCTCGTCAAGGGCAAGAACTCGTGCGACATGACGATCATGGACGAGGAGACGCAGGCGAAGATCGCTGCAGGTGAACCTGTCCCGCCTGGGCACGGAGGATGCGGGCACGAGCAGCCGCAGATTCGCAAGGAGGGGTTAAAGCTCTTCCTGCAGTACGGCAAGGGCAAGGACGAGGTGAGCTTCTCTTCCTGATCCGTCCTCTGTCCCCATAAATCGTCCCTCGAGGTCGTCATGGCGGGACAGAGCGGCCTTGAGAAGCTCGTTAGACCTGTTCGCTCACCGCTGTTTGAGGATCCTTTCCTCTCCTACGCGATGTCTCTCAGGATGGCAACGCGCAAGCACCCGACCGCCGACCGTTCACGGCGACGCAGGCGCACACGCTCTTCCGCAAGATCTCGGATGAGGACCTGCACATCATGGGTCTCTCGGCGACCGAGGCGCATCCCGCCTGGATGATCCTCACCGTCTTGCCTGTCCCGCCTCCGCCCGTCCGTCCCTCGATTGCTGTCGACGGTGGCGCGATGCGAGGAGAGGACGACTTGACGTACAAACTCGCCGAGATCATCCGGACGAACTCGTCTTTGCGGAAGTTTGAGGAGGAGGGCGCGCCCGCACACGTCATCAACGAGTTCGAGACGCTCCTTCAAGTGCGTTGATCCGGCTGGCATAGTTTGACTGCGTAAGCGCTAACCCCGTCTCCCTGCGTAGTGGCACATCGCGACCTACATGGATAACGACCTGCCCGGCCAGCCTCAAGCTCTGCAGAAATCCGGCCGACCCGTCAAGTCGATCCGTGCACGTCTCAAGGGCAAGGAGGGTCGTCTGCGCGGCAACTTGATGGGCAAGCGTGTCGACTTCTCGGCTCGTACTGTCATCACGGGCGACCCGAACCTCGCCCTCGACGAGGTCGGCGTGCCGTATTCGATCGCACGGACGTTGACGTACCCTGAGCGCGTCACGCCGTACAACATCCAGGACTTACAGACCCTGGTGCGGAACGGGCCGAACGAGTATCCCGGTGCTCGCTACGTCGTTCGCGACACGGGCGACCGGATCGACTTGCGGTACAACAAGCGCGCAGACACGTTCCTCCAGTACGGTTGGGTCGTCGAGCGACACCTCAAGGACGGCGACATCGTCCTCTTCAACCGGCAGCCGTCGTTGCACAAAATGTCGATGATGGCTCACCGCGTCAAGCTCATGCCGTACTCGACTTTCCGACTCAACCTGTCTGTCACCTCGCCCTACAACGCCGATTTCGATGGCGACGAGATGAACTTGCACGTCCCGCAGTCGGAAGAGACTCGGTCGGAGCTGATCAACATCGCCGCCGTCGCGCGAAATATCATCTCGCCGCAGGCCAACAAGCCGGTTATGGGTATCGTGCAGGACACGCTGTGCGGCATCCGCAAGTTCACCCTCCGCGATTGCTTCATGGACCTCGAATTTATCCAGAACATCCTCCTCTGGGTGCCCGAGTGGGATGGCGTCATCCCTCCTCCCGCCATTCTCAAGCCAAAGCCGCTGTGGACCGGCAAGCAGATCATCTCGATGTGCATCCCCGCCGGCATCAACCTGTACCGCGCCTCGGCTTCCGGCACAACGAACCCGCCCGAAGACGATGGCATGTTCATCGAGGACGGCCAGGTAATGTTCGGCACGGTCGACAAGAAGACGGTCGGCACGTCGCAGGGTGGCTTGATCCACGTCATCTACCGTGAGAAGGGCCACGAAGTCTGCCGCGACTGGTTCTCGGGCGTCCAGAAGGTCGTGAACTTCTGGCTCCTCCACAACGGCTTCTCAATCGGTATCGGCGACACCGTGCCTGACAAGGGAACGATGGAGGCCATCACGGGCTTTATCGACACGGCTAAGCGCGAGGTCAGCAACATCATCCAGCAGGCGCAGAACGACCAGCTCGAGCCCGAGCCCGGTATGACCGTCCGCGAGTCGTTCGAGTCCAAGGTTACCCGCGCGCTCAACCAGGCTCGTGATTCGTCCGGACGGAGCGCCGAGCGCTCGCTCAAGGCCGACAACAACGTCAAGCAGATGGTCGTCGCCGGCTCAAAGGGCTCGTTCATCAACATCTCGCAGATGTCGGCCTGTGTCGGTCAGCAGATCGTCGAGGGCAAGCGGTGTCCGTTCGGCTTCAAGTACCGCACCCTGCCGCACTTTGCCAAGGACGATTACTCCCCGGAGGCGCGCGGTTTCGTCGAGAACTCGTACCTGCGAGGTGGGCGCTTTCATAGGCTATTCTTCCGAGCGACGACTGACTTTCGCGGAACGCAGGTTTGACGCCTCAGGAATTCTTCTTCCACGCCATGGCTGGACGCGAAGGATTGATCGACACGGCCGTCAAGACCGCCGAGACGGGATACATCCAGCGTCGTCTCGTCAAGGCGCTTGAGGACGTCATGGTTGCGTACGACGGCACGGTCCGCAACTCGCTTGGCGACGTCGTCCAGTTCTGCTACGGCGAGGACGGCATGGACGGCGCCTTCATCGAGGAGCAGGTCGTTGAGCCGATCCGGTTGTCGGACGCGCGCTTCGAGAAGCGGTACAGGGTCGACATCACCGACCCGACCTGGCACTTCAAGCCGGGTACGCTTCACGTCGACCTCGCGCCGCCCGAGAACACCGACCTTCAGACTGTCCTCGACTACGAGTACGAGCAGCTCAAGCGGGATCGTGCGACGCTCCGCGAGGTCTTCCCTAAGGGTGATCCGACTGTCTCCCTCCCCGTCAACCTCCGCCGTGTCATCCAGAATGCGCAGCAGATCTTCCACATCGACTTCCGCAATGCCAGCGACATCCCGCCTGCCGACATCGTCGAGACCGTCCGCGACCTCTGCGACCGTCTCGTCGTGATCCGCGGCAAGGACGACCTGTCGGCTGAGGCGCAGAACAACGCGACTCTTCTCTTTCGCACCTTCCTCCGGTCTGTCCTCGCCGTGCGGCGAGTCATCGAGGAGTACCACCTCAACCGCGAGGCGTTCGAGTGGGTTGTCGGCGAGATCGAGTCCAAGTTCAACGCCTCGCTCGTCGCGCCGGGCGAGATGTGCGGCACACTCGCGGCGCAGTCGATCGGTGAGCCGGCGACGCAGATGACGCTCAACACGTTCCACTACGCCGGTGTCTCGTCAAAGAACGTCACGCTCGGTGTGCCGCGTCTCAAGGAGATCATCAACGTTGCCGTCAACCTCAAGACGCCTTCGACGACCGTCTACCTCGACCCGGACTATGCCAAAGACATCCAGCTCGCGAAGGAGGTCCAGACACGGCTCTCGTACACGACCCTCCAGACCGTCACCGCGTCGACCGAGATCTTCTACGACCCAGACCCGACCGCGACAGTCATCGAGGACGATCGCGAGTTTGTCGAAGCCTTCTTTGCTATCCCCGACGAGGATGTCGAGGCGAATCTCCACCGCCAGTCTCCTTGGCTGCTCAGGTTCGAGCTCGACCGCGCGAAGATGCTCGACAAGAAGCTCGAGATGCATTACGTCGCGGGCAAGATCGCCGAAACGTTCGAGCAGGACCTCTTCGTCATCTGGTCCGAGGACAACGCCGAAAAGCTCGTCATCCGTTGCCGTGCGCTCAAGTCGGCCGATGCGGACAAAGAGGGCGGCGACGAGGAGGAAGACGACGAGGACGTCTTCCTGAAGCAGCTCGAGTCGCAGATGCTTGGCTCGATCGCGCTGTCGGGGGTCGAAGGCATCGACCGCGTCTTCATGATGGAGCAGAAGCGGCCGCAGCTGAACGCGGCAGGCGAGTTCCACACGCCGAACGAGTGGGTACTCGAGACGGACGGCATCAACTTGCGCAAGGTCCTCTGCACCGAAGGCGTTGACGCGCGGAGGACCATCTCGAACTCGTGCGTCGAGATGCTCGAAGTGCTCGGCATCGAAGCGGCGCGTGCGTCCGTCCTCCGCGAGTTGCGCAATGTCATCGAGTTCGACGGCTCCAAGGTCAACTACCGCCACCTGTCGATGCTCACTGACATCATGACGAACCGAGGCTCGCTCATGGCCATCACCCGCCACGGCATCAATCGTGCCGACACGGGTGCGCTCATGCGTTGCTCATTCGAGGAGACGGTGGAGATCTTGATGGAGGCGGCGGCGGCGGGAGAGACGGACTACTGCACGGGTGTCGCCGAGGCAGTCTTGCTCGGCCAGCAGCCGCCGATGGGCACGGGCGCCTTCGAGCTCTCGCTCGATTTGAACAAGCTCCAGGAAGTCATCCCCGACCACCGTTTGCCGCCACCGCCGAACATGCAAATCGACGCGGTCATGGACGGCGGCCGGACGCCCGGCGGAGGAGCTACGCCGTACGCCGACTTGTCGGAGGGCAAGACGCCCGCCTACTATGGCACGCAGGAGCAGCCCGGCATGGCCATGTTCTCGCCGATCATCCAGCCCGGACAGGACGGCATGTACGACCAGGGAGGCTTCGGTGGAGCATCGCCCTTCGGCGGCGCCTCTCCGTTCGGCGGAGCGTCGCCGTTCGCAGGTGGCCAGTCGCCTTTCCTGGGGGGGCAGTCGCCGTTTGGCGCGGCGGGATACTCTCCGTGCGTTCCTCTCTTTCCCTCCCAGCCTCGCTCACCGACTAATTTCTCCTTGCGTGCAGCACCTCTCCCTTCGGCGGCGCATCGCCTTACAACCCGCGGTCGCCAGGACCGTCAGGCGGCGCCTCACCTTGGGTCAACCGGTCAGGCGGAGGCGGCTACTCGCCCACGAGTCCGCTCATCGGCCAGTCACCCGTCTCTCCTCGCTTCTCCCCCGCCTCGCCAAACTACTCGCCCACCAGCCCCGCCTTCTCTCCCGCCTCTCCTCGCTTCTCGCCTGCCTCTCCCGCTTTCTCCCCTGCGAGCCCCCGATTCTCCCCCGCGAGCCCGGCGTTCTCACCCACTTCTCCAGCCTACTCTCCCACCAGCCCGAAGTTCTCCCCAACCTCGCCAGCCTATTCGCCAACGAGTCCCAAATTCTCCCCTACCTCTCCAGCGTATTCTCCAACGAGTGCGAAGTTCTCGCCCACTTCGCCCGCCTACTCGCCTACCTCTCCCGCCTTCTCTCCCACTTCGCCATCGTACTCGCCTCGCAGTCCTGGCAGCGGCGGAGGAACGGGAACGGACGGCGCGAATGACCAGCAGCAGAGGCAGAACGCGCCTTATTCGTCGTCGGCGTCATGGAATCGCTGAGCTTTGAAGATTCCGGGATTGCGTGTGGAGGACGAACAGCTTAAGTTGGCCCGAAGCGGGTCTTGCAATGACTGCTTCTTGCAGCATCCGAACGTTGTCCTCGCGAGCAGGAGGAGAGTGTGATCTTCTTGACGGGCGCTCGTCACCGCTTCCCCTCCCGGGCTTTCGTCACTCTGGGCGCATAACAATCATCGCAGAGCTTGGCTTCGGCCTCTTGTCCATCACTTTGATGTCTGCGAGGAAGCGGCCAGCAGCGCGACCTTCTCACGCTCGCTGCGGACGTTTCCCCCGTCGAGCTGCGGTTCGCACAGACTCTTCACGAGCACAAGATGACTCACATGGCTGACATGCTGGCTGGCATAGCATTTGAGTGTCGTAGATGGCGATAACAACAAACGTCTTCCCCTGCTCCTCGTCGTCGCTCTCAAGTTGGCAGCCTGTCTTGCTCCGTCGCTGCCTGACCATCGTCGCTCCAACCCCCGTCTTCTCGCGTCCGTCCGCGAAACGTCGCTTGGTACATCCCGGCCGTCGATCCCGCCTCCGCCTTTTTTCTCCGTCCTCCTCGTCCCGCTCGCCTTTCTGGAACAAGATTCTGGGGCCGTTGACGGGAACGCTGTTTTGAGGGTGCCCTGTTTGCGTCCCTCCCGCCTCCTTCCTCCTGCGTTCCTCCTGCCGGCAGGAGAATCGGACGAAGCGGAGGAAGCGGAGGAGGAGGAGGAGGAGGAGAAGCTTCTTCAGCCTCACAGGACAGCTGCGCCCGTGGCCGTGAGAACGAACGCGACCCTCCTTTCGACGCTCCCGAATGGCTGCGTTGGGAACAGCTTCATTGAGCGAGGCTGGGCGTCGAGAAAAGAGGTTGAAAGCCGTGAGGAGGACGACGACGTCCCCCCCACGGCCTGCGCTCGGCACGGTGCCGGAAGTAGATCGTTGTGTGGTCTCGCGGGACTCGCGGCGGGTGCCCGAACTTGTCGAACAGAGGTGGAAAGTGCGAGACAGTCGACCGAGTGACGTTCTTCTCCTGGGCTTGCGCGCACCCTCGTTTTCCACGCTCGCCAACACCTGCCGCCTGTGCTGCCGCTTGCTCTGTTCTACTCTGAATCAGCCCAGACCCGGTCCAGCACACTCACACGCAACCATGGCTCCCACCCGCCCCGAAGCCGTCTCGACCGCCAGCACCGAATCACTCCACCAGCTCCCCTCGGGCGCACAGACGCCCGCCGGTGAAGTCCCCTCGCGCGCTGGATCCCCGCTCGGGTTCCACATCCCCTCCCTCCCTGGGTCCCGCGCGGCGTCGCCCACAGCGACCCCCGGGTCGTCGAGGCCCCCCTCGCCCCTCCTCCGCGCCATGACCAACCTCTCGATGAGCCAGAACAAGCAGCGCAAGGAGGGCCAGCAGGATGGCAGTGACGACGAGACGGACAAGGAGGGCGACGACGGCGAGAAGGACCGTCGTCCGTCGTTGGGAGAGTCGCTCTCGCGCAAGGGATCTCTCAGGGCCCCTCTCCCTCGCCGCGGTTCTTCGCCCGCTCTCGCTCCCTTCCTCGCCAAGTACGACGAGTTCACCGGCTCGCCCTCGGGCAAGCTCGAGAAGATTTGCGTCATCGGCAGTGGGTCGTGGGGAACCGCGCTCGCTCGTCTTGCTGCTCAGAATGCCGCTGAGAAGGATGGGTGCGTCGCCTTTAGTGCTCGCTTTCGTGTGCGAGTCGCGAGAACTGATCGTTTGTCCCGGCAGATTGGACGAGGAGGTCCGCTTCTGGGTCCGCCAGCGCGAGGTACGTTCCCCGTCTCGCTCGAGCCGCGTACTCGCGAACGGAACATCCGATCTGACTGTCCGCACTGTGAACAGATTCCCGGCAAGGGCCTCTTGACCGACATCATTAACGAGACGCACGAGAACGCCCGCTATTTGCCCGAGATGAAGCTACCGACGAACCTCGTCGCGGTCCCATCACTCACCGAGTGCGTCAAGGGCGCGACCTTGATCGTCTTTTGCGTACCGCATCAGTTTCTCCCGCCCGTCATCAAGGAACTCTCACAGCCTGGCGTGCTCGAGAAAGGCGCCCGCGCGATCTCGGCTATCAAGGGTATCGACGTTGATGTCAAGACCGCCGAGATTTACACCTACCCCTCCATCATCGAGAAGAAGCTTCGCCTGCCGTGTTCGGCACTCGGAGGAGCCAACATTGCGCTCGAGGTCGCCAACGAAGAGTTCTGCGAGACGACGTGGGCACAGGGTTTCTCTTTCTCGCCTCTCTGCCGTCGCTGACATTCGTGCACGTGCAGGATCGGCTGCCCAGGACCCGAGGACTGCGCGTTGTGGGAGGCCGTCTTCTCGACCGCCATGTTCCGCGTCCACGCCGTCGAAGACGTCGCTGGCGTTTCGCTCTCCGGCGCGCTCAAGAACGTCGTCGCGCTCGCCGCAGGCTTTGTCGACGGCCTCAAGATGGGCGGTAACACTAAAGCGGCGATCATCCGCATCGGTCTCCTCGAGATGTCGGCCTTCACGCTCGAGTTCTTCCCCTCCGCCTCGGCACACACCTTCTCGCACCATTCGGCTGGCGTCGCAGATTTGATCACGACGTCGTTCGGCGGGCGGAACCGCAAGTGCGCCGAGGCGTTCGTCACGTCTGGCAAGACGTTTGACGAGCTCGAGAAAGAGTTGTTGAATGGGCAGAAGCTGCAGGGTGTCGCGACGGCGGAGGAGATCTATGCGTTTTTGAAGGCGAGGGGACGCCTCGACGGCTGTGAGTGGGCCTGCGCACTTCGATTCGAGACAGGCGATTGACCTATCTCTCGGTTGCAGACCCGCTCTTCACCAAGGTGTACCAGATCTGCAAACGCGAGATCGCGCCCGAGGCCATCTTCGAAGGCATCTAGTTCTCTCTCTCTCTCCCTCCCTCCGATCAAAGGACGGACCCTTGTACATAAACCACTCTCCTTTGTCTCGACCTGTACATATCTCCCCTCACCTCACACATCGAACTCATCGACATTCACACACACATCGTTATAGACGTGCTTTCTATATCTCTCTCGGTCTGCCAGTCCACCTGTGGAGGATGGAATGGAAACAAGCGCGACGAGGACAAGCGCAGGAATTGCTTCGTTTCTTCGACTCGGGTCTTCGCCCCTTTTCCTCGGGTCTTCGCCCCTTTTCCTCGAGAGGATGGAAGAACATAAAACGTCTCTTCAGGGCCAGAAAGACCTGCTAGCTGCTTGCAACGACTCGACACCGATCCGACCAACTCCCTTGGCCCTCTCGCTCGTTCGCATCGCTTTCCCCGCTTCACACTCGCTCGGGAGGCTCGCCGTAGGACTGAGAGACTGCATAGCTGTACGGGCTACATCCCACGCCCGCCCGCACGGCACACGACCGCCCCGCTCGCTCTTCTCACCCCTCATCTGCCCCTCCACTCCGACCCTTTCTCTCGCCCGTCCCACTCATCTGCGCGCCAGATGGCCCCGCGAGTGCTCATCGCTGCCATCGGAGGAGCCACTTGTTCCGGCAAGACGACTACCGCGAAACACCTCGCCCGGATCATCCCTTCCTCCCTCCTCCTTCTCCAAGACGACTTTGCGCCTCCAGCTGGAAAAGTCCCTGTTGACCCGCGGTATGGATGGCAGGATTGGGACGACGAGGAGGGCGCGATCGAGTGGGACAGACAGAGGAAAACGATAAGGGAGTTGAAGGAGAAGGGGAGGCTGCCGGAGAGTTATGTGTCGCATGATCATTTAAACGAGCAGGTGCCGGTGCCGATTAGTGAGGAAATGGCGGAGAAGTGGAGGGGCAAATTCGAGGAGTTGTTGCGGAGCGAAGAGGAGAAGACGTGAGTCTGGCCCTCTCCGTTTAGCTGGGCGTATCTGCGCTGAAAGTTGATGCATATGGCGCCTCTCCGCAGCACCATCGTCATCGCGGAAGGCTTTCTCATGCTCGTCGACCCCGAGAGCGTGCGGAACTTTGATGTCCGGTTCTTCATCCGAGAAGACTACGCGACGCTCAAGAAGCGAAGACACGAGCGGCATGGCTACGTACGTGAGCCTCTCGCCCTCTCAAAGTCGAGCAAGACTGACTCGTACCATCTCGCAACAGCACACGGCGGGTACGACTCGTTCCCTTTCCTTACCCCCTCACGTCGCTAGAGCGCGCATTAATGCACGCATTGTGTGCTGATCAGTTCAATCTGATCCAGAGGGGTCGCTCTGGCGTGAGTGCCGCCTCCCTTTCCATCTGAGCCTAGCTGATCGCAGCTTCGTCCCCTTCGCGCAGGGGATCCACCTGATTACTGGGTCAGTGGGCTGCTTCCGCTCATCCGGACATCGACAGAGGCTTTCGCAGAGCTCCCGAATGCGACAATGTTGGCAATTGTTGCAAGACTGACACACATCCGCGCATCCCGCAGGACAAGTGCGTCTGGCCAGCCTACCTCAAAGCGCACCGCCCTCTCTTCGTCGACGGCGATGTCGAGTCCGGCCCCGTCGACTCCTCCGCCATCGAAGGTGTTGAGTTGTTCGAGGCGAAGGAGCTGTCGATGGACGAGATGGTCGATCGGGCGGCCGCCAGGATCTACGAGGCGGTCAAGAGCGGGCAGGCAAAGGATCAGTGGGAGAAGCCGTAGACGCAGGTCTATACTAGACGGTGCACTCCATACAGGCCAGGTCAAGCCACTCCGTCGAGTATTGCGCCGTTCGTCGAGGGAGAAGGTGGTCTCTGACTTGCTCGTGCTGCGCCGCCCGCCGCTCCTCTTGACTTGACTCCCTCTGCGTCCCTGTCCTTACTGGTTTGCCTGCTCGCTGGACTCGCCATCTTCCATTATGCACCGCCTCCACTGGACGCAACTGCGGAAATGTGTTGATCCTCGTCTCCTCTCTTCGCTCGCTCGCTTGCGCCGCTGAAGAACACGCGTAAAGCTCGAACAGACACGCTGCAATGGTTCCAGCACCACCGCTACTCCTCACATCGCCGCTCGACCTCGCACCCACCGCTCCCGGCTCGACCGCTGCTCCAGCAAACGCCGTCGCCGCCTCACCACACGATCGTGAGGCTTGGGATGCACCGGCAAAGATGGGGCGTGTGTGGAGACGCGAGAAGCGCGCATCGATGCCCGTCGAAGCGTGGTCTGCGGCGGAAGAGGGGGTCTGGGCGAGTCGGGGGTTGGAGACGGCGTCGAGCGGGCAGCTGGTCAAGAGGGCGAGTCTGGCGCCGACGGACACGCAGAAAGTCACGCTGGGAGTCATTGCAGCAGTGAGACGGGGCCGAATCAGCTTCACGGCCCAGACTGACCTCCTCCCATCCTCAGTACGCCGTCGTTATTACCGTCCTGTGGAACTTGCCGGTCGTCCGCTGGATTCTCTGGCCGTGGAAGGTGTGTCCAACCCTCCAGCTTCGCACGGACTTGACTGACCCCTCTCTGCGCAGATGCTCACAATCGCCTTCCACGAGTTCGGCCACGCCGCAACAGGCTGCTGCACCGGCGCCAAAGTCAAGTCTATCGAGCTCGACCCTCGCGAAGGCGGTGTGACGATGATGGCCGGCGGTGTAGGCTGGATCACCCTTCCTGCAGGCTACCTCGGGTCGAGCCTGATCGGCGCTCTCCTCATCTTTTGCGGGTTCAACGTCGTCGCGTCCAAGATTGCGTCCATTGTCGTTGGAGTTTGCTTCTTGATCACGCTGTGGTGGTCGAGGCGAGATTGGTGGGTCCCCCTTCTCTTCCGCTCGACGCGACTGCCTCCACCTCCTGCCCCTTCGAACGTTCCTCAGCGTCCGTCGCTGACTCCCCAAATTCGCAGGCTCAGCATCCTCACTATCCTTGTCGCAACCGGCCTGATCGTCGCCTTCTGGTTCATCGCGCACGGCGAGGCGTTGCGGTACTATATGCTCTGGCTCGGAACGATGTCGGGCCTCTATTCGATTTACGACATCTGCGACGACCTGATCTTCCGCAAGGTGAGTGCTCATGACCGCTCGTTTGCTCGGAACCGAAGCTGACCGGCCCTTCCGCAGGTCAACGAGAGCGACGCTTCGGTCTTTGCAAAACGCTACGGCGGTTCCTCAGTCTGCTGGGGCGTCATCTGGGGCATCGTCTCGCTCCTCTTCATGGCCGTCGGCATCATCGCTGGACTCGCGGCCTTCAAGTCCGCCGGAGACGGCACCAAGTTCCTTCCCACCCGTTTCTGAGGCGCTGGTTCGCCTCCTCTCCGTGCCATAGACACTCGACCCCGTTCCCAACTTGTTGTATACGCGTTGTAGCTTGCAATAAATCTGCACATGCTCTATCTACTCTCTCGACCCGTCTTTCGCAATCGTCTCGTGCTCCTCCGGCTTCCGGCTGACCGCTTCTCCCTCTCCCTCCCTCTCGAGTGCCCACTTGACGCCCTCCCACACGTCCTCCAGCACCACACTCGGCGCATGTTCCGCGTCCTCCCGCTTCTCTCCTCGAAACACCCCGGTCTTCACCAAGATACTTTCCCACCCAAAGGCGTTGGCGCCCGCGATGTCAGAAGCAGGGTTGTCGCCTACCATGTAGACGTTGCCAGGGAGGGAGGGCGCTGAGGAGGAGGTTGGGTGGAGGTTGATAGGTGTGCCGGAGGTTAGGTGGGCGATTTGGGAGGAGAGGAGGTGCGAGGCGTAGGTGTAGGTTGCGTTCGTGGGCTTGCCGCCCGTTGTGCTGCGAGGGAAGCAAAATAACACCTTAGAGCCAGGGCACGAATGCGACCGAGGGGACGAGAGCCGAACGCACCGCTGCAACTCGTGCCCGGTCGTCAACTTGTACACCGCGGCCATACTCTCCTGCAGCGCACCCTGCCCAAACCTCGGCTGACTAAACTCGTTGCCCCACAACAAATCGGGATTCGAGAAGTGCACAGGAATCTGCCGTTCGGGCGTCCATTGAGTCGCATCTTTGGGGTTCTTGGAGGTACCGAAGACGCCGTCTTTCGCGCGGACGAGGTCGAGGACCAGTTGGATGTCGCGACCCCAGTCTCGTGAGTCGTGGAAGACGAGGATGGCGGCGAAGGAGACGGAGGAGAAGTCGGCATGCTTGGTGAGGCAACGACAAGCTCCGTCAGTCCAAGTTCACGGGCATCGGGAGCGGCGTCCGCACTTTGACGTAAGTCCATTCGTGCTCCGTCAACCTGTGGTACGGCCAAACCGCAGGCTTCCACGCCAAGACGTCCGCCGGGATATAGGCGTGCTTGAACCCGTACGCCTCTGCAACCCGTCGACACCGGTCTTCGATTCCGCCGACGACTAGGACAGGCTTGTCGGCGTACTGCGGGACGAGGGAGCGAAAGACGGTGTGTGATTGAACGATTTGATGTTCGCCAATCTGCGGGAGAAGGGAGCGGATCGGCCGATGGGATCGCTGGAAAGGGCGAAGGGGGCGCACCTCGACCTGTAATTCCTTCGTGAGTTTTTTGCAGCGCTCAGACTCGAGAGAACCGCCGCCGTTCGTAACACACAAGAAGGGATATCTCCGCTTCAACGGGTTGTTGCCGCTCAAAACTTGCAGGACGGCCTTGGCTTGCGGGAGGACGTGCGAGCCTTGTTTCAGGACACCGTCGATGTCGAAACAGAAGTAGGGTCCTTTGGGGACGGCTGCGAATTCGTCGAGCGGGGTTAGAGTGAGGAGAGGGGGAGGCGAAAAGCGGCAAAACGCACTGGAGATGGATCGCCGCGCTGACAGCGCAGTCTGCGAGGCTGTCGAGGCAAACATAGGGTCAGCTCGCCGCGGGATGACGAGGGGAATCAGGACATACCCGCAAGGACTTGTTCGCCGCGGGAGATAGCCGACGCAGTCCCCGACCGGGGTAACGCGGCAGTCAAACTTGTCCTGAGCATGCTGAGAGCGCGCACAAGGTGTAAGAGCGAGAGAAAGCGAAAACCAGACAAGTGAGCAGTTGAGGGCGAACCCGACGCCGCGATGCGGTCATCCCGCTCCTTGCGCTGCCACTTCGCGTGATTGGCTTGAACGCGCTCGCTATCGCTAGCAGGAGTGCTATCGGAGCTACTCGAGGCGTGGCATGGCGGCTTACGCGGCACACCCTAACGAAGGCGCCTTCATCTCCGAACCAGGATCCCCTCCCCGAACATCGACCACACAGCGTCGAGTGAGCGCAGAGCGGGTCACGGAGCTTGAGCGGAAGCGTAGCCCGAGCGTGCCGGAGGGCGTGCAGCGATCCAACTCACGGATAGCGCAGGGCATCGCGGCGTCGCTCGCTCCGACTCGTCGAAGGTCTAGTGGGCCGGGAGAACAGGCTGGGAATAGCGCAGGCGTCAGCAGGCTGAGTCTGAACGGGCTTGGGAGGGCGGGAAGTATGCGTCCAGGCCAAAGAACACCGACTCTTCCCTCTACAACATCTCCCGTCGTGCCCGTCTTCCGCACTCTTGAGTCGTACAGCGCCAAGAACGTCGCCGCCGCCTTCGAACCGGTCGTAGATACCCGACAGGTGGATGACGTGTGGCAGCAAGTCTGCGTGCGGGTATTGCCGCTCTTGTGAGTCTCGGTTCAGCTTCGCGGCTTGGGGAACTTGCATTCACAACGTCTCTGCGCAGCAACGGTGAAGGCATGCGGGGCTACGTCGAGGAGTTGAATGAGCTTGTCCTGTAAGTGGACACGCAGACGGAGGAGAATGCGCTCGCTGACACTCTACTCTCGCAGAACTCACGTCCAGCGCACCTTTGCACGCTGCCAGACCTCACGCGTCCGACTACAGGGCCAGCTCAACTCCGTCAATATCTCAACTCTAGTCACCGGCCTCATCGTTGCTGACTTGACCGACCTGATCCGCACGGGACTCACGACTCTCGCCAACAAGCTCTCCCCTCTCGCACCCGCAATCCCTTTGAACGATGACCGGCTCCTCTCACGCCTCAACGAGATCTGGCTCTTCTTCTTCACCGGCATCCTGCCGCACCTCGAAGCTGTCTTCTGGGTTCTCCGCTCGGACGACCGACTCCGCGCAGCCGTCGGCAAGACCTGGGAGGAATGCGAGCGGCAAGCCCGAACGGGTCACGCGCAAGGGCGCATCGACGTTCGGCGGATAGCGCTAATTGAGTTCCGCGACCAAATCATTCACCCGGAGATCGGTCGCCTCTTACACCTTTTCAAGAGCATATACCGCGTTCCGGCCGGTCAATCCGACGTCGAGGGGTCGCGACAGGGTAGCCAAGAACCTTCGACGTCTCCTACACCGCCAGACATCCGCCGAACCCGCTCGCAGCCTCCGCCGCAGAACGGCGCTCA
Organism: Rhodotorula sp. S30-09; assembly: GCA_023628235.1. NCBI lineage: Eukaryota > Fungi > Basidiomycota > Microbotryomycetes > Sporidiobolales > Sporidiobolaceae > Rhodotorula > Rhodotorula sp. S30-09. Next base: position 353,491 of record JAMALD010000007.1, read on the forward strand.
GTCCCCAGCCTTCGTCCCGCCACCGTCCCCTCATCCTCAACGACAGCATTCCTCACCCTCTCGAATTTCGCCCGACCCGAACTTCCTTAGCTCCTTCCCTTCGTCATCGAACACGCAGCTCTCGCCCACACTGTCGCAGTTTTCGCCTTCAACCTCCGCCCCTCCGCCCGCCCCGTCCGACCCGTTCACAGGCTCTGCCTCAGTACCGATCTCGTCCGAGATTGGTCCGGCAGCGGCAGCACAAGCTCTCGCACGTCGAAGACAGATGATCGCCGTCCTCTCGTCGCTTTTGACTGCCGACGACAGGCAGCAAGAGATGGACGCCCTGATGCGCGCGATCCGACCCGAGTTCAATTCGCGGTACAGCAGGCGACGGAGCAGTATCGATAGCGACGATGTGGCGCGAGCTGCTGGGCAAGAAGGGGCTGGTCGAAGGAGGGAAGCGTCTGAAGGGTACGGAACGCCCGTCATCGTCGGTTCGATGGACGATGCGGGTCGCTCGGCGCCTGGGTCGGGCGCAAACACTGGCATGACGGGGTCGCCTGTCATGCTCACAGACGAGCCCTCGTCTTTCTCGGACGACACGCACCTCCTCCCGCCTCCCATTCCTGCTGCTGTCCCACTCGCTCCTCTGGCACCGACCGCCGTATCGTCACATCACAACCTGCTCTCGACGACCGAGCGCAAGATTACTGCACGACAGCGCAGCCGAACGATGGACTCGCTCGACGAAGAACCGCCGCACGCCGACCACTCGCAACACCCGATGCCTCACCCTCTTCCAGCAGCCGTCACATCACGCGCCTCACTTGACGTCGCACTAACCGCTGAAGCGAAGAAACAGCAGCAGGCGAAGAAGCAGCGCCGGCGCAGTTTCCGACCTTGGCTCGGACGGAGCAACTCGGCGAACAGCTACGGCTCGGGTGCGAGCTCCACTTTCGACGAGGATGCCGCGACGGACGACTCGTCTTCTTCGAGACCTGGCAGCGGGCACGGGTCAGTCAGCCTGGGAGGGGACAAGCTGAGGAGGGGTTTGCTAAGGCGCAACTCGTCGAAGAAGGCGGTCGAGCTGTCGACTGTGCCGCAGCTGGGAGTCGCGAGCGGATTTGCGGTCGAGGGGGATGTTCTGGAGTGATGTTGTGTCATCGCCTTGGTTCCGCCATCCTGTTGTTCCCACTCTTGCTTGCAATCTCACGTTGGTTCCGATTCAACGGTCCGATGTGGATGTACTTTTCTTCGCAAGTATGCAAAGGTGACAGAGGGAGACATGCGACGTAAAGATGGGGAGATACTAATCAAGGCGAGCACGCGGTACAGAAGCGAAGTGAGGGGAACAGACAAGTAAGGTGGTGGACAGAGGTTAGACACGAGTGAAAGAGACAAGCAAGAGAACAGCGCGGAAAAAGAGAGTATGTGTGCACGAGTAAGATGTGTAAGCGTGGGGCGTCTTGGTCTAGAGGAGGAGGCTGTCGAAGCCATCTCCGCCGTACCCGCCAGGCGAGGCCATCAACCCGCCCGGTGCGACGCGTCCGCCAGGAGCCGAGTGCGAGACCTTCATTGATGCTGAAAGGGCCATGCGCTCATGCGCGAGCCCGGGGACGAACGCATGCGCGGCGGGGGGCGAATGCGGCGGGAAGAAGGGCCTGCCAAGTCCATCGCCGAAGGAGGGCTGGCGGCGATGCTGGGCGTAGCCGTGCTGGAGGTGACGGCGCGGGTTGAGAGGCGAGATGGGGCGGGTCGTGGGTGACGAGAAGGGTGCTGCCGCGGGATCGTGAGCGTAGTGGTGGCTATCAGAGGCGGGTTCGGCGCTGCCAAAGAGCCGCTGCGCAAAAGTGTGGTGCGCGGAGGGAGAGTGGACGTCGCGGTCGAGCGCGGCAAGGAGGTCTTGCGAAGGCGTGCGGAAGTGGCCAGTCGAGGCGGAGGGGTGACCGAACGTCGCGCTTGATCGTCGGCTATGCGACGACGGGTGTGCCGTCGAGTGGGCGAAAGGCGTGTCCCAAGCCGACGAGGAAGTCGAAGTGGCGGGAGTCGAGTTTGTGAGGGCGCGTGAGGGGGTCATCGTGACATCGCTCCAGGCTGGAAGCGGCCATTCCTCATCGATGAACCCATTGAGAGCGTTCGGCGGAGCAGGCGCCGGGTGCGCGCCCTGCTCGTACGCATGACCATCCCAGCCATGCAGCCACTCGCTACCGAGGAAGCCGCCCGCGCCGTTGCTCATCATCCTCGCGCGGTTCGCACGGACGCGCGAGTTCTGCGGCGAGGTAGGCGAGTAGTCACCCAGTGCGCGAATCGTCGCCTCGCCGAACTGCGGCGTGACGGGGATGACGAGATGCTTGTTCGGCGGCGGACTCGTTGGCGCCGCAGCAGAGGTGAAGCGGCGAACAGGCGAAGCGGTCGGCGAGGGGGCAAGGGCGATGTCCATCGCGAAGGAGAAGTTGTTGCTGCGAGGGGCCGAGACGGGCGTCGAGGCGACAAAAGTCGGTTCGGACAGGATGTGCGGTGTCGAGTTGGTGCCGATGCGGACTCGCTTCGTGGTCATGCGAGGCGTCGTCTGCACGTTCTCCGCCCCGTCCTGCGCAGTAGACTGTCCCGCAATCGCGCAGCGGTTGCAGACCCATGGCGAGGCGAGCTGTCGAGCCGAAGCGACGTTCAGGCAGGAGAGGTGGAAAGCAACGTCGCATTCGGCGCATTGCACAGCGCTCGGGTTGCCCTCGGCGTGCTTGCCGCAAACACATTCGGCAACAGCCCTGCCCTTGCCTTTGACAACCGAGCGAGTCGACATCCTCGTCGACATGCTCGAGTCGTCGACGTGGTCGTCGAGCTGGCGCTTGTGCGATTGGCGGAGGACTCGGACGCTCTTCCCTCCCACACGCATGCGGGGACCGCCTTCTTCGTCGTCGCTAGCCGGCACATCAAGCATCTTCATCCCCTTCGGCGGCAAAACCGACGCGATTGCCGACTTGGCAGCGACAGCCTTGAACGTCGCTTCGGCCGCCACAGCCGCGCCGGAACGCTTATCGTCCTCGTCTTCGGTCGTCTCGCCATCATCGTCGAGCCACGACTGGAGCTTCAAGAGCCTCGAAGCGTCCGAGGGGACTTTCGCAGCCGAGCTCGAGGGCTTGATCGGACTCGAGCGGGACTGGCGGAGCGCAGAGGAGGATGAGTTGCTGAAGGCGGGGAGGAGACCTTGCGGCGGAACGTCTTCGACAGGCGACGAGAGCGACTGCTGCATCGCGTCCGGGCCGATCGGGCCGAACATGCTGCGGCGCGAGAGGGCGACGCGACCCATTCCTGCGACGGAGGTGGCGACGAGCCCGGATGCGGCGCTGGGCGAGGGAAGCGGCGGAGAGACGGGGAGGCCGCTCGGCACCGCCGTTTGAAGCGTGTTGAGCGTGGGGATATTTGGCGCCGAAAACGAACGGCTGGCGAAGGCTGAGAGGCGGGCCGCGCGAGCTGCGCCGGGGTGCGGGGGCTTGGGCGGCATGTCGCCGAACGCTGGGGCAGGCGGGAGTAGCGAGCCGGGCTGTGTCGAAGGCAAAAGCGTCGCAGTCGCCTGCTGAGGTGTGCTCGGGTAGAGGAAGGCCGGGCGATCTGCAGACGAAGGCGTCGAAGGCGATTCGAGCGTGTTGAACGAGGCCTTCTTGCCGTTCGCAGCCGAGTCGGCCGCTTGAACGCTCACCGTGAGCGCGGGCGGCTGAGGCAGGCGCTGTTGAGAGGCGATAGGCGAAACGTTGGCGTCAAGCGAGGAGAGCGCGCGGAGGAAGCCGTCGACCGTGAGCTTCTCGTTCGAGCTCGACATGCTGCGCAGGGCGCGGTCGAGGACGTCTGCCTGCGGCACGATGCTGTGACCGCATGTGACGTTAGCGAGGCTTCACAAGAAGGCCCCAATTCGAGAGCGAGACGCACCCGTGCTGCGAGAGCCTGGCCATCAACTCGCTCTTTTCCTTGTCCAGCCTGTGCTTGACCTCCGCCGCATCCATCTCCTCCACAACTCGCAAGTCGAGGTTGCTCGGCTCGCGCCTGCGTCTGCTGACTTGCGCAGAAGAGGTCGGAAGCTGCTTCGAGGGGGACTTGCGAGCCGAGGTCGACAGGCGGGCGGGAGTGGATGTCGACGCCTTGATCGCAGGCGCAAGCTCGTTGTCGCTCTCCTGCTGAGGCGAAGGGCGCTTCTTCGTCCGTCTTGACGCACCACGACGAGGCTTCCGCTCCTCTTCCTCGGGCTCCTCCTCATCCTCCTCCTGCTCGGTGTGTGCATCCTCCTCATCCTGCTCCGACTCGCTACTCGACTCAACCTCCGTCATCACGACCCTCGCCGCGGCCCTCCTCCTTGGCCTACCCGCCTTATTCGCTTCCCTACCCTGCTCCTGCTCCTCCTCTTTCTGCTCCTGTCCCTCCTTCACACTCGTCCTCCGTTCCCTCTGCACCCCCTTCGGGGCAGAAGCAGAAGCAGGACTCGCGCTCCTCCCCCCTCCCGGACCTTTGACAGTCCTCAGGTGCTCTTGTAGCCGCGTTTGACGCTCTTTGCGCTGGGGACGTGAGGTGGAGCGGGTGGAGGGGGAAGGCATGGCGTTTAGCTCAGGGGCACAGAAGAGCGGAAGGGAGAAGGGGAGGGTAGCGGATGTGATGAGGAGGGAGGAAGGGGTCTGACGGCAATGCTTTCGGCGAGGGCGAGAGAGCTGAGGCGGGACGTGCGAAGGGTGCTGAAAAGCTTTCGAGGCGGATCCGCTCGAAATGAGACCGAACGGCGCGAGTCGAGGGCAGCGAGAGCAGGGTGGGTCGCCGGTGTCCGATCGTCCAGGTCGTACACACCACCTAGCCGGATCGTTCCGCCCGTAAAGCGGTTTTGGTCGTACTGCGAGTACGTCATCCACAAGAGTGAGTTAGTTGAGCTGGTATGTAGGCGGGATCGAGAGGTGGGGATTTGATGAGGATGAGGGTGGGTGGGTGATGGACCTCGCAACAGCTTGGACGAGCTCGCTCGAAGCTTGTACGGCCTGCTCAGAAGTGTGTAATGCTTGCCCCGCAGTCTCAGCCCCGCCCGTGCGCTGCGAGACCCATTCCAGCCCGCCCCTCTCGCCTCCCTCGTGTGTTGGCACTCCACCTGCAATCCTCAGCGAACCAGGACTTACAGGAAGAAAGGACGAGACAGGCTCAAGCAGGCGCTCGCTAGACCTGCTGCGAGTAGGTGGAGTAGCCGGGTCGAGCTTGGGCGAGGAGCGAGAGGAGGTACAGAGAGGAGGTTTGGGTTGTCGAGGAATGACAAGCGGCCAAAGATGCGAAGATGGCGAGAATAGACTCTCGCGAATACAGTGGCTAATATGTGGTAAGTGGTAATCGAGCCACGGAGTATGGATTCCAGACCCGCTCAAACTCTGTTTCCCCTGAGCAGGCCTTGCGAGTGTGAAACCCTTTGTCCTGGACATCCTTTCTCTCTCCGCTCCCTGCGAATCCTCCTGCGAGCTGTGCGCCGTGCCAGTCGCCGTCTGTTCCGCGCCGGGCTGCGGGCTTCAAGAGATAGAGGGTCGTCAATTAACGATCACACGGACAAGTGGCGTCGCGCGACTGAACGCGTCGTCCCGCTCAGAGACGGAGTTGTCAGGCAGCGAAGCCTTTAAGCGATGAGTTGGAAGCAGCAGAGATCGGTGGAAAGGGCGAGCGAGGCGCGGGAGACGGGCTGAGCGGAAAGTGCGAGAGGCGAGCGTGTGGCCGTCGAGAGACGCTGGTCGTGGGAGGTCAGACATTCCTTGGGAGCATCACCGAGCTGAGACGCCTGTGATGTAGCAGGGTTTGTAGGCCCGGCCTCGTGAGGCATCGGCTGATACGCCAGGCCACGAGGTGCGGGTTGGAAGTTGTAAGATGAGCAGTTTGCGAGCGCGACGGCGGGTTAATACCCAGTGCATGCGATGACAGATCAGGTCAAGACGTCAGGGAGTTGCCGATCAGGGCCCTAGGGAGGTAAGGCCGAAGAAGGAGGCGATAAGAGGACGAGGGGGGGGGGGGGGGGTTGAGGAGGAAGGCGAGCGTTTCCAGCGTTGACAGCTGGTTCGGCGGCCGAACGAAATGACCGTCCTTCGTCCACAGACCAACCTCGATCCCTGAGCGGTGCCGCAAGTCCCCCTTGCCTGGTACCAGCCCACCACGCCCTCAGCAGCTTTGAGGAGAATCGAGGACACTTCCCGCGATGCGACCTCGACGACCGTGTGTGCCCATCTGCACCTGATATCGCTGTGCCTCTGAGTCGATTGCGCGTGCACGATAGCATCGACAAGTGGGAGGATGAACGGCGAGGGGTGATGAAGTTGGCCAAGGTCTCGAACTCGCGATCGCCTTCACCTCGTCGTTCGTCCAGCGCCACATCACTCGCCTCTCACGCGCTCGCTGGACTCTGACTGGACTCGAGCATGCCACTACCGCAACGACAGCCCTCACAAACCCCACCCTTGTCCTTTCTCGTCCCTCTCCTCCCCCTCATCCTCAGCGCAGACCCGATCAACCTCCCGCGCACGCTGCTCGCCCAGTCGGCGCAACAGGCGACGCATTATCTTGGACTGACGGCGGAGGATGAGGAGTATTGGACGCTAGGAAGGACGGACGAGGTGGTGAGCCGGTTGAGGAGGGAACTCGTCGAAGGTGTGTGCAGGGGCTGTCCTCCCGCTTCATCGTCCTCTCTTTTCGTTCGCAGAGGACGCTGAATTGTTGGGATTGTGGCCCACAGCCGGCTCGCTCGGAGACCTTCACCCCGCCGCTCCGCTCTTCTCACACGACATCGAAGAACTGCGCGCACTCATCCCTCTCTCGCTTCCACACACCTCCTCCTCTTCCGCCGCGCTCGGCGTTGTGCTAGTCTGGGAAGTCGGCGTCTCGTTTCTGTCTGCCGCTCAGGGGGGCGCAGCACGGCAAGCGGAGGAGGAAGAGGAAGACGATGTCCGACCAGGATGGACATTTCTCGAACTCCAAGCTCTTCCCTCTCCTCTTACGTCCTCCGGCGGGCAGTCGTGGTACCCCTCGCTGGAAGAAGCCCTCGCCGCGTCAACCACAGGACTTGTACAGGCCCTGGGTATCGCAAGCGGAGGTGGTGGTGCAGGAATGGGTGGGAAGCAGAGTATGAGCGCGAGAGGGGAGGAGAAGGAGCGATTGATGGAGGCTATGGCGGGGTACGAATCTGACGTGCCTAGTCTGCTCGGGCGAGGGGAAGCTGAGAAGGACGAGGAGGGAGAGGGAGACGAGCGGAATGCTGGGGCGATCGGGAGTGCGGAGGACTTCTGGGCTGGATGGGACGACGAGGAGGCAGACGAGACAGAGGGGGTGCAGACACCGAACGGGCGGGAAGCGGGAGCGGAGGCGGTGGAAGACGAGGAGAAGGGGTACTGGGATTCGTACAGCGGAGTTGGGAGCCAAGTGGACGAGGAGGATGAGGAGTCCCAGTCGCAGCTTGAGCGGATAGGCGCGGCTGGTTCGACACCCCCTGCGCCTCACGCACCTCACAACCCGCAGCCCGGGTTCAACTTCACCCGCGACCCGGCCTCTTCCCTGCCCTCCTCTGCCTCCCAATCTTCCACCTCCTCCGACGCGGATAAACGGCCGTTCTACTTCTCCACCACCCTCCCCCCTCTCCCCGACTCACACTTTGGCATCTCCCCTACCCAAGCCAACCCCGAGATCTCGCTGTTCTCGAGTACGGAGACAGCTGCCTCGGTACGAAGCGGAGGGTCGCATTACGATTCCCTGATCGAACCGAGTGAGGACGGAGATGGAGAAGGGGAGGAGAACTTCACGCCGAGGAAGTTGGACGTCGTGCCGGCTCGATCTGCCTCACTCGTTCAGGTCGTCTCTCCCTCCCTCTCTCCCACTCAACCTCGTCTCTCCCCCGCTCCCGCCCCGATACGCCCCAAAAAGCACGACCGCAGCCCCTCAGATATCCTCAAAGCTCTCCCCTCCGTCCCCGCATTTTCCGTCGTCTCCCGCCCCCGACCCGATTCGAACGCGAACGGGGTTAATGAGTCGGTGGCGACGACGCAGGTGTTGAAGGGGTCGGTGTATGGTCACGCCCCAGGACCAGGAAGGGGGAGTCCGACGAAGGGGACTTTCCCGGCGCAGACGGCGCAGAGAAGTCCGACACCCCCGGCCAGAACGCCTACATCCGCTGCGTACCCATCACCGTCGCCCTCAGCCTCGATGCCCAGAAGTCCAGCAAAAGCACTTCCACCAGCACCAGTGCCCCGTACTCCAACACGTACCGACTCGCAATCGCATTTCCACTCCTCCGCTTCCCTGGCGCAGGGTAAGCGACCGCCCACGCAGCGTGCGCAGAGTAATTCGGGCGTATCAAGAACGCCGAGGGCTCTTGTCAACGGTACAGGCGCAGCAGAGGAAGGAGTAAGGTCGCCTGTTCGGAATGGAGGGTTCTGGATTCCTCCAGCGGCAGCTCCGACAACCACCTGCTCAAACTGCAGCTCTTCATGTTCAGCGGAAACCATCGCCACTTCCATCCCTCTCCCTCCCTCTGCGCCCGTCCAAAGCCAAGGTTCGCGAACTACCCCCCTTCCCTCGCTCTCCGTCTTCTCCTCTTCATCTACTGCGCCTTCGCTCGCTCTTCCTCTCCCACCACCAGCGAGAAAGGAGAGGGAGAGGAAGAGAGGGAGCGTGGATAATACGGCGACGGGGTTGAGTGGAATGTCGGAGGAGTTGGTGAGGGGGACGATGGGGGATCAAAAAGGGGCGGCGGAGGTGGAACGAGGAGAAGAGGAGGTTGAGCGGGAAGGGGAAAGAACAGACGAAGATGAGGACGAGGAGGAGGCCTTGAAGGTGGCACTGAGCGGATTGTGGCGGGTGTACGCTGGTGCGAGGCGGCGGCGGCGAGGCGCAGCAGGGGTAGAAGAGCGACGGAGACGGTTCGAAGCAGTCGTCAAGGAGGTTGTTGGCGAGTAAGGACAGCGGGACTTTCGGTTCGGCTTGCGTGCGATTGCGACGCCGTCTTCCGTTCGTTCCGGTGCGTGCTTCGTGAGCATGTCCAGCTTGTCGTTGTGGAGAGGTTGCGCACACTCGCCAGCCGCTGCGTCGACGTTGCTCTGTCGCGAGTTGTTTCCGGTGTCGGCGCGCCTTGAGTCCCCGGAGCTTCCACTTCGCCTCGTCGCTCTCCTCGCTCATTCTCGCTCGCTACGGCTAAGACCGCGCCTGTTACGATGGCTATCCCCTCAGAGACAGAGTACGGACCCGTCAGGTGCGCACAGCGTTGTCCCCCTCCTCGTCGCCTCCCACTCATCGCATACCGGCTCGAAAACGCTCGCAGGACTCCCCTCGACGTGGACAAGCTGCGCGCCTATATAGAGGACAAGATCAAGGGCTTCAAAATCGACAGCGAGGTGTTCCAGTTCAGCTTTGGCCAGTCGTGCGTCCGCTCGCTCTTCCCCACCTCCTCACTGCATCCCGGCTCACGCTCACAACCGGTCGTTTCGCACGCAGGAACCCGACCTACCTCCTCACAGGTAACAACGGCAAGCGCTACGTTGTACGCACCCGCCCACCCGGCCCGCTTATCTCCAAAACCGCACACGCTATCGACCGCGAATACCGCATCCTCGATGCGCTCGGCAAGGATGGGAGCGTGCCTGTCCCCAAGGTCTACCATCTCTGCAAGGACGAGAGCGTCATCGGGAGGCAGTGGTACCTGATGGAGTACCTCAAGGGTCGCAAGTTTGAGGACGTCCGCATGCCGGAAATCAAGACCAAGGAGGAGCGGGAGGCTCTGTGGGTCGTTCTTGGCCTCGAGAGGCTCGACACCGTGTTGACGAACACCCTTGCGCAGGTGGATGTCGATCATCCAGACCCTGGCGGCGCTGCACGCACTCGACCCCCAGAAAATCGGTCTTGGAGACTACGGCTCGACAGCCGCATTCTACCCTCGCCAGATCCGGTTGGTCCCCCTCCGCCCTGTGCCTCTCTTTCTACTGACACCCATTCGCGCAGATCACTCTCAAAAGTCTCCCAAGCGCAGTCAGAAGTCGTTAACGCAAAGACCGGCAAACCCGTCGGCCCTATCCCGCGGATTAAATTCTTGCTCGACTGGTACGGGCGTAACTTGCCTGGGACGGAGGCGGACCTGGAGTATGATGCGGGAACGAGCGGGAGGAGTTTGGAGGCGAGGGTCATTCATGGGGACTTCAAGGTCGACAACATGGTGCGTCGAGGCCGTTCTCACATCCACTGTCCTGTGCCATCGGAACACGACCGCTGTACTTGAGAGTAGCTCTTGATGCGCACGATTGACGCCTCTCGTTTCTGCAGATCTTCCACCCAACCGAACCGCGCGTAATCGGCGTCCTCGACTGGGAACTCTCGACCCTCGGCCACCCCTACTCGGACCTCGCCAACCTCCTCCAGCCTTTCTACATCCCGAGCGAGAGCGGCGGGCAGGGATACTTGACGGGCTTAAGGTGTGTGGCGGTTTTGCAGGCGGGCCTTCTCAGAATCGAGGCGGTCGTCCCGCTTCGATGGCGAAATGAAGTCGTAGGTACGGGAACGCTGACAAGTGTGTCAACTACAGGGGAATCCCACCGTCGGCCCTCCCCATTCCCCCTCCTTCAACCCTCCTCTCCTCTTGGTGCTCCCACATGGGTCTCGACTTCATCACCGCGATGGGCGGCGACGAGTCCACCGCGAAAGTTGGTGCGATGGGCAACGTCGATATCGATACGCAGGAGAAGGCGATGAGGGGAAAGAGGAGGTGGGAGGGATGTGTCAGTTTTGCGTTCTTCCGCGTGAGTTCCGTTCGCGTCCTTTCGCTCTCTGAAGCTCCCCTGACCGTCGGCGATTGTATCGGATGAATGCGTCACAGCTCGCCGTCATCACGCAAGGCATCGCAGCCCGCGTCGCCCAAGGAAACGCCTCGTCCGCGAAAGCCGCCCAGCACGCAAAGATCTTCCCGCTCGTCGGGTCGCTTGCGGTGCAGCACATCGAGTTGTTTGCGGATGGACCGGGAACGGCGGCGAGTTCGAGGGCGAAGTTGTAGAGGGAGCAAGAAGTTCGTACTGATATGCATTGTTTGGTCTGTTGGCTTTCTGTCGCGGAGTCGACGCCCGCGTGGCTCGCAGAGATCAGTGAATCTGCGAGGAGGACGCCAGCCAGCAACTACGGTCCGAACCGCACAATCGCAGGGGACGAGCGAACGCCAGTTGAATAACAACAGATACAGCCGCAACAACGATACCAGCCAAGCATCGTACTCGACACTTCCCCTCCGCCTTACGACTCCTTCTTCGACAGGTCGTTCAAGACTTGGCTGATTCGCAACCCTAACTCGCGCACCCTCTCACGCACGTCCTCCTTCTCTTCCGGAATCTTGAGGACGTATCGCTCGAACCTGTCCGGATGGTATGCGAGGACCGCTTGTCGGAGGACGGATTTGTGTTTGTCGGCGGGTAGGGAAAGAGGGAGGAGGAAGGTGGAGATTGCAGAGGAGGTGATGTCGCTGAGGGAAGGCCAGGAGAGTGGAGGGAAGGCCATAGGAGGGTAGAGCGGCCAGGGGAAGTCGGAGAAGCGGAGAGGGAAGGCGGGCGCGGAGGTCCCGGAGGGGGAAGGGTCACCGTCTGTCGCGCTGTCGGCCGAGGCGGGAGGAGCGGCCGTCGCAACGGCCTGCTGCAGCTTCTTCCAACCCTCGTCGAATCGTGTCCTCGCAGCCTTCTCCTCCTCTTCCGACTTGCGCTTCTTGCGCTCCTCCAACTTTCGTATCCGTTCCCTCTCTTCCCGCGTCCGTTTCTCCCGTTCAACCTGTTCCCGCTCCTCCTTCGCCTTCCTTTCTTTCTCCGCACGCTCTATCCGCTCCATCTCCTCCTTGTTGCGTCGTCGCCACATCCCAGCCCGCACCCACTCGGCATACTCCTCGTCGTCCATCTGGTTCAGCCAATTCCCCTTCCCTCCAGGCTCCATCCCCGCCGCCGCCGCCGCCGCACTGCCATAGTGACTCGCATACGCAGGCACCTGCTGAGCATAGAGCACGTCTTCATAGTATTCCACGCCTTGATCCTGCGCTTCCGCGTCCGCCAAACTCTCGTAGAACTCGTCGTCCGTCGGGGTCTTCTTGTACGCCTGTTCGGGCGGGAGGGCAGATTCGTCGAAGCCCCAGTCGTCGGGTGGAACGGTCGTCGCGGGCGGTCGAGAGCGAGAGCGTGGCGGTGTGAGTGATTCGTCGCGAGCTGGACGCTTCTTGCGCGAGTTGCGGGCTGCCCGGCGCTCTGCCCGCAGGACCGCCTCGTCCGGATTGGACGTCGCCTTCATTCTGAGCGGCTTCATAGCGAGACGAGTGAACGATATGAGGGCCAGCCGGATTAACTTCATCCCCTTTGACCTCAACATGCTCGCGACGGCCCAGCTACGGCTTTGGCGGCTCAGCGGACGAGCTCAATATGCCGGTGAACAGCTAAACTACGGGTCCCGCGCTTTTTCCGCCTCGCCACAACCGCTGCATGCCAGTTGCTCCAATTCCGCAACCTCATCATCTACACCGCCCAAACTCCGGTTCGCGCCCTCTCCGACTGGCTACTTGCACCTCGGCGGCCTCCGAACAGCTCTCTACAACCACCTGCTGGCGAGGAAACTGGGCGGAAAGTGGGTGCTGCGGATCGAGGATACCGATCAGGTGCGTCCTGCTCGTTCGGTAGCTGCAAATGGGGTCTCCTTTCGTGCTGCCGAATTGCTGACCACTCTGAGGTATGCATACAGACACGCTATGTCGAAGGAGCAGTAGAATCGCTATTGCGGACGCTGGAATGGGCGAAGCTGGACTTTGACGAAGGTGCATTCGAGACTGCTCTGCAGGCATGAAGCCGTCAGGCTGTCAGGAGCTTCGCTGAAGGCTGTTCTGCATCGCGCAGGTCCCGGTCGAGATGGAGGGAAAGGCCCGTACTTCCAATCTCAGCGGAAAGAGGTGTACGACCGCCACCTTGAGCCGCTCATTTCGGTGAGTCCCGCTTCAGCACGGCCAGGACCGGCGACCGCTCCGCCTTTGTGAGTGGAGCTGGTACTGAAGAGCTCCGGTGGCTCACTACTCACTCGTCGACAGTCCGGCAAAGCATACCACTGCTTCTGTACGCCCGAACGACTCGCCTCGACGCGGAAACGGTTACAGAAGGAAGGCTCGAACGAAGGTTACGACCGAAGATGTCTCGGGTTGTCGAAGGAGGAGGTGCAGGAGCGATTAGCGAAGGGTGAGAGGAACATTGTGCGCTTCAAGGTGAGAATGGTTTGTCCTGCGTGCAGACTAGGTGGCGTGAGCTGACCAGGCCGCTCCCCGCTGCGCGAACACGTTTCGCAGAGCTCGAACACCTCGATGACGCAAGAAGACCTCATCTACGACTCGATCCACTACGAGTTGCTGCCGCTTGAAGATTTTGTCCTGCGAAAGTCGGACGGACTGCCAACCTACCACTTTGCGAACGTCATCGACGACTACGAGATGGGCATTACGCATGTTCTGCGGGGAGAGGTGCGTCTGCGAGGAAAAGCAGATGACCGGGCCACTAACCGAGTCTTTCGCGCAGGAATGGCTACCTTCCACGCCAAAGCACCTGCAGCTATACGACGCGCTCGGTCTGCCACGCCCCAAGTTTGCGCACCTCCCTCTTCTCGTTAATCCAGACGGAAGCAAGCTGAGCAAGCGGGCGGGCGATGTGCGCGTTGAAGACTACATCGTGCGTCAGCCGAGCCTCTGCCTTGCGGCCGTTCGCTAGTTAGCGTTCGCAGCATTGACTCGTTGGACTTGGTGGTCGACATCCACCATCGTGCAGGCCAATAGCTACGAGCCGGAAGCGCTGCTCAACTTCGTAGCCTTGATGGGCTGGTCCCCTCAGTCCTCCGCCTCCTCCTCGCCTCCCGCAGATTCCGAGTCATCCGCTTCCGCCGCTCCCAATTCGGACAACACCGACGTCCTCCCTCTCCACGACTTGATTGCGCAGTTCTCGCTCGAAGCTGTCAACAAGAACCGCGCGTCAATGCAGGCTGCAAAACTCGACTTTCTGAATCGAGCCCACATTCGGCTAAAGCTGGAGGACCGAAGTGAGGGCGGAGGAAGAGCGGACTTGGCGAAGCGGGCGAGGCAGATCTTGGTGGACAAGTGGCCGGAGCTGTCGGAGGAGAAGCCGGCCCTCGTTGGCGAGAGCTACGTGATCAGGGTCGTGGAGGCGCTCAAGGTGTGTCCTGGCAGATATTCTGCTCTCTCACAAAGCTGACCTGCCTGCTCCGCAGGACCGGATCTACAAGCTGCTCGACATCCCCTCCCTCGGACCCTACTTCTTCTTCGCCCCCGACTACTCTTCGGCACTTGCGACCAAGCTCTACCAGAGCGTCTCGCCCGAAGCCTACAGTTCGTACTGCCTTCAACCTTTCACCGCTCGCTCGGAACTGACCTTTTCTTCTCGCAGCCTCAACCCTCTCGAAAGTCCGCAACCTCGTCTCTTCGCTCCCCGACTCGGCTTTCGAGCCACCCAAAACGCCTGACGCGGCTAGCCCTGTCAAAGAGGCGCTCGATCAACTCGTCTTGAGCCATCCGGACGGAAAGAAGGCGGCGAAGGAGATCATGATGCCGCTCAGGCATGCTCTGACAGGCCAGAAGGTGGGCGCCATTTGCCTGCAGCTCCTTGTATAACGCGAGACTGACCTGACTGAGTGTCGCAGGTCGGCGCAAGCGTTCCGGACATCGTCTCGGTCCTCGGCAAGGCGCAGGCGCTCGCACGATTAGACAGCGGATTGTCGTGGGCGAAGGAGCGAGCAAACGCATAGACCGATGCCATACAGTATATTCAGGATTGGTGTTGGTGTTGTACGTTTTCATCTTCGCAACTCGCATCATTCGCCACGAACTCGAGCTGATCGTCCCGCCTAAGGTGATACTGTTGCAACGCTCGACTATGGCTGAGATCTGCTACTCCATCGGATTCGTCCGCCCCTGCTGATTGACCTCCTCGTCTCGCTGCCCCGTCCCCGTCCTGAAGCATCCGCACAGCAGCCAGTCCAACCACCCGATATCCTCGTCCTTCTCGAATCGTTCTCGCCCATACGAGTCGTCCGAGTCGCTTCGGCCGTTTTCTTCGCGACCGCCTGTCCGCCGTCTTCGTGCGCTGCCAAGGCCAGGTGAAGCGAGCGGACTCGAGCCTGTGCTATACGCTTCAGGCGATTGTGGGCGGCCGAGCTGTCGAGAGTATGTCACCATGGTCGCCTCGGACGCAAAGGACGGAGCGGCTGTCGAGGCGAACGTCGCGATGCTTTGCTGAGATGGGCGGGAGAAGGGTGTTGGGCGCGAAGGGGTTGGCTGGGTGACGATCACATCGACGATGTGATGCGCTGGTTTGGATGGTGAGCCGAGGGGAGAGGCGAACGGATCTCGGTTGATGGAAGAAGAAGGCGAAGGCGGAGATTGAGGGAGAGGAGGGAGGTCTTCGACGAAGCGAGAGCCTGTCCGGGTCGCGCGGATCGTCTTTCGCGTTGGAGTGGTGTCAAAAGTCGCCAAGGAGGCGTTTGACGAGGAGAAGGGATTCTGGGCGGAGTCGGCTGACGGGCGCTCCGAGGTCGGTGTTTGTGCGACTTCCCCATCCTCCTCCGCCAGTCGAGCGAATCCTTTCGTATTTTGCGGCGCAGGTGAAGCTTCAGACTGTTCATCGAGTGAGTCGTCTCGGGCAGAATCGATCTTGACGGTCAGTCGTCGCCTGCCGCGGCGGTCCGACACTCTCGACTCTCCTCCCGCTTGCCCGGCTCTCCCAAGCTCCAGCTCTCCTGCATCCACGCTTCCCGTCCCTCTTCGACGTGTGCTTCCAATCCTGAGCAACGTCGACGTGCGGCGTATCAAGGTGGAGGCCGGGGGAAGAGGCGGAGGAGAAGGGAGAGAAGGGTAGACGAGTTTCGTCGCGCGTCGCAGCGAGGCTCGGCGTTTCGCATCAGCGCGAGACCATCGTGCAAGGTTCTGTATGGCGACACAGTCAGCTTGAAAGCTGTCGCGCTCGGCATTGATGCGCGAACGCACCTCCTGCACCCGGCGTTCTTCTGCAGCCTCATCAACCTCGTCCGTCTCCGCCTCCATCTGAATCTGCACTTCTCCGTTCGCCAATCGCATGCTCCCAGGCTGTCCCTCCTTGTCTACCGCCCTCCCCTTGCCCTTGTCCTGCCTGCTCGGTCGAACACCGAGATCTCCGTCCTCGTCCTCCTCGGCCAGATCCGTCTCCTGGCCGCCCGAAGCGTAAGATGAACCTGCGTATTCAGGCTTGAGCGGCGAGGAGTACGGTTCGAGGGTGACAGAGGCGCAACGGGGAAAGGTGGAGGAGCCTGAAGGTGAAGAGGGTCGCTGGGCGCGCGTGGGTGTTCCGAACGGGCCTGCCGCCGCTGATGCCATCGCACAAGGGCTTGGAGAAGCCGTCCCGCTCGAATCTGAGGCGTGCTTGTCGCTGCAAGACTGGTCCGGGGTGTTGAAGGAGCGGGAGGTCAAGGGAGGAGATATTGCGGGGGTGGTCCGTTCTGCACGCTCGTTAGGATGCAAAGAGTCCTTCTAGCAGCTAGAGCAGGTCACTGAACCTGTTTGAGCGTGTTGGGATACACTGAGGGTGCCATGACAGCATGTCTTCGTCGTCCACCGGGCCGCTTTCCTTGAACGCTGCCAGAGTGTTCGCGAAGCACTACCCAGACTTCTGCTAAGCTTGCACAGCTACCGAAAGCGACGCGTTTTCGCTTCCTTCTTCCGCTCGCCATTTCTCATCAGAGGGTGAGCCGTTTGTTCGCTCAACGCATCGCGGGGACTTGCGCTGATCCGAGTATCGTGTACAGGCCTCCGACAAGTCATGCCGTTCTTCAGCTCCTCGGCCTTGCTGGCGTCTGCAGGGCTTGGCTAACTACGGCTACCGCATTGCGCTGCGCGACCTCCTCTGCCGTCCGACGGAAGGAAATATCCTCCAGTACCTTATCAAGAACCCACAGCAGACGGACTTCGTCAGTTCGATCTCCATCAATGCGCCCCTGATGAACGGACAGTCTTGAGGGCGAGCGCCCAACAGTCGAGGAGGCATCGAGCGCGGTTATCGAGCTGCTCGGACGTTGCCCTAAGCTCACCGACTTCCACCCCAAGAACTAAGCTTGTGATGGCCAACATTCCGTTCGAGGTCAGGTACAGTGGACCATGCCCATTTTCCCCGGCGTACGTCTTCCTCCGGTCCTCGTGAAGTGCAGCTGCTGATCCTTGCGCTCGCGGGATGACACTGGTGGGTCGACTGCTTTGTCTGCCGGTAACACGGACGACAAGTCGTAGCAACCTTTCGAGACTACCGCCACCTTCAGTCGCCGCTTTTCATCAAGCCTCGTGTACTTTACGTGGTTCCCTCGATTGTAACGCTTTAACTATTCCCCGCAGAATCAGATGCAGACCGCGAGCGAAGCCAGCCAGTCTCTGCGAAGACCTCTATTGCTGTTGCTTGCATCTACCGCCTACGCATCTTCCGGCTCGTCCAGCATCAGCGCCTTTCTCGCCTCCACCAGCTCCTTGCAGCTGTCTACCCCAGTACACAGATGCCACTCGGCCCGCGAGAACCCGACGATGGTGAGTTTCCGAGCGGGCGCTTCTGTCGTGGCGGATGTGGACGAGACGGGTTCGGAAGGCGTGGAGGCGGGTCGCGCGACGATAGACGAGGGGAAGAAAGAGCCGTGCTGGAAGTGGATCGAGTGGAAGGTGTCGAGGGCGTCGAAGAGCTCTTGTCTGCGGCTTGCGAGTGGTCACTCAATTCAAATCACGAGGAACGTTAGGAAGCGCAAGACGGACCGTTCTGCCCGAGTCAACGCCTCGAAGCCACGCTCGACCGGCTCGCCACAGTCTTCCAAGACCATAACGAGCGACTTGTTCTGCTCCTCCAACACCTTGCCCTCGAAGATTCCCCAGAACGTCGGTATCGGCAATCCACCTGCCGGCAAG
This sequence comes from Rhodotorula sp. S30-09, assembly GCA_023628235.1. Lineage (NCBI taxonomy): Eukaryota > Fungi > Basidiomycota > Microbotryomycetes > Sporidiobolales > Sporidiobolaceae > Rhodotorula > Rhodotorula sp. S30-09. The sequence continues at coordinate 371,429 of JAMALD010000007.1, forward strand.
TTGACATAGACCTCCTCTGCCTCCCGCAACAAGGCGAGCAAGTCCGTGCCATACTTGAGGACGAGTTTCTCGCCTGTCGGTGCCGTCGCTCGGTACACTGTCGAAATGCGCCCTTGTATAGGTTCGGTCGGAGAGAGGGACAGGACGGGAGGAGCGGTACCGGGCGGGTTTTTGGGCGCAGGATGGGTGTAATAGAGCGGAGCAGGAGGCAGTGTTCGTTGGAGAAGCTGTCCGGGCGCGCTCGTTCCGTCGGCGCCAGTCGGTAGCTGTATTGCAAGGAATGGCGCGTGCAGCAGGTACGCCGGAAAGGGCGAGGACGACGAGGACATGTTGCGAGTGGGGGCGAGGGAGAAGAGGGCAGAAGACGAGGCGAGGGGAAGGAGCACTTGTCGCGTCCGGCTCAGTAGCATTGAGAGCGGTCCGTCAACGCTTTGCACGGGCGCCTTAAGCCTTTCGAGCGAGTTTACGTTGACAGATGGAGCCAAACCTCTCTTCGTCCTGAACGCCTCACTTCGGCTCGCTCACACGCTCAGATTCCCACTCGGATGGTTGAAACTGTTGCGCAAGATTCTCTAGTCACTTCCGACACCGGTCACGCGACTTCGCATGCGCTGGTCAGGACGACTTCCTCGACTGGAGGTGCGACGATTGATGAGGCGACTGCTCGGGGACAAGCGCAGGGCACGTGGTGCTGCATGGCTCAGTAGGACTTTAACGCCTTAAACTGACAATTCGCCTGGCATAACGGCAAAGCGCCAGTCGACGAACCTTCTCGATCTCCCCGACGAGTTGCTCGAGCAGATCTTGCTGTGGTCAACCGACTTCTGGAAGACTACTGCCGCCGGAGGACTCCATTACCTACTCGTCAACAAGTGCATCTGGCAGAACAACTTCGTTGTTCGCATGAGCCGCCTCTGCGTCGACAAAGAGGACCGATATCCAGCTGCTTCACTTTCTGGCGAATCAGCAACAGCGTGCCGTCGTCCGAACGCTTCAGCTCGATATACTTGCGAAAGAATTGCACCTGGTGACTGCTGCCGTCGCCAATCTCCCCCTTCTCAGCGATATCCACATTTCGCTTGACGACGTCGAGAACGAGGAGCAATGTCGATCTGCTGCCTTCTGCCTCAAGACGTCGGCAGCACACCCGTCGTTGACGAAAATCGGCCTGTTGGGGTTGCAAGGCCTGCAGCCCGACGACTGTGACGACTTACCGAACTTCCCGCCCTCTTTTCGCCTCGATCTCAGCCACGACGAGGATCTGACAATGCTCATACTGCAGCGCTGCACGTCTTTGCAGGCGTTGTCGGTGGAGTGTTATCGTAGTGCTATCCCGTCATTCCCTGGGTCGCTGCGGCCGAATTGCACGTGTTCGTGATGGACTACCATGAGTTCGTGGCGGACCTCATCGAGGCGAATCTGAAGCGATCGCTCCTCTGCGTACGCCGCAAGGTTATGCTTACCACGCTTCGAGCGCTGACCTCGGTATGTCTGCAGACTGACCCGCAACGATCCCCGCTCCGTTCCCTGAGTCTGCATATACAACCTCTGGCGTATGCGGCCTCAGACAGAACAGCACGCTCCGCGCATGGCATCACGGCGATTATCGTCGCTGCGGTCACCTCGTCGGCTGTGACACGGCTCGAAGTCATACAACAGTCAGGCGGTTCGTGGCCGACGTTCGGCCACGACGTTTCGCTGCCGAACGTCAAGCTTCTCCAGCTGGTCGTTGATGGAATGGGTGATACGCGCGAGGTGCGTCGACCTGCTCGGTATCGCTAACCCTTTGCGACTGACGACAGGCTTACTCGCGCAGGCTGAGGGACGGCCTTCGCTCGCCCGCTTCCTCTCGCCTTTTCCCTCGATCATCCGACTCATCATAGACATCAGTGCTTACCAAAGCGTCATGTACACGGCGTCAATCCCCCACAAATCACTTCGACGAAGAAGCTCGCCGCTCGCCTAAAACCGCAGAGACCGGCGGCGAAGCAGCCGTTGCTGGCTCAGCTCCCCGTCTTACTGCGCTCAACATCTGTTCTTCAGCTGTACATCCGGCGAACGTGGCTGCGCGGGCACGAACTGCGGGCGACACGGGCGACGGGGGACGACGACTTCAGCTTCGAGCGTTGGGATGTGACGGAGCTTCAGATGTAGGGGGGGGGGGGGGGCGGGAATACGCTCGTAGCGACAAAGCGACGAGTCAACCTCGGTACATTGACGCTGCGTAAACGAGCGACGGCAGGTTACCACACCTTGGCCTCGACCTCCTTCATGTACCCAACTCGCGCACGAGAGCCTCCATCTTCGGGTCGAGCACATGGTCTAGGGCGCCCTCTACTTGCTCTCCCTCCGCATACTTAGCATCCGCCATGCCCAATCGCCTACTCAGCCGCCGCTGGTCCCCTCCCGACCCGCCTCTCTCGCTTCCGCTCGAAGCCTGCGACTGCACCGACGCCCAGCTCGCGCAGTCCTGCGCTCGTACGCTTCCTGCGCCATGTGCGGGTGCGGGGACGTCGCCTGCGAGGAGGAGCGACGCGCTGATACGCTGGCCGCCGCGTTGCGAAGGGATGAAGATGTGCCGGCGGACAACGTCTGTCGCCTTTGCCGTTCGCGCGTGCGATGGAACGGACGCAAGGTCGAGCGAGTCGCACGTCATCATGCGAGGGAGTCGACGGAAAGGGCGGGGAGCAGCGGGCAGGAAAGACATCGAGGAGGGACGTCGCTCGCCGACGGGCGTCCATGGTCGAGCTAACGACGACGAAGCTTCAACTGCTGAGACTGGTCGTGGCGCTGCTCGTGGAGGGGGTGAGCGGAAGGCGTCCCTTGGCGAGACGAGGAGGGCATTCGAGTCTTGCGGCGCAGCGGCAGGGTGGGATAAGGCGGATAAGTGTGGTAATGTCGCCTGCTCGGGCTGCCGCGGTGACATGCGCTCCGGCGGTACCGGGAACATGTATGAGAGCCGGCGTGTCTCGTCGAGGTCGGTGGAGGAAGCGGGCGTAACGAGCGAATCGGCCGTCGACTGGTTACGAGAATGGTCGACTACGCGCAGTGTTGCAGGTTCCGAGGGAGATGGTTTCGCCATCATTCGCATGAGGTCTCGCGTCGTCGGTGAAGCTGGAGGTTCGACAGGCGGAGTGTAGGTCGAGTAAGGGAGAGTTGGAAATGGTCCGTCCGCATGTCGGGGCGGAGGCGAGCCATGCTGGAGGCTGCTCCGTCGAGGACTCGACTCGAGGGAAGGGAAGCGGAAGTTGCTGCTGGGTGTGTCGGACGTAGGCGGGACGAGAAACGAGACCTCAAGCTCCTTCGCAACGATGACCGCACCTTGCTGCCGCATCCACCGCTTTACAATATCCGCCGCGTCACTCGCCATCGACAAGCTTGATTTCCGCCTATTGCGTGCTCGCTCCGTCTTTGCCTGCTGCTCAACCACCAACTCCTTCTCTCCCTGCACCCGCTCAATCAAGCTCCTCCTTCTCAACTTCTTCGACCACCCATTCGCTGGCGCCCTATCCACCCGTATCTCGATCCGAGGCGGAGAAGGAGGGAGGTCGTCGCCAGAACCAGGCAAAGGAGGTTCGAAAGCTGGAAAGTCGAAGCTGGGTGTGTCAGAAGTGCGGCGGAAGGGGTCTGTGAGCGCCTTGAAGGAGAGGCGACGACGTCGAGAGGGTCGGGCGGAAGGGTCCCCCATCGTTGGGCCCGTCATCGGACGACCAGAAGGTGTTGAGGAGGAGTTCGCCGTGGTCCGCAAGGGGAGTGAAGCTGGACGCGGGCAGCGGCCTAGTAGTTGCGAGTAGGATCGGAACGACGACCAGGGTCGCTGTCGAGTCGAGCGAGCGCGGTCAGTGAGCGAGTGCAAAGAAGCGCGGGGCGAGGCGAAGAGAGAGGCCAAGGAAAAGGAGGTGGCGGCTGTCGGCACGACGCTCGGTTCGGGGGACTGATTGCTGTTCTCCCTGAGCAGCGCATATGGCTGTAAAAGGCAAGGAACGCCTGAACAAGATGTGTCTACCTGGCTGAGAGCCATCGCAGACGAGGAGGACGGTTTGGGAAGGTCGATCAGGAGCGTCTCGCCTCCTCGCGAAAAGGCGGTGTCGTCTGCCTCTCCTTGCTTTCGTCTGCTTCGCTCAAGACAGTCTGCAGGCATCCAAGTCGAGGCAAAGCAGAGCGAGAAGACTAAGGCGTGCACGGCGTCAAGCATATATCAACGGTGCGAGCGTGAGTTGACACTGACTGCGTCTTTTCTTTGCAATGATGCGACGATGCGATTGATAGAATGGGCTTCGAGGGCAAGAAGCACGACAAGGAGCTGGGACTACGAATGAGGTCAGCGCGAACCTGGGAACAAGGGGAAGAGTCGGCAGAAGGAAACGCACCACACGCTCCGCTTCCTCCGGTCCGTCTCACCGCTCTACTTGTCATCCTCACCAATATCCTCGTTCCATACCTCGGGGTACTTCTCAATGAACGTCGCCATAAGCTTCTTGCACGAGTCGAGGTTGAGGTTTACAACTTCGACGCCGTGCGCTTGGAGGATGCTCTCGCCGCCTGTTTCGTCGCCGTCGCAGTGTCAGCGACGAGGGTAGGAGGAGAGACGATGGGACGGACCGAGGAAAGTGTCGTTCTCGCCCATCACGCATCGCTTGATGCCGAAGAGGATCATGGCGCCGGAGCACATCGAGCAAGGAGAGAGGGTACTGCGCGGAGATTGACATTGGGGTCAACTTATTGCTGATAAGGGCGCTCATAGTGGAAGCAACCAGCAAGAAGTGACGAAGAGAATGGAATCGAGGAGAGCAAATTGAGGAAGAGCGCATCCTCACGTGTACATCCTGCACGCGAGGCAGCGCGTCAACGAGCTCGTCCTCGCAGCATGGAGCAATTAGCAAACGCACGTGCAGTCCTTGTACACGGAAGCAGGAAGACGGCCGATGCACTCGAGGCAGTCTGCGAGACGGCGAGGCGGTGAACGGGCCTGAGCACAACCTGTACAGACGGACCCAGCGCACCAGTCTCTCCATGCCTCGTCGCCGACTTCTGTTGCACGCGGCGGTTCCGCCCAACGCCAATCACGACGCCATCCTTCCGGACGAGAGCTGCTCCGATGGGCACACCCTGCTCGGCCAGCCCCTGCTCAGCCTGGAAGATGGCATGGCGGATGTTCTGCAGGTCGAACTCGGACGCGTTCGCTGTAGGCGGGGTCTTGACGGCTTCTTTGGGAGCGAGCATGGCAGTCGTGGCAGCACGGACTTGGTGGAGGCGATCGGCGTCAGCGAGCGAAGCAAGTGGAGACTCTGCGATACCAGCGTCTCGAGATACGATGTAAGTAACGCGGAACGCACTCGTTCGGCGATGCAGCCGGGACTCTTTCGACGAGGAGAAGCGCGGGCGAGACTGCTCGCTTCAGGACTCTCGAGCCGGACGCCGACGGGCAGCGTCGCAATCGAATCTGGACTGTCGGGCGTCCCCCGCTTCACGATCGCCACACGCGCACGACGGCCACGCGGTCGGACTCCGTCGGGTGTGAGGAACGAGGCGCGAAAAGCGGAGTCCCCTGTTTGTGCGGCGCGCTGCCTGAACCAGGATGACCGATGCACACGACTGGCAAAGATTTCAGGATGGGCGTGTGCTTTCGAGGGCCCAGGAGAGGCTAGAGGAGCGAGGACGACGGTAGGAGGTCGCCTCGAACTGGCGAAGGGCACTCGAGGTCTCCCTTGGAGGTGCTCGACTGGCTCGCAGGACGACGCTGTGACGCCAGCTGCTGACAGACAGAAAAACCAGCTTATCGGGGTGCGGAGAAGCAGTACGTGCCTGACCAAAGCCGGAACGCACGGACGGGAACCAGCTTGCTCTCACTCCGTCTCCCCCCCTTTGCCTTGTCTCCATCGCCAGCGCGCACTCTATCGCAGCGAAGGATCCTTCGTCGCTCTCCTCCCTACCTTGCAATCCGCAAGTCCCCCTCCCTCGCCCATCGACCATGTCGACCTCCAGCCACTCGGGCGAAATCAAGGACGCCTACGACGTCGAGGAGAAGGGCGCCGCGACGCCGCCGCACCTCGAGTCGGGCGCAGAGGTCGTCTCTGCGCACCACGGCGTCAACCGTGACAAGGGCGTCATCGGATGGCTGTGGAAAGTCGCTATGAAGCTTGACAGCTACGGCGTCGAGGTCCGCGGTGTCGAACGCGTTCCGCCCAACGAGCGTCACCACACGTGAGCTCTACTCGCTAGTGCATACTACCGAACGCGCTGTCTGACGCTCAGACGCGAACAGCGGCGTGTTCGACGCCGGCTACCTCTGGGCGTCTGCGAACATGACCATCTCGACCTTCTCCCTGGGCACACTCGGCAACTCAATATGGGAGCTGCAGGGCACCGACGCGTGCTTGACCATCCTCTTCTTCAGTACGCTTATCTCTGACGCGCTCACTCGAGTGCTCGTCGACTGATTTGCTCCTATTCTCCCGCTAGACCTCCTCACGACTCTGCCTGTCGCCGTCTTCTCCTGCTGGGGCAAGTCGACTGGTCTCCGTCAGATGATCCTCGGCCGCTTCTCGTTCGGCCCCTGGACCATCCTCTTCCCCATCGCGCTCAACTGCTTGGCTTGCATTGGCTGGGTGCGCTCCCCTTCGCTCCGCTCCTCTTCGCTCCTCTCTACGTCGTCTTCCTCGACTGACCTCTCTTGCGCGTGCGACAGTCCACTATCAACACCATCGTCGGCGCGTCGGCCCTCAAGGCCGTCTCGGACACGCACCAGCTCCCCGAGCCTGCCGGCATCATCATCATCGCCTTGATCACTCTCGTTGTCTCGCTCTTCGGCTACCGCTACGTCCACGCTTTTGAGCGCTACGGCTCCGTTCCAATCTTTATCATCTTCTGCATCATGTTCGGCCAGGCCGGCAAGTACATGCACGGCGGTATGGGCGGCGTAGGCGAGGCCGAGGCAGCGTCCGTCCTCTCCTTCGGTGGCACGATCGCCGGCTTCGCACTCGGATGGACCTCCCTCGCTGCCGACTACACCGTCAACTTCCCCGCCGACACCCCTGACTGGAAGGTCTTCCTCTCGACCTACATCGGCGTCAACTTCCCTCTTGTCTTTGTCGAATGCCTCGGCGCCCTCATGATGACCACCTTTGTTGACAAGACCACCTGGGCCGACGCGTATGACAAGGGGGGTCTCGGTGGTCTCCTCGGCGCGCCCCTCGTCGGACGTGAGTTTTTCCTTCGCCTCTCGCATTCCGCTTCAGTATACTCCCACATCTGCCCGGGTTTTCTCGATACACGAGTGATGCTGACTCGTGCCCATCCACAGCCATGGGCGGATTCGGACGCTTCCTCCTCGTCGTCCTCGCCATGTCGATCGTCTTCAGTGCGTTCCGCCTGCCTTCCTCCCTTGTACGCACCGCGCTAACGCACTCGACACGCACAGACAATATCCCGAACGTCTACTCCTTCGCCCTCACCTTCCAGGCCTTCGGCAAGTACTGCCAGGCCATCCCCCGCTTCTTCCTCTGCATCGTCTGCACGGCCATTTACATCGCCCTCGCCGAGGCTGGCTACAACAGTTTCGAGAGCGCGTTCGACACCCTCCTCGTCATCCTCTCCTGTGAGTCTCGTTCTATCGAGCGGGCCGGCGGATTCCCCTCCTCCTCGGGCTTGTTACTGACTCTGCTTTCTCGCATAGACTGGCTCGCCATCTATTCCTGCATCCTCCTCATCGAGCACTACTTCATCCGCCGCGGATGGCAGGGATACAACCTCGACGACTACAACAACTACAAGAAATTGCCCGTCGGTATCGCTGCTGCCGTTTCGGCTGGCTTTGGAGTCGCCGGCGCTGTGCTCGGCATGAGCCAGACGTGCAAGTCCTATTCGCTCCCGCATGCCGTATGCCGTTTGATGGCGGCTGCTAACCTGGCGACGTCTTTCTGCGAAACAGGGTACGTTGGCCGCATCGGAGGACTCGTCGCACCTCCTTTCGGCATGGACATCGGCTTCGAACTCGCATTCGGCTTCACGGCCATCACCTACCCCGTCTTCCGCCTCATCGAACGCCACTACACCGGGCGATAGCGTTGTCAAGAGGAGGAGGGGTTCGCTTGGGTTAAGCGGGTTTTTGTACGTTCTTCTGTCGTGTCATAGAGGTTGGGGACGACTTATTTGTGTAAAAGGAGCATGCATCAGCCATCTTGCGCCAGAATGGGAGCATGGAAGTGGACTCGAGGAGATTGCGGAAGGTGGTTTTGAATAAAAGGTTCGCCTCCTTCGCTATTGCTCGGCTCGCCGTGTTCTCCATTCCTCTCAAGACTCTCAATGAGCGCATCGAAGTCGTCGAAAGCGCCCAGAAGGCTGGCCCACCCCACTTCTCTTCGACGAGGTCGAGGCCAACGCAGCGAGAGCTCTTCTCCGTCTTCTCACTCGCCCGATCGCCTCCTTTGGCTTGCTCGGTGCTTGAGACTGCTTTCTGAGCGCTAGAGTACCGACTGAGCCTGTCACCAGCCCGCCACAGCGCCGTGAAATCTCCTCGCGACTTCATCAGTTCACGCACCGCCGGCGCTCAGTACTCGACGCCGACAGTCGCACGGAGCGACGAAAGGCGAGTGAACGGGTGACGGAGCAGAATAGTACTCGCTGGGATGCCCACGACAACCGCAGCAACCGCCCGTCTCTCTCTCGAGCCGCCAGCAACTCCCTCGCCACGGCCCTCCGTTTCATCACCGAGCAAACGCACCTACCGCGCCAGTCCCACCGCCAGCCCGAAAGCAGAGAGCGATGCACAGGCCGTCAGCCCGAGGGTGCTCCGAACGAGGCTGTCGAACGCTGCGGAGGAGGTGGCGGTCGAAGTGAGGTTGAAGGGCGGCCGGGATGTCGAGTCTGGCAGCCCTGCGCCGACAGACGTCGACGTCGACTCGATCATTCCCAGTGCACCTCCGGAAGCGGCACTCGAAGCGCTCGTCGGGCTCGGAGTCGCGATCCCGGGCGGCGAACGACTTGCGGAACTCGCCAAGGACGACCTCGAGGCGCACGACGGGTCGACGCAGATGGCGGCGGCTGAGAGGCAGATGCAGCAGTACGAGGAGATATCGGGAGGTCCGATGCATGGGACGTTTGCGCGTATGTGTTCCCAGCATGTGTGCGTACCGAAATTCGACCGCTTTCTCTTCGTCTGCGTTCGCTAACAGCTCGCAATCTCGCAGCTTCAGCGAGTACAACAAACTCAAACAGACACTTGCGGCAGCAGCCGAAGCGCCTCCCGCCTCCGAAGCAGGCTTCACGGATCAGCCCGCACCGACGAGCTTGCCGACTTCTGCACGACCAGATGTTTCGGCAGCCGCAGGCACTACGACGGCAGTACCGAGCTTCACCAGCGTCGCGCAAGTAGTTGCCAATCCTGCTCCCGCTCCCCAGCTCGCACGACCTGGCAACACGCCAGCGAAAGCTGCTACGGCCTCCGCGCAAACGCAAACGAGCCTTACGCCATCTCTCGCGACGTTCAACTTTGCCTCGACCTCGACTTCCGCGTCGACTTCTCGTTTTGCCACGGCCTCGTTGCCGACTCGAGCCGCCTCGACAGACAGCCAAGTCGTCGAGGGCCTGCTCCATGACCTCGCTGCCGGCGAGCCAGTCTCGGTTCAGCAGTCCAAGACGAGCGTCGTCATCTCCGAGACGATCCCTTCCGCCGACGCAGGCCTCGTCGTCGATGAACCGCCTCCCATCCCAGGTCTCTTGCCTGGCATGAAGGCGATTAACGGCGTGCCCGTCAAGACGAGCGTCAGCCACCCTATCAAGTGCGTTCAGAGACTCTCCTGCTCGTTTCGTTGCCCTACTGACTCGGCTATCGCACAGCATCTCGCCCCTCGTCCCTCCCGAACTCGTCCCGCACCTTTCGACTCACCTCACGCGACTTGGCTTGATCGACGACCCCGACGATCCCTCCATTCCTGCTCCATCTACCCACCTCGTCCGACCCTCGGCACAGACCGACCTCCTCTCGCTGTGCGCGACACTCAGGACGGACCCATTCGCCTTTCCCTACAAGCAAGCCGGCGCGCCCTCGGTCGGCAACTTCGTCCTCTCCTCCTGTCCCGGCAAGAAAGTCCGGATGAACGGCGAGCCTTTGCGCAACGGCCGCGGCGCAATCTGCCGCGACGTCGTTCTCGACCTCCGTCGCGCGCGGGACGAATACGGCGTTGGACTCGTCGTCTGCTGCATCGACGACCGCGAACTTGCGTTCCTCGGCGTGCCGTGGGACGAATACTACGCTGCAGCGCGCCTGCTCGGACTCGAGGTCACCCGTATCCCGATGGTCGAAGGTTTCGCACCCGACAGCCCCGAGTCGCTCGACGCGCACCTCGCACGCATCGTCCGCGACTACACGCTGCGAGGCAAGTCGGTCCTGGCGCACTGTCGAGGCGGGATCGGACGAGCGGGACTCGTCGCGAGTTGCTGGATGCTTAAGATGGGTCTGGTCGCTGGAGAACCGGCCCTGCTTGAAGGAGACCCGAGGGACGTGCCGTTCGAGAATGAGGACACGATGGGGATTGTTGAAAGGGTTGTCGAGCTTATTCGCAGGAGGCGCAGGTGCGTCGACTTACAGTTTGTGCTGCTTCTTCGCTCTCGCTAAGTCCTGCTTCGGTCCGCAGCATCAAAGCCATCGAGACGCCTTATCAAGTACACTTCCTCTTCCAGTATGTCGCCTTCCTTCAGCAGAAGCACGCCGCTGCCGCCACCGCCAGCCGCGACATCTCGCCCACGTAGACCGGTAACCGATCTCTTACATGACCTACGCCCTGTATCGCCTTTCGCCCCATACACACGTCCTTGCGCTTCACATCGCCTCACGCCGCCGCCTAGTCCTCAGCCGTAGCCTTCGTCTCCCTTCGCATTCGCCTCGCCGAGCCACTTGCATTGCCTTTCGCCCGCCCGCCCACTCCAGTACCCTCACGTCGTTCCCGTTCGCATTATACAGTGTCTTTCCTCGCAACAGTCTCGTACATCCCTGCATCGTTTCGCCTCCGCTTGCAACTTTCGCATTGTCTTCTGCTTCGCGCCTTGGCCCGAGGGTTTCAATTGAGTTATCCCCGCCGCGACGAGAGTTCTGCAAAAAGGTTCGCCGCGTGTCCAACGAAAGCAGAGCCAGCTCGCAGCCGGGAGCGTTGCCCGTCGCGAACGAAACGAGGCTTGAAGGCGTCCTCGCGTCGTCCTCGAGCTGCTTCAAGGTCGGGCGCTATCGAGCTATACAGACAATCTCCGCCAGTTTCGTTAAGAGACGGTCGATATCGAGCGCCAGGGAGTGAGACAACAAGCGACCCCTTCACCACGCTGCTCGCAGTACTTGACGACACACTCAACGGCCAGCACTCGATCCTTTGCGCCGTGCGTGTGCGTGTAGGCTTGCAAGAGGCCATCGCTCGCCGGCCAGCCCGTCTCGCGCCACCGGCCTCGCCTCAGCACAAGCTAGCGACCTCAGAGGCCCTTCCACCCTCTGCGAGCGCTCTCGCACCTCGACACCTCGCGTGATAGGGACAGCGGGACCGCAGGTGCGTGCCTTTGTACTCTGATCACCGCGCCTTGCGATCCATCGAGCAGAGCAGGACGAGCTGACCTGGATTTGACCCCTCGCTCCTCCACCTTCCGCACGATCCCCTCGGACGGTCTCTTGTTGTCCGTCGTGCGCGCAAACAGCGACGCGATGGCACTCGTGTCGCCCTCTCCTCCTCCATCAAGCAGCCTGTACCCCTCAGCAGCGCCGCTGTACGCGCGAACCTCCCCCGACTCTCCGCCGACTCTCGTTCGAGCGCTTCCCACGACCCCAGGCTCTAGCTCCGCAAGTACCGCGGGTGGATTGGGCGCGGGCAGGACAGGTGCATCAGGGATGGATGCTGGACCGGCCGCGCGGAGAGAAGGATCAGGTGGGAGCGGAGCAGGCGGGTTGACAGGAGGATCCGTCGTAGGTGTTGCGTCGAGTCGTCCAGGCGGTTCGGTTCAGCCGCCGCGAGCGCGGACGGCAAGTGCACCACGAGCGGGTGCGAGCGCGTCGAGCAGCAACAGCTCGCTCGCGGCGAACAACGGCTTGACACCTCCTCTCCTCCCCACCCCTTCGCGCGCCTCGTCGACACCGCCAACGTCGGTCGGCAGCTCGTCCGTCGGTCGAACCTCTTCCTCGTCTTCCCTGCGTGGCGACGGACACGCTCACTCGGTCACAACGTCCGCCGCTTCCTCGTCGTCGTCTTTCTCGGTGCCGAACTTCCCGGCTCTTCCGCGACTCGCTCCCGCTCACCTTGGCGGCGGCGCACCCTCACCCAACCTGACCTCGTCGCCGCAAAGCTACTTCCCCGCCTCGTCGCAGCCTTTCCAGCAAGGCTCTTATATGGCGCAAGTCGCGCCCCCGCCCTTCCAGGGCCAGCCATTCCCTCGCTTCGCCCAAGCTTATCCAAACCCCGCTTACCCCTTCATCCCTTCGCCTCATCCCAATGCGCAAGGCGGCACGCCTGCGTTCGCCTACAACGTCGCGAACGGCTTTGTCGTGCCGAATGGCGGACAGCTCTCGCCCGATCACCAGAAGCGCTTGCACCAGCAGCAGTGGCAAATGGAGATGATCAAGCACCAGCAGGACGGTACGTCGTTTTCGTGTCAAGTCTCAGCTGCAATCCGTTCTGACATCCTTCTATTTGGCAGGTCAAGCGCGACGTCGAGCAACTTCCGGCCCCGCACCCAGCCATGGTCGTTCTTCCAGCTTTAACTCTTCCTCCGTCCCCTACCCTCCTTCACCTTCGCCCTCTCTCCATCAGCAGCCGTTCCAGCGCGGCGGCATGGCTCCTCCTGTACCATCTCTCCCGCCCGGCGCCATGCTTCCTCAGTTTGGCGTGCACGGCTATCCTACTCCTCCAGGATCATCTGAAGGTGCTCGTGCAGGCGGCGACTCGAGCGGTTCGAGCAACGGCAGCAGCGCACGAGGTGCAGACGCTACCTACCACCCATACCGACGACACCACACCGACGGAAGCAGGTCTTCCTCGCACCGTGCGACGTCGTCGAACGACAGCAGCGCGAGTCCTGCACGAGCAGCTGCAGCGCACAAGCACGGCCGCAACGAGAGTAGCGTCTCGATCGCGCAGCTCGCGCAGGTGAATCACGGTCCGCCGATGTTGCCACACCAGTTCCCTCGCACGGGCTCGTCCTCGTCAGTCCACTCGCAAGGCCGTTCGTCGCCGCCTATCGCGAGGAACGCCCCTCTCCCGCAGACGCAAGCTCCTCCCTCTTTCCCTCGCTCCCGCACCGACAGCGGTAACTCCTCAGCCTCTTCTTCCTTCCGCTCCGATCCTCACGCGCGTCCTTCCTCCTCCCTCCGCACCAATTCGTTCGACACCGCACGATCCGCCACGCCTATCCAGGCCCGCACTCGCCCGTCGCCGTTGGCCGCTGGTCCGGCTGACGACGACAGTAGCGACGATGGCGCCGACTCCGACGGTACGGCCGAAGCGACGGCGACGATCAGCACTGCGCAGGTTGTACCTCGACCTGCTGCGCATGTCGCGCCTGTTACGGCTCCCGCACCCGCTCCCCCTCAGGCGAAAGAGAAGGAGAAGAAGGGGATGAAGTCGCGGTTCAAGAAGGCGTTTGGCGTGCCCAACACGGCTAGTTCGAGCACCTTGACGGAGGAGGAGCTTGACGGGCGAGGACCGAAGCAGCTGAATGGCGGTGTCAGGGCAAGGCGGGACAGCGCACGCTCGTCCGAGGGCGAGGCTGCCGCCGCGCCAAAAGTGTCTTACGCGACGCACCAGAGCCACGCCTCCGTCGCCTCGTCCGCCCAGAGCGTGCTCGGCGACGGCGCTTCGACGACGACTTCGCGAAAACCGCCTTCGGGTCGGTTCCGCCTCATGAACGGCAAGTTCAACAGCTCGTCCGACAACCTCTCCATTTCCTCGACTGTCTCGTCTGCGTCCGTCATGATCCGCAAGCTCGGCCAGATGGGCAAGCTTGCTCGTCGCAACAGCTTGATGGGCCTCACTAAGGCTTTCAAGAAGGACAAGAGCAAGGACGACGAGTCGGCTGTCGAGCGCGACGTCAACGGTGGCAAGTTCCTCGGCGCTAAGAAGGACAAGAAGAAGGCTGGAGTGGCCGATGCGAGCATTTCGCACGCGACGGCCGAGTACGAATTCAAGGCTGCTCAGTCGTCCGGCATGTCGCCTGCCGCCGCGCTCGCTCGCAAGCAGCAGATGGCTTACGCTGAGCAGGAGGCGGAGGAGGAGCGTGCGCGACAGGCTGCGGCGGAAGAGGCAGCTGACCTCGGCCCGCCTCGCTCGTTCGAGCAGCTGCCCGCGCACGCTCGCACCGAGTCGAACGCTTCGGACGCCTCGTCTATACGCAAGGACAAGTCGCGCAAGGGTCTCGGTCTGCTGGGTCGACTCGGTTTCGGCGGCAGCAAGACGGACCTTCGGGAGACGGCTTCCGTCAATGACAACGCTGCGACTGAGCATGGCGGCCCGGCACACCGCCACTACGACGACACGACGCCTCGAGGGAGCTTGGAGATCCTCGCGCCGCCGAACAAGCCGTACGCGACTTACGACCGTGATCCTGATCAGGACTCGGAAGAGTACGAGCCTAGCTTGTATGGCGTAGGCGCTGTACCGCGACGGGGGCCTGTGCGACCCGTCAAGGGCATCCTGAAGGGTGCGTTCGAGTGCCAGTCCTTCTAAGCCCAGCTTCGCTAACCCTTGCCTTCTCCAGGTGCCGGTTCCTACCGCCAGGAAGACTTTGCTGCTCCTCGGGCCCCCTTCATCCGGAACCGTGCCAGCTCCTTCCACGTACCCCAGCAGCAAGCTCGCCCGGGCTCGCCCGGGAACGCCGCGCTCGTCAACACTATTCCGTCGGAGCAGCAGGTCGACGGTGTCGCACCCATGTCGACTTCGCCTCGCAACGACATCCACCCTCCTTCGCCCACCGAGCTCATTCAAGAGTCGGCCGCTGCGCGTGTCCACCCCGAGACCATTACTTCGGGACCGTACTCGAACCCCGGCCTGAACGCCTCGGCGCCTGTCCTCAACCACTTCACTTCCTCGCCTTCCATGCGCCCCGCACCTCAAGTCTCCACCGGTCGTTGTCGCATCGTCTTCGCTCAAAAGCTTTCGGTCCACACGACGTGGCCTGCGACGATCTACGACCGCCGCGCCGAGCCTGCGACCTGCAACCGCTTGACGCCGCTGCTCGCCCAGCAGATTAAGGAGGAGCTCAACAGCTTCAAGATGGAGGAGATGGATGTGCATCCGATGTCGCGCAAGCTCACCCACTTCTGCGAGTCCGCGCTGTTTCTCTCGCTCGGTACCGCCACTGATACGCTTCTGCTCTCGCAGTTGTCTAACCTCCATCCTTCCCTTTCACGCCGCCTGTACTCTCACGACGCTCGTACAACTACCTTTCACTACCAAAATCGGCGCTCCTCAAGCCCGACTGTATCCCTTTGCCTGCCTCTCCCCTCGTCCCCTCCCTCGCTCTCCGGCCCTCTTTCCCTCACTACGGACATTTGTTTCTCCCTGTTCACCGCTCGCAGCATGCCCCTTCGCCTTCAGTCACTTCTCATCAAGCACATCATTTGTCCCCCGTCTTGCAAGACTTCTGCCTTCCTTCGCATCGTACTTTTCTCTGGTTCTCTCCTTCGCCTTTGCATTTCGGTATACATGTGCAAGCTTTCTTGCCTTGACCAAAACGAGCTTGTTGCGCGACGAGCGGGTGAGTCTGTCCTCGTCTTCGAGAGGCGAGACGGTCGTTCGCCGCCCCCTCGCCTTCGTGCGGGCTGCAAAAGCTCAAGACATCTTTGTAGATAACTCTGCAACCCCGCAAAGCTTGCTGCGCATCGCTACAGACTGCCAACCCGCCGTCGTCGCTTCCCAGGCCTATCGCCGCTGTGCTCTCGCTCTTCCACACCACCCAGCACCACCCAAGATGCCGACCGCTCCACGCATGCCACGCTGGGTTCCGGCGCTGCGCAACAGGCGCGCTGTGCCGGGACGCCAGATGCACTCGTCCGCCGTCCCACCTTCCCAGCCGCCGTCTTCATCGTCCCCGCTCGCGCCCCGGTTCAGGAAGCGCGACATCATCCTGCGCGGGCCGCAGCTGCTCATGCGTGGTCCAGGCTTGCTGTTGCGTGCGCCTAAGGTCGTCTGGCGGGCCCCGGCAGTCGCGAGGGCGGGCACGAGGCGCTTGTTGTCGTCGACGAGGATGAGGTCGCGCGAACAGAGGCCGGTATCGGAGGGAATCGAGCAGCGGGAACAGCCAGCCGCAGGGCCTTCGAAGGGTGCAGAGCAGGGACCGCAGGGAGACGGGTCGCGCGAGTCGTTCGCCTGTGCGTCCTCCTGCTCCTCGTCGGCAACTTGGCGCGCAAGTGGGGATCCTGACCTCGTCTCTCTCCAGTCCGCCTGCGCAAACGCTGGCAGTCGACGCCGACGAAATGGTACCCGATCCCCGTCTCGCTCGGCGCAGCGGTCCTCGGCATCATAACCCTCTACAAGCAGGCGTCGGAGAAGGGCAAGGAGCCGCTCCCTGACGGTGCAGTCAAGGTTCAGGGACCATGGCACGTGCGTCTGCAATTCCTTCTACTCAACAGGTATGAGCTCACAAAAGTCGCGCAGGTCCATGTCATCGGCGCCCTCCCTCTCCGCTCCATCTCGCGTCTCTACGGCCTCGTCAACTCGTACGAGCTCCCCGTCTGGTTCCGCGTTCCCGGCTACAAGTTCTACTCCTGGGTCTTCGGCGTCAACCTCGACGAATGCGAGCCGTCCGACTTGCGCGAGTACCGGTCAATGAGCGAGTTCTTCATGCGGAGACTCAAGCCGGGCGTTCGACCGATCGCGGACGCGCCACTAGTGCGTTCCTTCCGACCTTTCTCCCTGCAAACCTGCTGACTCCCTGCCACGTAGGTCTCGCCGGCGGACGGACGGGTAATCAACTTTGGCGTCATCGAAGGCGGCCAGATTGCTTCGATCAAGGGCGCAACCTACTCGCTGCAAGCGCTGCTTCAGGGCGCGGGCGAGGCAGGCACCGTCGAGGGCCCGCACGGTCTACCCGAGCACCCCCACAACGCCGAGGCCATCTCGCTCGACGAGAAGGAATTCGCTAACGTCAACGGCATCTCGTACTCGCTCGGCGACCTCGTCGGTGATACGGGCGACCGCACTAGGGACGCCAAGAACGTCAAGGACGCCTCGATGAGCAACGACGAGCAGAATCGCCAGCGCGACGGGCCGAAGCGCAGTTTGAGCGGCGACGTTGCTGTCGCGACCGAGATCGCCAAGGCCGCCTTCGAACCTCGCGACGGCAACAAGCTCTTCTTCTCCGTCATCTACCTCGCGCCCGGCGACTATCACCGCTACCACAGTCCGACGAGCTGGGTCGTCGAGCGCCGCCGTCACTTTGCCGGCGAGCTCTTCTCCGTCTCGCCCTGGATGGTCGGTAAGCTCGCGGACTTGTTCGTCCTCAACGAGCGCGTCGCCCTCCTCGGTCGCTGGCGGTACGGCTTCTTCTCGATGACGCCGGTCGGCGCGACGAACGTCGGTTCCATCCGCGTCAACTTTGACAAGGTGCGTCCGAAAACCATACCGTGCACGACGCCAGTATAGCGTGCACGACGCTGGTCAAGCGCTTTCGGGCTGCTTGCGCGTCCTTGTCGCCGCCCTCCCTGACACCCCTCCTCCCTCAGTCCCTCCGCACCAACTCCCCCCTCCGCCCGGTCACGCCCGGCACATTCAGCGAAGCGACCTACACCAACGCGAGCGAGCTACTCGGTGGGCAGCCCTTGCGGGCGGGGGATGAAGTCGGAGGGTTCTGGTTGGGGTCAACTATCGTCCTCGTTTTCGAGGCTCCGCCCAGCTTTGAGTTCGAGATTTCGAATGGACAGAAGCTCAAGGTTGGCGAGGCAATCGGTAGGATCTGTCAGTAGAGGCTTGGACGCGTTGGAGGAGGTTGTCGCGGTTTCTCGCTTTCGTTCGTCTTTCTTCGTGCTTGGTAGACCGTCGTTCCCGCTTCACTTGCCCTGTCCCATTGTTCCAGCATCACCTGCATCTCTCAGCGTCGTCCGTGTATAGGTCGTGCAAAAGAGGCGACTCTCAACGAGTCCTTCGCATTTTCAACTCCCGCCGAGCGCTTCTACAGTTTCGCACGCGCAAACGTCGGTCCTTGCACGAGCTGCACGAGCTCGTCAACCTGTTCGATTACCCATTTGGCGCCATCCTCCGTTGTAAGCCACTCGCCGCCCTCGACCTTCTCCTCCAGCTCCGCTCCACTGCCCTTCTCGCCCGCCTTTCGCAGCCCGAACACATGAGACGTGACTTGCGGCCCTACCCCACCCTGCGCCCGCAAACACGCAATCGCGACAACACTCGTCAAGATCCGACCGACTTTCGCATGGCCGGATGGAGGAGGACGGAACGGGTCTGCGAGGAGAGGGCCGTAGTGCGAGGAGAGGATGTGGACTGGTAGGTCGGGATGAGATTGGGCGAGTTTGTGGAGCAGCTTGGTCGAGTGTGGGTCGTAGATGGAACTCCAGAGAGAGTTGGCGGAGGAGAGGATGTCGGGGAGGTTGGTCGGCGTGGGTTGTCTGCGCAAGATCGTCTAGTTATCCTCGTTGGAACATGCGTCCAAGCTTGCGGAAGGCGACTCACCGTGTGGGCTCAGTCGAGAGAAGAGACGCAACCTCCGGCTCGAGGCATTCCCGCAGCGCTCCGAGGTTGTTAATGGCCTGCAAGACTTGCGGCTGGTCAGCAGCCTGGTTGAAGTGTCTGAGATGCCATCACGCACCCTGGGAATGCCAGAGAACGAGATGGTCTTGAGTCCCGCTTCTCGCATCACCTGCGAAGGGAGTTTGCCGAGTCAGCAAGCAGGTTCCGCCGATATGACGATTGGGCGCGCACTGATGCATATTCTGCTGCCGTCTTCGCCTTCGAGTCGCCTGTCGCGTCCTTCGTCGCGAAGCGATAGAGGGCGCAGAGCGTTTCCGGCGAGTTCAAGGTGACGAGTGCGGCGCTCTATGGGCATTCGGGTCAGCTCTGCCGGTTCCTGCAGGACAAACTGAAGGCTGTACGTACCCCCAGGGTCAGCCACGCAGTCTTCCCGACGCCTTTCTCCTTTGCCGAGTCCGCGAGCCGATGCAGAGCCGCCTGGATGTCTCCGGCGGAGCGGGCAGCGACGGGCCCGCCGTGAGCGTGAGGAGCGGCTATGAGAGTCTTCAGGGCCGGCGAAAGCTTGATCGAAGCCATTCTGCGAGCTGTGCAAGCTGTTCGAGGTCGAGGAGGAAGTGGGGACTCGGAGCGCCTCTTGCTGCAGGACCGCTCACGCTTGATCATTGTTACTGCTTGCCGGGACATGTGTAACTAACATCGTGCTCAATAAAGTACGCCGAGTCAGCCGCTGCGCCTCCTACGCTTCGTTGCCGTCCCTTCGCACCCTCCTCCTCGACCTGCTTGACGAGCGACGTCCTCCGACGACGGGGACGCCAGTTCGGACGCGTTGACGAGCACGTCTTCATGTATGTCCACCGTGTCGCAGATCACAGGACCATCCCCGAGCGACTGCCGCGCCGTCAACCTTCTCTCAATCCTGTCGGACCCGCATTCCTACTCTCACCAGGTTCGCGTTGAAGCTACTCGTGGAGAACGACATCAGCACGAGACTGCCTCGGACGATGGGTGGGACGACCGCATGAGCCGTGAGGAAGAGCGAGTGCGCCTCTTTGCTTCCGCAGCTCAAGCTCCTTCCTCTGAGCGATACAATGTCAGCGATGGGCGTGCCTACTTGCATCGCGAGGGTGTCATCACAGACAGCTCACGGGCTGGGCGACTGCAGGTGGCGCGGCCATATGTGCGCGAGGTGAGCACGGAGATTACTTGCCTGCCTTCTTCCCAGTCGCTCATCACCGCTCGCACAGGTCGACCAGACTTGTCACTGCAGACGGTGCGGCCCGAAAATCCGACTGAACACGACACATGGAACGCTGTTTCCCCGTGAGTTCGCAGATCCTGCCGGAGAACTCGCGGACACTGAGCCTCGCTTGCCGGTTGTCAATGTTCTCGTTGAGGCCCTTCACGACGGAGGTTTCCAACTGCTCTTGCTCGGAAGACGAGCTCCTCGCTCGCCTGACCGCCGAGATCACGTACCAGACAATCCGCACCGCCAGCGACCCCGTCCCGCCGACGCCCTTCTCGCCCTTCTACTCGCGCCTCGACGGCCGTCCGATCCTCGTTCAGCCTTTCTTTGTTCCCAGACTTTGGATGAAGTTTGTGATGAGGTGTACAACGTGGGAGCAGAGCGAGCCGTTGTTTTGGTCGGCCACGCCCGGCGGAGGGAGAAAAGGTCAGTCGACCTGCAATGCCGCCGGTTTCCAGCTGTCCTGCTCCCGAAACGCTCTAATCAAAGTAAATGCGAAAGCGTGTGGGGGGCAGCTTGAGCGGGTCCCAACCGCTGCAATCGCGAGGACTCGGGTATGCGTTCAGCTTCTCTCCCTGCATCCGTCGCCTCCTCGGACGATCACGATGGATGTCCTCTCGACTAGAGGTCCATTTTTTTTTTCGGGTGACGGATGGGGACAGTTGATACGGCTGGGGTGTTCTTCAGGGATGCGACGGAGGGAACCGTCCGCCAGAGTGATATGGCGCTGCTGAGCGTGATATTCACGACGAGTGTTGACGATGCAAAAAACAATGGAATCGAGAAAGGATGATCTCCGAAGCACAGAGGGACACTGCGCCAACTTGGAGCCAGCGACAACTCTCCTCCAGCTTCATCCCTTTCTCCTCGGCCAACGTCCCCAGCGCATACTGACGAAAATCCTCCCAATCGCTTCACCCGCCGTTTGAGGTTTCTGTCCGATTCGGCGATCTCGAACTCGAAAGCTGGGCGGAGGGGGGACTGAGGGAGGAGGGGGTGTCAGCGGCCGCGGCGACGAGGACGCCGGAGACGCTCACTTGACTGTACGCGTTCGATCCCAGTGTGTGACTGCGAACGGCCTTGTTGCAATCCAGTTCTAACTCCGACACCTGTTTTGCCCCGGCTGCCTCGCTCGAACTGTCGTACGTCTTGTCTACGACTGCGAGCTTCGTTGAGAAGGTCGCGACTCGAAACCGACTAAGCGTCGGAACAATTTTCTCCCTCCTCTCGTTTCTCTCCCCCGATCACCCAGACGTCTCGCGCGCAAGTTCCCTGACGAGCACACACAGGGGAGGGGGGGGGGGGGGAGGAAGGAACCAAGAAGTTGGGACGCTCGGCACGAACCAGCAAAAAGCTCGAGGTTTGTGGGAGAGGACGGCGGCGGCGACGCGCGCGTGTCTCGCGAAGACAAAAGAAGCACCGCGCGGGCCTGGCTTTTTTGTTGACGGTCGGTCGGGCAAACGAAGGGTGCGGAGGGGGATCAGGATCAGCGGAGAGAGAGAGAGAGAGAGAGGCACGCAACGAGCGAACGAGCGGCGGGGCTGCGCTGCCGAGCCGGGCGGAGGGTGCGTTCGAGCGCTCTTCTCGCCTCGTCGGCATGCTGCGCGCGATTCGCAAGCCGAACAACGAGGAGAATGAATGGGATCCTCGCTCGCTCGCTCCGTCGCTCCGTCGCTCCTTCGTTGGTTGCGAGGGCAAACCGTGTCGGCCCCCCGCCGGGCGGCGAGAGTCCGTCTGCGCTCGAGGACCGACCGGCACCCAAGCACGACGGCATGAGAGCGGGGCGAGCAAGCGGCAAGCGGGCGAGAGCTGGAGCTTCTCGACTTGAATGAGAAGCGAAATGGCGGGACGAGATCAGGGCCCGGGCTGCTGATCGAGTTCTCCCGGCAAGTCGTTGAGCCGAGGTGCGATCCGGCGAAAGTGTCTGCCCTCGACTCGGCGTTCGACTCGCGCCTCGTTCCGCCCGATGCCCCTGCGAGTGTGTGCGGAGACGGCTGGGAACGCACCCTCGCGATCGAAGCACGCCGCGTCGTCTGGACAGTGCCGCAACAGTGCGATGCTTGGCCTCAGGCTGCAGCGAGCCAAGCAGCACCCCGCCCGTCGCCTGGATTCGTCAGCAGCGCAAGCGAGGGAGGCGCGCGGAGCGTTGGCGGAGCGGGTCTTGGAGAACGCCGCGCGCGAGACGACGACGAGCTGGAGCATCGTCTGCTAGCGCCGACTCGCAGAAACTCTGCCGCGCGCGAGCGGCTCGGGCAGAGCGGCGCACTCGATCCAGCCACGCGCAGCGGCAGCGTCGCACGGTGGTCCACTCCTCCCGAGCAGCCTCGCCGCCCTCTGCGCTCTCCGCTCTGCGCTGTGCGCTGTGCGCTCTGCTGGGGCACGGCGAGGCGAGGCGTGGCGCGGGCAGGGAGCGGAAGCAGGACTCGATCTCGCAGCGGGAAGCCCGGCTGGCGGCGACGGCGCGAGTGGATTGCTGCGCTTGTGATCGCGTGGCTCCGGGTGCCTGAGCAGCGCACCCACCCAGGAACGCCGCGTCCGAACTCCGTCGTGTGCTGCTCCTCTTCCTCGCCTCCCGCGTCGCCCGCTCGCTGTGACTGGCTCAACTCGACTCGATCGCTCGACTCGCCGCGCTCGACTCCCCCGACCCTCCGACTCTCCCTCGCCGTCGGAGCGGGTGCAACCGCCCGCCGCCCGCCGGACCTTCGACGCCGACAGCGCCTCGTCGCCTCGTCGCCTCGAGTGAGCGTGATCGAGTGACCGGGACCCGCAGGACTCGGTGCGCACACTGTCGCAACAGCGAAGAGACCCGACACACGCAGGCTGATCACGCTGCGCTCGCAGTCGCAGCCCCGTCTTTCCCTCGTCCCCCGTCCCTCTCCCGACGCACCCACCACCTTCGGGCAGACAGACATTCCCGCTCGCTCCCCTCTCGACCTGCCCCGCCTCGTCTCGACCGCCGACCATGGCCGCACCAAGCGTGCAAGCAGGCTACTCGGCCGCACACGGCAACCCACCGCCGCCGCCGCCCCTCACCATGGCCGGCGGACCTCCACAACAAGGTCCGTCGGTGCTCCAGATCCTCGCCATGGGCCAGGAGCGCAACCATGCCGCAGACGCGATGGCACACCACCCGCGGATCGAGTCGCTCGTCAAGCTCGGCAAGGAGGCGGAGGCGACTTGGTTGCAGATTGGTCGGTCCTTTCTCGTGTTCTTTCTTTCGACCAACCCGTCTTCCGCTTCCCGCTTCTCTTTTTTTTTCTTCTTCTTTTTTCTTTTGTTGTTTGGCGGCCCGCCGACTTTGTGTACGCTCTCGCATCTCCTTCCGAGTGGCTGACATCTCTCGCGCCCGGCAGGCCAAACCGCCGAAGCAGTAGGCGACCTCGACCGCGCCCTCGCAGCCTACGAATCTGTCCTGCGCCACAATGCCTACTCCGTCGTCGCACTCTCACAAATCGCAGCGATCTGTCGCTCGAGGGAGGAGTTCAAGAAGGCGGCCGAGTATTTCGGGAGGGTCGTCGGGATCGCGCCGGAGAGCGGGGACGTCTGGGGGGCGTTGGGTGAGTTTCGCGGCTCCCTTCGAGTCCTCTACGCGCTCTCTGCGTCTGACGAAGAAGTGTCGTAGCTTTCGGGCGAGTGGATGGTCTGACCCGGTCGCGCTGTCGCAGGTCACTGCTACCTCATGATCGACGACCTGAAGAAGGCGTACAGCTCGTACCAGCAAGCGCTCTACTACATGCCGAATCCTCACGTTCGTGCCATCCCTTCTCTTCTCCCCTCCTTTGCCCGTCGTCGTTCGCCAACGAGGAAAAGCTGACCCGCACCGCCTTCTCCCTCCCCGCCCTCCGCCCCCCTTTTCGCGATACAGGAGCCAAAATTGTGGTACGGAATTGGGATCTTGTACGACCGCTACGGGAGCTTGGAGCACGCGGAAGAGGCGTTCTCGAGCGTGATTCGGATGGACCCGAGTGCGTCCTTCCTTCCCCCCCTCCCCTCCCTCTCTCCTTCCCCAGCGGAGACTGACGAGTAGTGCACGGGACAGACTTTGAGAAGGCGAATGAGATCTTCTTCAGGTTGGGAATCATCTACAAGCAGCAGCGCAAGTCGGCGCAGAGTCTCGAGGTGCATCCTCCTCCCTCACTTGTAGCATCGAGGATGCCGCTGACGAGTTTTGTGGACACAGTGCTTTCGCTACATCCTCAACAACCCGCCTCGACCGCTCACCGAGATCGACATCTGGTTCCAGATCGGCCACGTCTACGAGCAACAAGAAGATGTGCGTCTTTACTCAACTCGTCCCTTCCCCTTTTTCCTCCCAACCTGACGAGCCGGCGCGACAGTTCATTGCGGCGAAAGAGTCGTACGAGCGCGTCTTGCAGGAGAACCCGGCGCATACGAAAGTCCTGCAGCAGCTCGGAGGGCTGTATCATCGCTCCAGGGCGCCGTTCTACAGCCCCGAGGTGTCGGTGCAGATCTTGACCAAGTCGCTCGAGTCGGGTGCGTTTCAGCGCGATTCCCTTTCCACTTCCCGGTGGATGCTGATGGCGAGGCGTCCGCCCAGACCCGAACGACCCGTTCTCGTGGTACCTCCTCGGCCGGGCGTACATGACGACGAACAACTTTGGCAAGGCGTACGAGGCGTACCAGCAAGCGGTCTACCGGGACGGGAAGAACCCCGCGTTCTGGTGCTCGATCGGCGTCCTCTACTACAACATCAACCAGTTCCACGACGCCCTCGACGCCTACTCGCGCGCGATCCGGATACACCCGTACCTCGGCGAAGTGTGGTTCAACCTCGGCGCGCTGTACGAGGCGTGCAACGACCAGATGACAGACGCGATCGACGCGTACCAGCGCACGCTCCAGCTCGACCCGTCCAACCAGGCTGTCGCCCAGCGCTTGCGCGAGATTCGCGAACACCAAGCCAGCGGCGCACCGCTCTCCCCGCCTCCGCCGCCGAAGGACATCAGCCCGAGCTCGCTCTCGTGGAACTACGCGACCAACTCGGGTACCGCGCCGGCGTCGATCGGACAGGCGAGGTTGGGTCCGGAAGTCAGTCCGCCTCTGCCGACGCAGCCTGGGTCTGCGGCCGGTCCGCCTGGGACGGGCGGGAGAGGTGATCCTCCTCCGCCGCCCACTGGAGGATCCGGTTCGCCTCCGATCAACGGCCACCGCTTCGCGCCGCAGCCGCCCAACACAGCTGGCTCGCGTCCGCGCTCGACAGACCCCTACCGCCGCACCTCGGGCACGCACCACTCGCCTTCGAACTCGATCGACCGCTCGCCCCGAACCGGCGCAGCAGCTCACCGCCTCCCGCAACTCAACAACCTCGACGCGGACGGACCCGGTCCGGCGCCTGTTGCGCCCCGGACGCTTTCGCCGCCACCTTCTCCTCGCACGCGTACGACCGAAGGAGCGGGAGGAGCGAACGCGCATGTCCCGCCTCCGCCTCCGCCTCCGCCTCCGCCTCTGGGCGGCTATCCGTTCCCTTCCCATCTCGCTGCGGGTCCCCCCTCGAACGGCGATGCGATGGACTGGGAGCGAGCGGGTGCGTCGAGGCAGGGTAGCTCGGCTGGACCTCGGTCGGCTCATGGTCCGCCTCCGCCACCGAGGATGCACCCTCATGCGCATGCGCATGCGCACCCTCACTCTCCGCCTGCTCATCCCGCCGCCGCCGCTGCCGCAGGCGCAGGTCACAACGCCCACCACCCGCCCGCTCCGCCTCCTCTGCCTCCTCTGCCTCACCATCCCCACCCGCACGCCTACCCACATCCCTTCGATCGCCACCCTCCCCCTCCTCCAGCAGCAGCTTCACGCGGCCCGTTCTACTACAACCCCCCTCCAGGTCTCTACGGCGGATACCCGCCTGCTGCATCGTCTCCTTCAGGCGAGTACGCGAGGAGAAGGAGTTCCGGCAGCTCGCTCCCTGCTCAGCCCGCTGCCGGCGAGCGGGAGGTCAAGCCTGAACCGATCGCGGCTGCTCCGACGCCTGCGCCGGTCAAGGCCCGCGGAGGCCGGAAGAAGGCGACGAGTACGGAGGAGGGCGAGGCCGGTGCGACGCCTGCGAAGAAAGGTGGGAGGAAGGCGAAGGCTGCGGCTGCGGCTGCTCGAGCGGAGGGAGAGCCGGGATCGACGACGCCGAAGAAGAAGCGCGAGACGAAGGCCCAGAAGGAGAAGGCTGCGCTGGCCCAGGCTCAAGTACAGGCGCAGGAGAAGGACGCGGCGGCGAAGGCTGCCGCCGTCTTGAACGGTGTTGCGAACGCTGCGCGACAACCACCTCAACCTCAACCTCAGTCGCAGTCTCAGTCTCAGTCTCAGCCTCAGTCTCAGCCCCAGCGGAACGTCGACGAGGATTACGACGAGGGCGTCGATGCGCTCATGAGCCTCTCGACTCCCGCCCCGCCCGCGAAGGCTTCGCCTCCCGCACCAAGTCCCGTCCCTGCTCCCGCCTCTGTCCCGCCTGCTCATCGTTCCGTCTCGGCGGCGTCTTCGACGCCCATACCCCCGACTATCCCGCCTCCGTCGAACCCGCGCAAACGCTCACTCCAGCCTGATGCGCCCGAGTCGGCTGCTGAGGCGCCGGCTGAGGCGCCGGAGACGAACGCGGGCGAACCGGATGCGAAGAGGCAGAAGAACGAGGGTGGCGAGGAGAAGAGCGCCGAAGAGGGCCAGCTGAAGACGAACGGGTCGACTGACGAGCTGACGAGCGAGCCTGCGCCGACGGAGAAGAGTGCCGCTGCGGCCGAGTCGAAGGAGGAGGAGGAGGAGGAGCGAGAGGTGGCTTCTTCCACCGCTTGATCGGAGGGGTACGGGTCGGAGAAAAGGACGCTTTACTTGTTGAGCTGGGCTCGTGGCCCTCCCTCATCCTCTCTGTGCGTCATTTGAAACGCGCCTCTGAACCTCCCTCGCTTTGCTGAGTAGTACCAAGTGCCCTCTGTCGTGTACCCCTTCCCCTTCGTTCGCTTCTTTTTTTTTTTTTGCGTTCACCCTACCCCAGCCCTGACCGAGGCAATGACCCCACATACTGTGTACGTGCTCGCGAGACCCGGCGAGCGAGTGAGCAGGCGAGCCAAGGAGCCGTCGCCTCGTGAGGTCGGTCGCTTAGCTCCGATATGGCGACGCCGGATTCACAAAGAGCACGAGTTGCGTTGGGAATCTGGGCGTCACGACGTGCACTACGCGCCGGCAAGTACACGAGAGAGAGAGAGAGAGAGAGAGAGAGAGGGAAATTGAACAAGATGGGATCACGAAGCGCTCTGCCCGACGTGCTGCTCCTGCAACCACTCTGACAGTCCCCACGTCACGCCCTGTCGTCCCTGCTCTACCTTGGCCGTATCGGCCTTCGCATCGCCGTCGTGCATAGTCTCGTCCTTCGAGGACGATTCGTCGCTGTGCTCGAAAGCGGTCGACTCGCCGCATGTTCCAAATGCAGGGATAGAAGGAAGTCGGGTGCGCCGAGCAGGGCGGTGTAGGGGGAAAGCTCGGAAAGCGATCTTGGAGGAGCATCGCTGCGCGCGTCGTTCTGCACGCTTCCGCGCCACAGCCGGATCCTCGAGCATCCACAGAGCCCACAGCTCGTTGGCGCGCTCAGCCAACGTCTGCCGGAAAGCCGTCGATCAGCCAAGGCGTCGAGTTGGCGCTCGCTTGGGACGGAGGAGCACATGGGGCGCGGGCGGGGCGCGAGCGAGTACGAAGCGATGCGGGCGAGTGCGGGACTGTCAAGGTCGGCGACGTGGGCGACGTGGCGACGTGGACTCGGCACAGCAGTCGCCCGAGCGCACCAGTCGGCGTGAGTAGCGTGTGAGTGAGGCAGAGAGCGAGGTCGACTCGTGCGAGGTCCGAGGTCGACCACGGCGACGGCGCGTCGGCGACGAGCGGGACTGAGGATGGGCGAGGGCGCTCTCGATGGAATCACACTGTGCTTGCGCGCAACCGCGGTTACCCTGGCCACCCTGGCCACCGTGCGCTGGTTGTGTGAGGGCGCGGCGAGAGCGGCGGTCAAGCTTTGCCTCTTGTCCCCTTAGCACCGCTCATCACCCCGACAGACCCCGCCAGGACGCTCTCCAGCGGCCTACACGCGCCTGAAAAACCACTCTAGCCGGCTCGCTTCACCACCCGCAGCGTCCGAAGACCACCGCCCCTCCGCTTCTCTCCCCGTCGACACTGCACACCTCGTCCCGTCTCGTCGCCCGCACACCCCCGCCAGCCCAGCCAAGCCACCCTTCTGTGAGTCCCTGCACCCGTCCCGACTCGCTTCGAGACCACGTCCCAGCCCGCGAGAGCTGACATTGCGTCGTTCGCTCCCGTCTTCCTCGCTTCATCACCTCGTCCTCGCATACAGTCGCCACCCTCTTCTTCCTTCTTCGAACCCAGATCAGAAAACTCCCATACGATAGCCATGTCTGCCGACGCCGCGTCGACCACCCCGGCTGCCTCCGAGGCTCCCGCCACCGCTTCGTCGCCTGCCCCGGCCGCCGACACCACCCCGGCTCCCGCCGCTGCTGCTGCTGCTGCTCCCGCCGCCGCCGACAACAAGGACGAGGCCAAGCCTGCCTCGTCCGAGTCGAACGCTGCCCCCGTCGCGCAGAACCAGGGCTCGTCGTCCTCCAACACGGGCCCGTCGCCCTCGACCTCGCTGTACATTGGCGAGCTCGACCCGACCGTCACCGAGGCCATGCTCTACGAGAGTGCGTCCAACGATGTCTTTCCTGTCATTCGGGAACACGCTGACCATGTTGCCCGCGCGCAGTCTTCTCGATGATCGGCCCCGTCGCCAGCATCCGTGT
Organism: Rhodotorula sp. S30-09; assembly: GCA_023628235.1. Taxonomy (NCBI): domain Eukaryota; kingdom Fungi; phylum Basidiomycota; class Microbotryomycetes; order Sporidiobolales; family Sporidiobolaceae; genus Rhodotorula; species Rhodotorula sp. S30-09. The sequence goes on from JAMALD010000007.1 coordinate 400,123, forward strand.
CTGCCGCGACGCCGTCACCCGTCGCTCGCTCGGCTACGCCTACGTCAACTACCTCAACTCGGCTGACGGCGAGCGTGCCCTCGAGCAGCTCAACTACTCGTCGATCAAGGGCCGCCCGTGCCGCATCATGTGGTCGCAGCGCGACCCTTCGCTCCGCAAGAACGGCGCCGGCAACATCTTCATCAAGAACCTCGACGAGAACATTGACAACAAGGCTCTCCACGACACCTTTGCTGCCTTTGGCAACATCCTCTCGTGCAAGGTCGCCGTCGACGGCCAGGGCAACTCGCTCGGCTACGGCTTTGTCCACTACGACACGCCCGAGGCTGCGCGCGCCGCCATCGAGGGCGTCAACGGCATGCTCCTGAACGACAAGGTCGTCTACGTCGGCATCCACATCCCCAAGCGCGAGCGCCAGGCCAAGATTGACGAGATCCGCGCCCACTTCACCAACCTCTACATCAAGAACGTCCCGCTCGAGGTCGACGAGGCCGAGTTCCGCGGCCTCTTTGAGCCGTTCGGCAAGGTCACGTCGGCCGTCATCACCAAGGACGCCGAGGGCAACTCGAAGGGCTTCGGCTTCGTCAACTACGAGAGGCACGAGGACGCCGCCAAGGCCGTCGACGCGCTTCACGACAAGGACTACAAGGGCCAGAACCTCTACGTCGCGCGCGCCCAGCGCAAGAGCGAGCGCGAGGAGGAGCTCAAGAAGTCGTACGAGCAGAAGAAGTACGAGGCCAACCTCAAGTACCAGGGCGTCAACCTCTACGTCAAGAACCTCGACGACGACACCGACGAGGAGAAGCTCCGCGCGGAATTCGAGCCGTACGGCCAGATCACGTCGTGCAAGATCATGTCGGACGACAAGGGCGCGAGCAAGGGCTTCGGCTTCGTCTGCTTCTCGGCTCCCGACGAGGCGACCAAGGCCCTCACCGAGCTCAACGGCAAGATGCTCGGCACCAAGCCGCTCTACGTCGCCCTCGCCCAGCGCAAGGACGTCCGCAAGCAGCAGCTCGAGGCCCAGGTCGCCCAGCGCCAGCAGATCCGCGCCCAGCAGATGCAGGCCGCCGGCATCCCGGGCATCCCCCCTTACATGCCCGGCGCGCCCATGTACTACGGCCCGGCTGGCTACCCTCAGCCCGGCGCCCGTGGCCCGATGGGCTACCCGCAGCCCGGTCCTGGCGGCATGCCCCGCCCGCGCTTCTACGCCCCGCCCAACATGCCCGGCATGCCCCCGATGCCCTACCCGCCCCAGCAGTTCGGCCAGTACCCGCCTCCTCCCCCGGGCGCTGCAGGCCCTCGCGGCGCAGCTGGCGCCCCTCCCGCTGGTCCCGGCGGCCGCCCCGGCCAGCCTCCCGCGATGCCGGCTGGCGTCCCTCCTCCTCGCGGTGGACCCGTCCCGAACGGCGCGCCCATCCCCCCTCGCGGCGCTCCCGTCCCGCCCAACGGCGTCCCCCGCCCGGCGGCGCAGGCTGGCCAGCCCCCTCAGCGCCGCCCGCGTGCCGAGGAGCAGAAGGCTCAGGGCGGTTTGACCGCTGCCATGCTCGCCAACGCTGCTCCCCAGGAGCAGAAGCAGATGCTCGGAGAGGCGTGAGTCCCCGTCCTTCCGTCTTTCGCTCATTTGCTTCATCCCCTTCCCTTTCCGCCTTCATTGACACGCCTGTTTCCGTCCTCCTCCAGCCTCTACCCGCGCATCCACGCTTCGCAACCCGAGCTTGCCGGCAAAGTTACCGGCATGCTCCTCGTGCGTCGTCTTTCTTCACATTCGCTCGCAGCCGTGCATTCACTGACTTTTGCATTCGCTTTGCCACGCCTACAGGAGATGGACTCGTCTGAGCTCCTGTACCTCCTCGAGAACGACGAGGCCCTCGCTGCCAAGGTCCAGGAGGCTCTCGACGTCCTCGCCGAGTACAACCAGCGCCAGACCGGCGACGAGGCTTCCGGTGAGGAAACTCCCGCTGCCGCCCCTGCCGCCGAGGCTACCGAGGAGGCTTCGGCCTAAACCTCGTCCCCCCCCTTTTTTCTACCCCCCCCCCCCCTGGATCTTCCCTTTCCGCTTGGCTGGCGCCCAGGGAAGCTCCCCTGCTTTTCGGTGTGACTGTGTGGCGATTGCGGCGAGGCGTTTGGAGTGCGTGTGGGAGGAGGAATCGGGACCCATCCTTGCCTTCGTTGCAGATCCTCTCTCGCTTCGCCCATCCTGTGCAGGCGGAAGAGAAGCTCCCAGCGTGGTGACAATGCCCAGTTCTCCTTTCTCATCTGTCGCTGCTGTCGTACGAGAGAGGATTCGCGTCAGGGAGAGGAGGCGGTGTCCGCTGTCTTACGTCCGTCTCTACGCTCACGCGGCCGTTTGCCGGCCAGACGACTGCTTGCTGGCTCTCTGGACATAGGCTGCATCGGCTAGACCAGCTGTCTCATTCCCGCAATCCCCTCCTCTCCCTCTCTTTCCCTCATCTCTCTCGATGCTCCACCGTGCGCGCTCTCTGGCCTCGCCCCTCGTTCGCCTAGCCACCCCGCTCGCGACCTCTATCGGACGACTAGCAAGCGTGCGGCATGCCTCGACAGCAGGGAAAGAGGACGACGAGGGAGCAGGCCGGCCGCGAGGGAAAGTCCTCCTCGACGAACATGGGATCGAGCGTAGGGCGCTGCCTCCTCTGGGCTTCGACGGCAAGCCTGTGAAACTCTGCGAGTGCTCTCGCCTCGAAACCACGCTGGAGGGAGACACGCTGACGATCCTCGCTGCGTAGCGTTGTCGTCGAATTGGACGGAGACGGAGGAAGCGGCGAAGCTGAAGGCGAAAAAAAAGCCGAGGAAGGCTACGACGCCGCTGACGAAGAAGGCGAAGAAGGCGGACCGAGGCGAGGAGGAGGGCATCGAGGCGGAGTTTGGAGCTGAGGACGCTCTGGCGAAGAAAGGGCGGAAGAAGCAGGGCGCGCGGGAAGACGCAGGAGAGGGCCTCGAGGGGATGAGCCACCATCGGAGGAAGTTGACAGAGCTCGAAAAGCAGATCAAGGGCTTCACAGAGCAATACCCGGATGCTCTCGTCTTGACGCAGGTCGGATCGTTCTACGAGGTGCGCTAGACCTCGCCCTTATTCCAGCGCTGCGAGCTGACATTGTCGATCGTCGTACCAGGCTTACTGGGACCACGCGAAGCTCGTCGCCAAGCTCCTCGGTATGCGCCTGACGAGCAAGTCCTTCGGCGAGGCCAAAGCTCCCATGGCTGGCTTCCCGCTCACACAGATGGCGAAGCACGCTTCGACACTCGTCCAGCAAGGTCACAAGGTCGTAACCGTCGACGAGTTCCAGGATCTGGTGCGGCAAAGAAAGGGTCTCATTGACAGGCGGGTTAGCCGGGTCATCACGCCAGGCACCGGCGTGGACGAGGCGTTCGTCAAGATTGAGAGCTCGAATTACGTCCTCGCGCTCGGCGTCGTCGACGGCTCGAGCGAGGAAGAAACGATCGGTATGGCGTATCGCGACGTCTCAACTGGTGCCTCTTTCACACGGACGTCGAGGTTGGCGACACTGCGGGACAACATCCTCCTCGTCCAGCCAAAAGAGATCGTTGTTGACGAGCAGCTCGGCGAGACGGCGCTTGGCAAGCAGATCAGCGAGCTCCTCGAAGGCGAGCGGGTACGCGAGGGTACAATGATCTCGACGACTTCGACCGACGCCATCCCCTCCTCTTCTCGCAAGGCGCCTTCGGCCACACAGACTGCCGAATCCGTCCTTCTCGCCTACCTCGCCAGAACCCTCGTATCCAACCCTCCTCCTCGAACAAAGTCGACCTACGTCGATCCCGCCAGCGTCATGCAGATGGACGCCGTCACCTTGCAGTCGCTCGAGATCAGGGAGAGCTTGCGGGGCGGTCTTCGCGGCAGCTTGTTGGGAACGGTGAAGCGGACTGTCACGCCTGGCGGAACGCGTCTGCTAGCGGACCGACTTTGTGCGTGGTGAATGTCCGAAACGAGTAGCTCTTGCTGACGACCTCGGCTCTGCAGGTAACCCTTCCACCGACCTTCCGACGATTTGCCAGCGACAAGCTCTCGCTCAAGCCGGCCTGGGCGGTCTCTCCGTTGCCCGACCATACATCCGGGGCGTCCTCCGATCCCTCGACGATACACCGCGCCTGCTCCAGCGGCTAGCGATGAACCGCTCGTCTGCCGCGAACGATCTCTGCGGACTAAAGCGGACGATGCGTGCGCTCGATACCATCAAGCTCGAAATCTCGCGGGCGCTGCCCAAATCGGCCGCCGACGCTGAGGCAACCGGCTGGACCGTCGCGCAGATTCGGGCAATCCGCGAGCTCGTCGAGGAGTTGGGACAGTACCCGGTTCTGGCTGGGGAAATCGAGGCTGCGATTGACGAGGAGGCCTTGACCAAACTGGAGGACGCGCAGGAGCTCAAGGCTGCAGAGCTGGCCGAGCTAGGCGAGACGCACGTTGCAAAAGCTGAGGAAAAGAAGAAGAAGGACCTGAAGAGGGGACAAGTCTGGGGCAACGAGGAGCCCTGGTATGTGCGCCCCGCGTAAGCTTCAACTCTTTCGCATCCTCTTCTCAACGACGATGCTGATGCCTTGCATCGCAGGTACTCGGCCAGGCTCCAGGAACTCCACGACAAGCTGCGGAGGCTTCGACTTGCAGCGACCGACCTACAATGCGACTTCCAGGAACAGTATAATGCGCCGCAGCTGTTCCTTCGGGATTACAAGAACACGCCGACTGTGCGGGCGGAGGCGAAGGACGGGTGGGCCAAGCTGGACGGGGACAAGCGTCTTGTCATTGTCTCGCGAACGGGCAAGTCGCGCGACTACGTCGTCAGCGTGAGTTTGGTCTCCTCGCTCAGCCATGTGCACGCTGACCGGTACTTCGCCGCAGGACTGGTCCAGCCTGTACAAGGAGATCGAGAGTACGCAGAGCAAGATCCGCCGGCTCGAAAGCGACGCAACGCAGGTCTTGATCGCGCGAGTACGTCCCGCTTCGCATCCATCAACTTTTCCCTCTTGTGCTCACTCGTGTGCTTGCCGTCGAGCAGGTACTCGAACATTTTGACGACCTGACCGCAACCGGCAATGCTCTCGCAGAGCTTGACGTCGCTCTGGCCTTCGCCGAAGTCGCGGAGGAGCTCGACTGGGTCAAGCCGGAGGTTGACGACAGGTGCGACGTCTCTTCACTCAATCGGACGCCCAGTATTGACGATTGTTCGCAGCCGAACACTCGAGATCGTCAACGGTCGGCATCCGACTGTTGAGGCCGCTCTTGCCGCGCAAAACCGTGCCTTCCACGACAACTCACTTACGATGCGTCATCCGGATGACGCAGCGGAACCTCCCTCATTCATTCACATCCTGACAGGCCCGGTAAGCTGACACTCCTCTGGCGACGTCTTTCTCGCTAATCAGGCCCCTTTCGCAGAACATGGCTGGCAAAAGTACCTTCTTGCGACAGACCGCCCTCATCGCCATTCTCGCACAAAGCGGCTCGTACGTCCCGGCCGAGAGCGCGCGCATCGGTGTCTTCGACCGCATCTTCAGCCGAGTCGGCGCTCGCGACGAGCTGGACCGTGACCGGTCGACCTTCATGATCGAGATGGACGAGGCGACGAGTATTCTCGAGATGGCTACGGCCCGCTCGCTGGTGCGTTCCCTTCATCGTTGGTGGCGCGGGAGCAAGCGCTAACCTTCCCGCCTCCAGGTCTTGCTCGACGAACTCGGTCGCGGCACTTCTCCCATTGACGGCCTCGCTATTGCCTACGCCTCCCTCGAGCATCTCACTCACGTCAATAGATCTCGCACCCTCTTCGCAACGCACTACCACCGCCTCGGCCAGCTGCTCGGCTACGAGGAGGAGAATCCTTGCGGAAAGGGTTCGTGGGAAGGGGTCGAGTTCTGGTGCACGGATGTGGAGGAGTCCGAGGTGCGTACTCAGCCCTACTAGTCAGCGGCTGGCTGACAATCCGCTCTCTCGCAGGAATCGGTCCGTTACCTCCACGCCATCCGTCGAGGTCTCAACAGCGACTCGGCGGGTCTCGTTGTCGCTCGTCTCGCAGGCATGCCCGCACGAGCGATCCTCGAGGCGCGGAAGATTCGGGACATGTTGCTGGTTGACGGGCAGGTGTACTAGGAGAAGCAAGTGCAAGTCAGCGTACTCGTTCACCTTCTTGAGGGCTTTAAGATGACTCTCTTGCTTGTGGTCTCGCTCGTTGCGGCCAGGAAAGGTCTGCGATCCAGCTAGTCCTCAGGTACTACAATAAGTTCGGGAAAGACTTTGCCAACTACCAGATCAACAATCGAGAGTAATAGGTGTACATTCGCTGTGTGAGATGCGAGTGGACGGAGGAGGTGGCGAGCAAGGTGGATGCGCGGATCTGGCGGCTCGAGAGGAAGGCGAGGGAAGAGGACGGAGGGGAGGGAGGCTGGAGAAACGATCGCATTGTCAGCTGCGTTCGGCAATGCAGTGGAGCCGATTCACGAGGTAATGCACGCGTCAACGCCTCCTCGCATCGCCGTCGCAACTCGTCCTGCGCCTCCTCGTCCGGATCGTCTTCCTTCGGCGCGGGCCAGCCGTCGTTCGGGAACACGCCTTTGATGGCTCCTTCGAGGGCAATCTTGACTGTCGAAGCGGAACAGACGTGCTTTGTGACGGATTGGGCGAGGCACGAATCGAGTAGAGAGGAGAAGAAGGCTAGAGGTAGGGAAACGAGGTAGACGAGCTGGCTGAGGAAGGCGGAGGACGGGAGGACGGCGAGTGAGAGGGCAATCAAAGACTGGTGAGGAGGTGATGATGAGGGACAGTTGGTCAAAGTCGTGCGTGTCGAGCTGGTGAGCGCTGAGAGGGTTGAGAGGAGCGAGGCGAGGAGGAGCGGAAGGGAGAGAAGCGCGGTGAGAGCCTTGTCGACGAGTCCAGTGCCCGCTGGTCGGTCATCCGCTACCAACGCCTTCTCCGTAACAGCCCGCTCGGATTCTCTCACTTCGAGCTGCTTAGCAATCAGCCCGTGTATGAACCAGGGCTGGGCGACGCGATTGAAGAGGGTGCCGAAGACGACGCCGACCACCACCTCGCGGACGATGGCCCGCTCCGTTTCTGATCGGCAATCCTCGGGTGGAAGCAGGAGCTTGAGGAGCCAATCGACGAGTGCTCGAAGGAAGACTCTGTCGACCTCGGGGGTCACACGATGCCGTGCTGTCGTCTCGCCTTCAGCTGTTTGTCGTAGGTGGATGGCGATGTGAGGCTGGAGGTGGTGGAACATTTCTTCGACCGAGAGATTGTGCGCCGTACCGCCTCCGGCTCGCTCAACAGCCGCATCCCAGTCGTGATAGTGGTTCGCCAGGATGTCTGGCACTTCAGCAAGCAGGACATGGGGCCAGTCAACGGCGGCGAGGCGGACTTCGAGAGCCTGGACGACGTGGATGAGAACCGCCGTGACGGCTTGGAGAAAGGCCTTGTCGGGGTCGCGCGAGATGGCGCCATTGTACCATGGCGTGACATAAGCTCGCAAGAAGAGGGCGATGAGGTCGAGGATTAGGGGATCTAGGGTCTCGTGCGCGGAGGAATGGAGGATACGAGGGGACTCGGCGGAAGAGGATGGCGGAAAGAGGATTCGACGGTGGAGTGGCTGGGCCGCCGCGCGGTCAGCTTCTGTCGGTGCCGTCATACTGAAAGGTGGACCGCGCTTCCTCAACGGAACAGCTCGCAACGCCGCCATGCTGAGGAATCCTGCGCAACCTGGGCGAGAGAACGGCACCGTCAGTCTGTCGCGGCCCACCCTTCACAGCTTAGCAGCCTCACGCACTCTTTGTCCCTTTAGCGCGCTGCACAACGCCCGGCAAGCCGTCCCAGGCGCCCGTCGTTCGTGCACGACCCCGCTCAATCCGTCTCCTCCGCCAAGTGCCGCCAGAGCGCGGCAAGTTCAGACGCCTGATCGAGCGATGGCAAGAGCTTTCCAAGCTCGTCCACGCCGTCAAAGCAGGCCCAAGGAGCGCGAGCGGGTGAGCTGTGAATGGCAGAGAGCCGACTCCCCACTTCCCAACTTTTGACCCTCGTCTGCTCTCCTCAACACGCTCTTCTGCGCAGATAGACAGCTATGCCACATCCACAGGTGTCTGCCGTTCTCTTCGACATGGTACGTTTCGTCTCCTTCGCTGAGAATGTCTTCATCGCTTAGACGGCTCGCTCACGATCTCGCTCACTGCACACGGCTTCGCAGGATGGTCTGATGATTGATTCGGAGCGATTGTACACGGTGGCGACGAACGAAGTGCTCGAGCCGTACGGGAAGAGCCTGACGTGGGAGGTGAACCTTCCTTCTTCCTCCTCGGTCGCTTTCAATCCGTCAGTCGTGCTGATCCGCAAGTACCGCAGACAAAAGCCGACTTGATGGGGCGACCGGCGCACGAGTCAGCGGCGCGGCTGATTGCGGCGACGGGCGTCCCTCTCTCGGTTGACGAGTTGCTTTCAACGATGGACAAGAAGCTGGACCGCCTGTTCCGAACAGTCGAGCCTCTGCCGGGGGTTATCAAACTTGTGCATCACCTGAAGAAGCATAAGGTCCCGATGGCGGTGCGTGCGCGTGTCTGTTGTCTCGCTCATCCTTGGCTGATCCGCTTCTTCCCTCTCCAGATCGCAACCGGTTCAAAGAAGAAGAACTTCTTGATCAAGTCTGCGCACCTCGGCCACCTCTTCGACTGCTTCTCGACCAACATCCTCTGCGGCGACGACCCCATCCTAGAGGGCAAGGGCAAGCCGGATCCGACCATCTTTATCGAGGCGGCGAAAATGCTGGGGATCAAGTGCGTAATTGCTCTCGTCGTACCGGCTGGATGAAGCAATCGAGGAGCGCGGTTTTGACTGTCGGGGCCTCGCAGCACGCCGGAAGAGCGGAAGAAGGTCCTCGTCTTCGAGGACGGCGTCTCGGGCGTGCAAGCCGCGCGAGCAGCAGGCATGGAGGGTGCGTTCGCTTCCCCTCGCTTACATTCCCATTCGGCGCTTCGCTATCGTGGCGCTCGGCACACTCCCCTGTAGCCGGACTGACTCTCACTCCCTCATCGCGCAGTCGTCTGGATCCCCGACCCCGAATTGCTCAACATCCTCGGGGACCACAAACTCGACCATTCGCACCAGCACAGCTCGATGGAGGATTTTGACCCGGGAGCGTGGGGGTTACCGCCGTATGACCAGTAAAGCCTCGGGCAGAGGAGCGCTGGAAAGAGCGATGTATCGCAGCGCCGCTTTCTCTCGAGGCGGGTCCACGTGTGAGCAGTGGGTGCGAGATGATGAGCAGTGAGGAGAGCAAGAGTATGGAACCGAGAACGGAGCGCAAAGGGAGATGAATGTGCACCGCGTTTCCGACAAAAACTTGCATTACGTGCTGATTTACACCGGTGCATCCTGTTGCTGAAGCGGGAGTCAGCAAACGGTACACAATCGGCTTGTATACTGTCTGCTCCGCCCGCATGAACGTGTCCTGTCTCCTTCTCTTGCTCTTGTAAGAAGGCCGTTCTTAGCGAATACACGTTGTTGTCCGCATGTGGACGCTAGTCCACTCGGAACTAGCATGGAATGTGTTCTTCATCATCCGCGAGGGAGATGGGAAGAACACGCCCATGCGAGTAGAGCTTGTTGGTCAGCAATTGGGGAGATTGACTCACGCTTGACGGCACAGTGACGGATATCGGCGGAAAAGGTGGGGGAGGTCTGAGGGGGACGAAGTGAAGATGCGGCGGGGAGCGATGGCGAATGCAAGCCGACGGCGAGATCCTCATCTGTACGAGAAGCATGGCTCAGTCTCCCGTCACGAGTATCGTAGCCTCGAACGCCAAAGCGACGAGATTCCCGCGAAGGACGAGTGTGGCCTCAGCATCATGGACTGTTTGGCTTGTCCGGTTTTGGTCACGTCCGTCATGAATCAATCGGATAGGGGCGACACTGGTTGCTCATCTCGCGCCCGTGCGTCCTTCGCGGGAGATCTCGTTTGTAGAAGGCGAACTCACGAGGGAGGGCAGTGAAATACAGACAACAGCTGATGACTTGGTACTGCTTGGCGATGATGGCACGTCTTGATTGTTGACGAAGAATGCGAAGACTAGACGTCCGGGAAGCGCACAGCGCGGTACTTGACGTCGGGGTTGAGGATTTCCTGTTGGCTCTGGACGAGGCGCAACTCGACCGTGCGTAGTCTCCGGACCCGCTCCTCGGCGCTCTCGCCTTCGCGGGGCACGATGAGGTCCGCCCGACCTTTCGCGAGGGTGAGGGCATGCTGCCGCGTCTTGGCGAGGATGCCTTGAAGCGAGGCGATGGCCAATTCGACTGTTCGTGCGAGCGGAGAGATCGGGTGCGCAGAGAAAGCTGGGTCGGAGGCAGAGGGGAATCGACCGGCGACGAGGGCGGAGAAAACGTCGCCAACACCCTCGTAATGCTCGGCGAGTTCAGGGAAGGCAATGCCGAAAGAAATCATCTTGAGAGTTTTATCAGGCGCCGAAACGAGGGTCGTGCCAGCGCAGACGAGCATGCGCGAGGTGGAGGACGAGGTGGACAAGGCCGGTGCGTCGACGAAGCCGAGCTTGACCAGCTCGGACAGCGGGAGCGAGACGGCCGAGACGACGACGTTGGGTATCCGGTACCGCTCGTGGAACGTCCGCAGAGCCAGCTGGAGGGACGCCGCGTCGAGTATCTTGATGTCGGTCAAGAGTTCCGCCTCGAAGTAGTTGGGCGTCGCGCACGTTGCCCGGGGAAGGAGCGCCTTGTAAATCGGGATGACCGACTCGGAGACGTAAATGCGGCCGTCGTCGCCCATGACAGGGTCGAGGATGTAGACGAGCGAGGGATTAACGGCCCGTAGCCGGTCGACGGCCCGGACGACGACCTTGAGCGCGTCGGCGCCTGGGACGTAGCCGGTCAGGACGTGCGACTGCCGAAGCAAGCCGTTTGCCTGGAGTATCGGGAGTAAGCTACGAGTCCAGGAGGGAGGGGGGGAAAGGAAAACACACGTCGAGAGCGCTGAAAACGTCCTCGAGATGCGCGGCATCAAACTTGGATCCGCCCCATCGTCCGTAACCTGAGCGAGCGATACGATCAGTTGCCGTTCCGTCACGCGCGAAGCGAGTTTAGACTCACCCTAAGGATCGACAGAAAGTTTGCGAGTTCGAGGAAGATTTGCGAGGCGACGAGGGGGCGTTCAAGCGGGATTGCGGCGGTGGGAGTGCAGTTTCGATGTGTAAGAGGGTGTGTGCGCCATCGTGAAAGTGTCGCAGAGGCCGCAGGAGGATGAGCGAGTGTAAAAGTGAAGGGAAGGAGCGAGAGAGGTGGTCAGCTCGGGAGAAGCGGGGTCGAGCGAGAGACGTGGACGGCTCAGGGCTCGCGCGCTGGTTTGAACTGCTCGTACGCACCGTGTGGTTGCTAAAGGACACCGTCAGCGCCGCGTCGACCTCCCAGCCTAGGAGCTGGAGCGGGAAAGATGCACTTTTGTTGCCAACGTAACCGCAGACGACGTGCGACTGGATGGAGAGGATTCGCTTCTCCTGGGTCACGTTCGCCTGAGCCATCGCAGCGCCGTGCGACCGTATTCGAGGTGACTTGGGCGAGTTGTATAGCAATGAGCGCGAAGAGGAGGAGAAGGGAGGGCGATCCGCTTCTTGTTGACTAGCTGTCGAGGAAGCTGACTCTGTGAACGGCCAGAGGAGTCTACCAACTCTCACAAGCAATGTAGCCAAACTTGCGAAGCGAATGAAGGGGAGGAAGCAGTGTCAACGCTTTCCGTCGAGCGAACTGACCCAATCTACCTACACCCGGCAAGCTCTTACGTGACTGGAACGACGATACAGTACTGGATACAACACGATGCTGCGTAACGACCTGCATGAGGCGCAAGAGTGGGAGGACGGCGGGATCTGCCGGCGCGAAAGGCGGGAGTCGCGGGATGGAGGTGATGATCTAGTTGTTGAGGCGGGTTTGGTAGCCACATTTGTCGCACGAGTAGAAGACGGTGGCTGTGAGGACGATGGCTGTCAGCAAGCCGCTCACAGGATGGATCGTAAGCTGTTGGGGACGAACCTCCTTCGTCTGCGGGACAGTATCCAATGTCAGTCAGTGACGTGGCGCTCATTCAAGCACTGTAACACACCTGCAGACCGCAATTGCATTGTCTTGACCGACATCTGTTTCGCGCCGCACTTCTCACACGTCTCGTCGACCTGTTCGTCCTCACGGAATCAGCTCATGCTCTTCCAATGACCCTCCTTCATGGATCCCGACGTACGTAGACTTTCTTCTTCTCGACATCTCCTCGGTTCTTGACCAAGCTGGTCTTCAGCTGTCGCAGTGAGGAGGGAAACGCAGCGGGGTCCGACTTGGTCGTGATGACCTTGCCCTCGTACGCTATTTTCGGGATCGTGATCAGCCTGACACGTTCGTAGGAGGCTCGAGAGTGTACGCACCCGTCGCATCCTCCACCTGCCCGCACGCATCACACACTAGTTGGTCCTCGTCGCCTGGCAAGTCGAGTAGGGTCGAACACCGCGAGCAGAAGATGAGCGAGCCGAATTGGTTCTGCGCGGAGGTCATTGCAGTCTAGAAGGGGTCTGCGAGCGTCTAGTGAATCTGTATAGCTGATTGCGAGGTTGTCAAGGAGGAGAGGCGGTGCCGAGCTTGCTCGTTGACCTCGTTCGCTCAGTGCTGGACTCAATCTGGCTCGTACACTGGCCAGCGACGCTCTACGGCCTCACGTAGCGCAATCACACCTTCGCCGCACGTCCTCACGTCCTGTTGCCCCCTCCCTCGACCACCTGCTCGTCCTCATCAGTTGCGGCTCTCTCCGTCGCCCGTCGCCTCAGGCAGGGCTGCTCGGGTCAGCAGACGGTTGCTAAGATGGAGGAAATGTGATACGCGTGCAGCGGGAAGGAATTGGAGGGCAAGGTAGGGTTCAACTCGCTCGCTAGGCCCCTTATCCTGTTCGAAAGGCTGTCTTTGTCGACCGTGGAGCAGCGCCAACGACTGCTGCAGAATTCGTTACACTACTTGCCACAGGCGCTGCTAGTATGTCCACTTGCAGGCAGATGTGCCGGGCGTATTTGACTTGTGCTGTCTCGAAGCTCCACTCTTTCGACCTCATGCGTACACCTGTCGCGCTTCATGAAAATGCGCAGATGCCTCAACTGCGCACGCTGGCTTGCAGCTCTTGCGGATACACTGGCGGGAGAGCGTGGGTCAGGCAGGTCGGCCGAATCTTTGGGCAAGGTTGAAAGGCTGGCTATGCGCACTTCACGGACAGCGCAACAAGCTCGGACGGCTCCTCTCAGAATAGCTGCTGGGCGCAGTGCAGAAGCTTCGCAGAAGCGCGAGAAGCGGCGCTTCGCAAGCCGCTTCGGCTCTCCTCCTCCGCCGCCTCGTCAACCGGATGACCTCCCGATTCTTTACCGACCACCGGGCGGAATGTAGACTCCGTCAGTTCCGCACCTGACCCGAAGGAAACGGCGGTCTGCCCTACATCGCCCTCGTCATTGGCTGCTTCATCGGGTTTGGCACGTCCAGGTGGATCGACTCGATCTACGACCGCAAGCGCGCGGAGAACAACGGCGTCCACGTCCTTGAGTGCAAGCTTTGGGAAGCCATATACTTCGCGTGGCTGATGCCCGCGAGGTTGTTCATCTTCTCGTTCACCCAGTACGGATTCGTGCATTGGATGGGCGCGATGGTCGCGCTTGTCCTCATTCTCGTACGTTCTTCCCACACTTGGGAAGGCCCAGCAGCTAAATACGCTCTTTCTGCGCTTGCTCGCAGATCGTAATGTGCGTCAAGTTTCTGCCTCCAATACCACGAAACGAAAAGGAGCTGTGTAAAAGGCATGCTGACGCTCCGCATCTCCTCCTTTCTGCAGTTGTCACATTCCCAACGCGACAGTACATTTTTTCTTCTCCTTCACACTTTCTTCGAGCCCTCGCTCACACTGTTCGTTGCACAGTACAGCTGTACGTCGGTTACATGCCGAAGAACGCCTCGAGTGCCATTGTCGGTCAAAGTCTTCTGCGTAACCTCGCTGGCGCCGCTTCTGTGCGTCCATGCGCCGTTCGCTGCGCGTCCAGAGACTGGATGAGCTCACAATATGATCGTGGCGCCACTACAGCCCGTCTTGCGAATCAAGTGTTCAGGGTGCGGGCCATTCGTCGCTTGGATCCCCTTCTTCCGCCATTCCTGCGCTTCTCCTCCGTCTTCCTCCGCGGCTTACTCCTGCGAGTACACGACTGACATGCCGCACGCACACAGGGCACGGTACCAATACGTCGGCCTGCTTCTCTCGCTCGTCGCCTTATCGCTAACCCCCCCCCCCCTACCTCCTCTTCCGCTACGGCGAGCGCATCCGCGCCAACTCAAGAGTTTGCGAGCTCGAGCGAAGCGTTGAAGAAGGAACGCACTACGGATGAGAATGTGGACGAGAAACCGAGGATCGCGAGGGAGGCGACTGATTCCGGGTCGTTCGTTCGAGCGCCTTGGTTTCCTTAGACATCGAGGCGTGCTAGACGCAAGACTGTTTCTATAATCCTGTCTTTCGATAGAGCTGCATTGTCAGCATTTTTCTAGAGCCGTTCCCTTCGCATCCCTTATTCCCTTTTCCTCCATTTCACCATGCGTCACCGAGTACCCCTGCAAATAGCGCTTTCTCACATCCCACCTCTCCTCGTCCATGTCAACGCTCCCGCAAACCCCAGAAGTCAAGCGAGAACCGTCCTGCGATTCACTCTTGTTACCCAACAAACCTTACTTAATCCCCTCTCCTCTTTTTCAGTGCGCGACTCGCATTTCTCCATCACCCAACAACCCCATCCAAACTCCCTCCGCTTTCCTCACTCTCGATGTCCTGACCGAACGCATCAGAGTTGGTGTGGATCACCGATGTCGCGCCTCGGAGAGAGAGTACAGGTGCGTAGAGTTTAGAGGGGGCGGGGAAGAGGGATGAGAGGTGCAGGGAAAGGACGTACGAGGGGAGAGAAGGGGAGAGGAGAGGGAAGAGGGAGGCGCGAGAGGAGGTATGGCTTGAGAGCGCGAAGGCGCGCATCATATCCATCTTTAGCGCCCCTGGATCCCGTGAGGCGATGAAGATTTCCCTCAATGCGCACAAGACGAGCAGCACGCTAATCTCTGCTGGCATCCGACGCGCAAAAATCGAGGGAGGCTGGTAGGTGTAGATGGTAGTACCCCCTCATATCGGTAAGCGCTTCGAGTGCTGAGAGCTCGTTTGTGAGTGAGGTGGTGTGGGTTGCGAGGGCAAGGGGAAGGGAGAGGATGGAGGATGAAGGGCAGAAGGATCGAGAGGAGAGGAGTTGGGTTGGTGATTCGAGGGCGGAGGAGAGCGGAGTCTGCAGGTAAGCGACGAGTCTGGAGATGGTCTGGTCGACTGTCCATGGCCGATGCGCCAGGTCGTGTCGCGAGGGCAGTCGTCGCTCGGGCAAGAGGTGGCAGACAGCATGTTGCGTCGAGTCGTACGCTCTTCGAGAACCATCGTTATTCTTTCTCCTCAATGATCGGAACAAAAAAACGCGCTCCTCCTTGTTGCAGCCGCAAGTCTCGTCCGACCAGCTCGTCGTCGCCCAGGGCGAAGAAGGCCTCCGCGACTTGCGTGCCCTCAAAGTCGTTGTGCAGCGCAGCCGAGACGACAACCTTCCTTCTCAATCTCTTGCCTCTCGCGCTCGTGCCCGATTCGACAGCCGTATGTCTTCCCCTCCACGCGTAATCGCCGCTCTGCGTTGCGACCACAAGCGCCGTAACGAACGAATGCATGG
The DNA here is from genome assembly GCA_023628235.1 of Rhodotorula sp. S30-09. Lineage (NCBI taxonomy): Eukaryota > Fungi > Basidiomycota > Microbotryomycetes > Sporidiobolales > Sporidiobolaceae > Rhodotorula > Rhodotorula sp. S30-09. Next base: position 415,891 of record JAMALD010000007.1, read on the forward strand.
CAGCTTCTGCGTCCGTGATGGCCGTGCCGAGGAGGTACTTGGTGGCGGTTGCCGAGTCTCGTTTATTGCGCATCAAGAAGTCAACGAGCGAGTCTGGGACGAAAGCGGGAGATCACTGGAGGAGGAGTTGAGGAGGTTGAACGGGAGGAGAGGTAGTGCGTACGTGGAAGGGACGTCGTGGCTACGTCGGTCTCGAGGAGCGTGTCAGAGTCACACGGCGAGCGGGGGGAAGAAAGCGGAGGGAACGGGCGCAGGCGAGCGAGAGGGTTAGCGAGAGGGTTAGCGAGAGGGTTAGCGAGAGGGTTAGCGAGGAGGGTCATGACGGGCAGCGGGGAACAAGGGGAGACAGCCGTGTACGAGTCGCTCGACCAGCGAGACTGATCAAGAGAACACAGCAACCAGAGCGACGCAGTGAGCGAGGAGAACAAGGCAAAGGCAGCGAAGTGTGACTTTGTTATGACCTTGTATTGAACAATACACTCAAATACAACTTGGACACGCGCCTGCGACGCGTTGCTGTCTGATTGAATTGCAACCCTCGCTCGCTTTATGCTCGTGCTCCGCTCGCCTGGGACTGCTGTGACTGTACTAGCTACACTCTAGACTACTCCTGCAGGTACGCGCACCCGACCCGCCCTTTCAACCGCGGAGCGAGACCACGTTCACCTCGAGAACGAGCGAGTGCTCAACCGCTCCGCTGCGCAGACACAACCGCGCCAGGCGTGTTCACACTCGTTCGTGATCCAACAGAAACGACTCGACGCTCATACGCGTTCAGGCACGCGCAGGACGGGACGAGACAACGGCTTGCACGCCCCTCCGCGCACGGCGCTCCTCCACATTTACTTTCGCTCCTTCTCGTCGCTCGTTCCGGCCCGCCAGACGCCTACACGATGTCATACCCTTCTCAAAACCCCAACGCCCCCCACTACCTGCGCGGGCAGACGTACGAGCCCGACCCCGCCGCTTTCCACTCGACCTCGTACCCCTCGACCGGCGCGGGTGGGAACCCTGCGTATTTCTCCGAAACGACCGCTCGCTACGGTCCACCACCCGGGGCAGGAGCAGGAGGAGGAGGAGGCGGCGGGATGAGTCGTCGGCAGACGGTGCGCGGGGCGCAGCGGGGAACAATCCGAGAAGCAGGCGCCAATCCTCGACTCTCGATAGCTCCCGGCCCCCAACGCGGCCTAACACGCGGCAAGACTCTCACTCGACCGGACCGCTTCGTTGCCCCAGCACCTTTGATTGCCCCAGCGGGTCTGGGCAAAGCCGCGAAACAAGGCGGGAACGTCCAAACCAAGTTGGTCGATGGCGTCCCGACTCTCGTCGCGAGCGCACCGTGGTGGAGTCCATGGTCGCTCTTTGTCGAAGTCGTCACGTTCTGGGCGCCCCGGCCGCTCTTGAGGAGTTTCGGGATGACGGACCCGGTCAAGCAGAGGGCTTGGAAGGAAAAGGTCGCGCTGTGCGAGATAGCGGCGTTTTTGATGGGCATCATCGGGTTCATCACAATTGGGCTGAATAGGACATTGTGTCCCACGTCCGGCCCAAGGTCCGCCAGCATGTTTCAGCGGCTAGGATCCGTCCCAGGTGCGTCCCGAGATCCCGCGACTAAAGATGCGAGCAATGAACTGATGTTGAGACGCTGTCCCTGCACAGGTTACGTCGGCGTTCAGGGCTGGAACATGCAGGTCAGCAGCAAGTCGCCTTCGTCCCTCCTCGGCCCGGCCAACGACTTTGGCGGTTCCGACGTGACGAGCCTCTTCGACCGCTCGTCCGACAAGTTTCCCCACTGCGACGGCCTCAAGGCGGCGTACGCGACCGTGAACCTCTGCACCTCGACGAGCGACGGGAACGCCTCCTCCTGCGCGCTCAAGGACCCGACGCCGAAGTACCTCTCTTCGCTCGGCTTAACGAACACGACGAAGCAAGTCGGGTACGACTGGGCGCAGCTGCAGAACTTGACCAACTACCTTGTCATCGACGGGAACGTCCTCAACCTCACGCCATACATGAACGCGCATCCAAACCCTCTTCCGAACGACCTCGTCGACGAAGCGCTCCGAGTCAGTCTCGCCAAGTCGACGAGCGGGAGCAAAGACGCGACGCGGATCTTCTATACCTCGGACGAACTCAAGCGTTCGGTCAAGTGTCTCGCTTCGAGGTACTACGCCGGCCACATCGACAAAATCACGCCCGGCTGCTTCGTTTCCCACTTGTTCCTCTACGTCTCGCTCATCCTCATCATGGGCATCGTCCTCGCGCGATTCTTCATGGCACTCGTCTTCTCGTGGTACCTCGCCGATCGGATGGTCCGCAAACCGCGCAACCTCAAGCGGAGCGTCGTCTCGCCTGCCGTACTGCCGGAAGGAGCGAACATCGATGTGACGAACACGACGGGACAGGCGCCTTGGGTCGAGTCGCTTGTCAAGCGTCAGCAGACTATGCGGCTCAAGAAGGGCGGAGGGAGGCGCGGAGGCGCGAGCGAGAAGGCTCTCCCGCTTTCGCCGAGCGAGAAGTCTCGAGGAGGACCGGCGAAGGGCCGGAACGGAGGAGCAGACGTCGCCCTCCCAGTCGGCCAAAACGGTATGATCAGCATGGCCTCTATCGGCGCCGAACTCTTCGCCGTCTGCCTCGTCACCTGCTACTCGGAGGGCTATGACGGTATCAAGACGACTCTCGACTCGATCGCCGCGACCAACTATTCCGACGCGCGCAAGTTGCTCTTCGTCGTTTGCGACGGAATGATCACCGGCTCCGGAGAGAAGATGTCGACGCCTGATATTGTCGTCTCGATGATTGAGCGCGATGCGAGGTTTGGAGACCCGCAGCCAATGAGCTATGTCGCGATTGCGGACGGTGCCAAGGCGCACAACCAGGCCATGGTCTACGCCGGTCACTACAGTGCGTCCCGTCGCTCGCTTCGCCTTTCCGCTACGCACGATGACTGACATTCCGCTCGCGCAGCTCAAGTCGCAGGCCACCGCACGCCCATCATTGTGGTCGTCAAATGCGGCACTCCCGCCGAAGCCAACGAAGCCAAGCCGGGCAACCGCGGCAAACGAGACTCGCAGATGGTCTTGATGAACTTCTTCGGACGCGTCACGTACAACGACCGAATGAGCCCGCTCGATTACGACTTGTTCCGAAAGACGCAGAGCTTGATGGGCGTCACGCCGGATTTCTTCGAGGTCTGCTTGATGGTGCGTGCAACAGAACGCGCCTCGACGTCGGTAGTCTGGGCCATGAGGGCGGATGAGGCTGACTCGATGGTGTACTTGTTGGTACGCAGGTTGACGCCGACACGATGTGTTACCCCGAGTCACTCGGCTACCTCGTCCGCGTCATGCAGAACGACAACATGATCATGGGCGTCTGTGGCGAGACTCGCATCGCAAATAAGCGCCAGTCGTGGGTCACCATGATCCAGGTCTTCGAGTACGTCTCCCCGACTCCTCCTTCCCCGCTCCCCGCTCACCCTAAACCCCCACAGATACTTCATCTCGCACCACCTCGCCAAGGCTTTCGAGTCGGTCTTTGGCGGCGTGACGTGCTTGCCCGGCTGTTTCTCGATGTATCGCATCAAGGCGCGCAAGCAGGACGACGGCGACTGGTTCCCCGTCCTCGTCTCGCCGACCATCACCTCCGAGTACTCGCAGAGCGTCGTCACGACCCTCCACCAGAAGAATCTCCTCCTCCTCGGCGAGGACCGCTTCCTCACGACCATCCTCCTCCGCACGTTCCCGAACCGCAAAATGATGTTCTGCCCGAAAGCGCGTTGCCGCACCGTCGTACCCGATACGTTCAAGGTCCTCCTCTCGCAGCGGCGCCGGTGGATCAACTCGACCATTCACAACCTCATGGAGCTCGTTCTCGTCCGGAACCTTTGCGGCACGTTCTGCTTCTCGATGCAGTTCATCACATTCATCGACCTCATCGGCACCGTCGTTCTGCCCATCGCCATCTGCCTCACCTACACGCTTATCATCTCGTCCATCATCAACCCGCCCAACTCGTTCGGCGACGCCATCCCGCTTGTCCTCCTCGTCGGCGTCCTCGGTCTGCCCGGAATCCTCATCCTAATCTCGACGATGAAGGTCGTCTACGTCGGATGGATGCTCATCTACCTCCTCGCCCTCCCCATCTGGAACTGCATCCTCCCGCTTTACGCCTTCTCAAAGTTTGACGACTTTTCGTGGGGCGAGACGCGCAAGGTCGCGGGCGAATCGAAGGGCGGCGACGACCATGGCGCGACGGGCGGCGTTTCTGCGGCGTCGTCAGTCCCGCTCCGTCGATGGGAAGATTGGGAGAAGTCTCGGCTGCGCAAGATCCGGCGCGAGGACAAGCGGCGACGCGAGTTTGAGCGGCAGTTCGGCTCTCGCGCTGTGCACCCCCACCACAGCATGAGCACGTTTGCTGAGAGCGAGACGGCGTCGTCGTTTGGCGGGCCGGACGAGGATCGGTGGGGTCAGCAAATTGGGGCGTACAACGAGGACGCGACGAGCCTCGAGAACGTCCCCCCGCCTGTTGGCCTGTACTCGCTCGACGAGGTCGAGGACGACGACGACCAGACGCTCAACCAGCACGACCTGGTCAACGTCCTCGACGTCGGATGGGACGATGCCTCGCCCGTTGGCTCGCCGTTGCCTGGCGCGACGTACAATCATCACGGCAGCCGGTCGGGCTACTCGACGCCATCTGAGCAGGCACACCTCCAGCCTCGGCAGCAGGGTTACGGCCAGCCGCAGCGCTACCAAGCGCCAACTCGAGGCTGGACCTTGACCGACACGCCTCTCTCCACGCCACCGATGACCAAGACCGCCTCTTCCGCTTCCAACCTCCCCCTCAACCCCTCGAGCTCGTCACTCGCTTCCTCCGGTCGGTCAAGTCCGCGCGCCGACGACCCCTTCGCAGACGCCAATTCGCCCGGCGACGTCCAGCCTCCCCCACTCATCTCGCCCCTCTCGTTCACGCACGACCCGTCGTACACGTCGCTTGCGTCGTCGACCGCGACAGGCTTCAACACCTCGGTTTTGTCGGAGCAGCAGCACGCACGGAGACGGAGCTTGACGAATTCGCCGCAGGCGACGAGGGGAGATCCGTTGATGGGCTCGGGCGCCGGGACGCCGAGTCCTACGAAGGACGGACGGGGGTTTGATTGGCCTGCGGACCCGCGGAACGGAGGCGGATTGTCAGGAGGTGGAAGGAGGTTGGTCTGATTCGGCGGGCGGGAGGAGCTGGGTCAACTCGCTCATATCCTGGGGAAGATTTCTATCGCTCTCTTTTGATCCAGCATCATGGCATCACTCGCTCGTTCTCCTTGTGCTGTATTCGTTCCGTACCCTTCCCCCACACCCCCGATACTTACGCCCGCATCCGCCTGCTCGCATTGCATACCCATCATCTCTCGTCTCCTGCGTTGGCCAGCGTCCCTCTGCGAGTGTGTCGCTATTTTCGAGAGAGCAAAGCCGTCCACTGCTTCCCCCTCTTCGTCCGCTTCATCGCCAACTTCGCGTCGACACACGAACGCGACCTCTTCGACTTGACAGGTTCGCGCTCGTCTCGCTTTCACGCTCTCTTGTAACCGCTGCACGATGTACGCGGCTAACAGAGGCGCGCCATCCTCGTCGCGCTCGCTCGGCGTACCTCAAACCTCCGTCTCCTCGTCTGCGTCGACCTCCGCATCCCGCCTCGAAGTCCCCATCGCGCCCAGGTCCGGCAAGTACCCAAGCAGGCTTAACTTGTACGAGAATCCGCCGCTGGAGGAGCTCACGCTCGAAGAGTTCGAGGTTTGGGCGATCGATAGGCTCCGATGTGAGTTCCGCTTCCTCGTCGATGCCTTGCGGCACATTTGCTCGTGGTGCACGACACACGAAGGCTAGTTCGAGATGTGAGAGGAGCTGACGAATGATTGACTCGCAGTGCTCGCCGACATCGAATCGGCCCAGGCGCGCAACCGCTCCTTCAAGGACATCAAGGACATTGTCGAGAAACGCGCGCAAGAGTACCTCCCTCTGCATCCCGACTCGAGCAAGACGGCCGACATCGACAAGGAGCGCAAGAAGGACCACTACTCGCACTTCATCCTCCGTCTCGCGTTCTGCCGATCGTGAGTCTGCGTCTCTTCCGCTTCCGCAACGCGTGAGTTGACATCTGGGCCCCGTTCAGCGAGGAACTTCGACAACGATTCCTCAAGGCGGAGAAGGAGCTCTTTCACATCCGATGGGACTCGGACGACCCGTCAGAGCGACGGCGGTTCGTCGATAGCCTCAATTTTGGCTGGGAGGTGGTGAGTTTGCTCGCTTGCCTCGCTTCTCTGCGCTTCTCTGCGCTTAAATCGACTGACGCGCCTACTTTGCAGGTCAGTGAAGAGGAGAAGCAAGCGCTGTGGCCACAGCTGTCTGCGGCGTCGGGTCTGCCGGGCGGGTCGTACAGCGAGTCGTTCTTCAAGGTGCGTGCCGCTCTCCCCATGCCCGCCGTGGCCTTCTCACGTTCTCTTCGCTCCCAGGTCGACTGGACGAAGGTGACGGATCTCGTTGCACGGCGACACGTCTTCCTCAAGGGCGGCAAGGCGTATGTCCCGTCGTCGCAGGAGTACTCGCTCGTCGCGGACGAGTTTGGCGCGCGACTGGCGAGAGGGCTCGAGGTGCGCACGATGTCGTTCTCAGCCAACCAGGGCAAGCTGACACGCTTGGCGTTCAGCTCACGGCGAAAGCCCTCCCTCGACTCGACGAAGACACGCGCCTGATCCCTATCCTCTCGCACCTCTCGATGGGTTTCATGGCCGGCATCACGTCGGACTACACCTTCGCGTCCACCGCTGACGGCGAGGCCATCACGGCCGAGATGATTCCGGAGTTGAGCGTTCAGAGCTTCCCGCTCTGTATGCGCAACATGCAGGATGTCCTCAAAGCGAGCAGGCATCTAAAGCACGAGGGGAGGCAGCAGTACGGTCTCTTCCTCAAGGTGCGTTCCCGCCTCTCTCGAAGCAGAGTCGCCTACTCACGAGGTTGTCGAGCAGGGAATTGGCTTGTCAGTCGAAGAGGCGCTGGCGTTCTGGCGCAAGTCGTTTTCGACCATCACCGACGACAAGTTCAACAAGGAGTACCGGTACAATATTCGCCACAACTACGGCCTCGAGGGCTCGCGCAAGAACTACACGCCGAAATCGTGCGTCCGCTCTCTCTCCCTTTGTCGAATTGCGTCTGACTGAGGCCCGCAACGACGCAGCTGCACGGCCATCATCACTGGTCCCGTTCCCGGCCCCGGCCAAGCGCACGGCTGCCCCTTCCGCCACTCATCCGACCAATCCCTCACCTCCCTCCTCCAATCCACCCTCGGCTCCGCCCTCTCCTCCTCCGACCTCAAAGAGATCCTCGCCGCAACGAAAGCAGGTCACTACCACGTCGCCTGCACGCGGGTCTTCGAGATCCAGCATGCCAAGTTGCCTGGCGGGAAGGGTGTCGAGAAGGGCGAAGGATTGGGAGGGGGAGATTCGGTCGACCATCCGAATCGGTACTTTGATGCGAGTAGGAAGGTTATCCGGGAGGCGAAGGACAGCGTTAAAGAGGAGGAGGACGGAGCCGAGGGCGCGGACGTCAAGTCGGTCGTGTCGGGGCGCACGATGGTTGGTGTGAAGAAGAAGGAGGCGATGGACCTCGACTCATGATGCGTCTGCCTGTCATTCGTCTCATCGGTATCGCCCTGTCTCGCTGTCATACCTGTCGTCTCCCTTGTTGGTCTCCTGTATTGCTATCTCCCTCTCATCCCCCTCCTTAATAGGCCGGAGGAGAAAGTTTTTGGTGCGAGGTTGTGCAAGCAAAACAGAGGAGAGAAGGCGAAAGGCGAAGAAACTGTGAGTGAGAGTACGAACAACGGGAACAGAGGCGCAAGTCGGGATACACCCGGAGAGAGAACCGAAGAGAAACATGGTACGGCTACAGGCGAAGTGTGATAGGGAAAGAGAGAGTCGTGTCGTTTCGTCCCCAGGATGCCATCGCTTCAAGCGAGTCGCCGTCCGCCCTTCACTTCCTTCCACCGCCGTTCGTCGCGCCACCTGCTCTCTTCCGACCCGTCGTCGGACTGCCCCTCCTTCTTCTTCCCCCGCCGCCCGTCTTGCCCTTCGCCTCAGCTCCTTGCTCCTCAACAGGCGGGACGCTCCTGCTCGGCGTACCGTTCGTGTTCTCCGCCCAGCCAAGACCAGCAGTCACGCCTCCTCCTGCACTCATCGTCCATCCTCCGCTCGTTCTGCTCGAGTCGGACAGCGCGTCAGCAAAGGACTTCTTGCTCGGCGAACCAACGGCTGTCCGGGGCGGCGAAGGAATGGGGTACAAGCCGAGTGCGGAGCCAGGGCCGGTCGTGTGCGACGGCGAGGTGAAGAACGCGGACGAGGTGACTGACGACGTAGAAGACCTGCGACGAGCTGTGCCGGTCAAGGGCGAACAGACCTCGCGCGAAGCCGAGCCGAAGGAGGTGTACGGCGAGGTTTGCGGCGATGTCTGCGCCGTCTGAGTCGGTGACGGAGGCGAGAGCGAGAGAGTCGAGAAAACCGAAGTTGGCGAGGGGGTTGTGCCGAAGGAGATGATCGACGACCTCCTCCTTCCCATCGGGCTCCTCGGGCTCTTCGGAACCTCTACCGCACTTGCACTCGCCGTCGCCGCGCTGCTCGGCCTCGTCGGCTCAAACTCGACCTTCAGCAACGAACTGCCCGCCTTGCTTCCAAATTTCCACGTTCCGAGCCCGCCGCGGCCAGCCCACGTCAAGCGCTCGAGCGTGTGAGAGCGCTTGAGGAACCTCCTCCATTCGCGAGTCGGGGGAGTAAGCGAGGAGAGGTGCGAGACAGGGTGGGTCGAGCGGTCTTCTTTGTCACCCTTTTCGCCGGAGGGAGACTTGGTAGGTGAAGTCGAAGGCGAAGGCGAGGCGCCGATGAGCGAGACGTATTCATTCGGGTCGAGCGACGAAAGCTCAGGCGTGTGGTGAAGCGGGATGGAGACAACGAACCATTGAAGCGCGGACGAGGCGGCAAAGGACGAGCCGAGCGTGAGCTGTACGATACCTCGACTACCACGTCAGCTGCTGCCCATAGGCGACTAGCGCTACCGGAAGCAATTTGCACGCACCAGATTCCTGAACGGCGCGTCGAGCAATACCTTGACTTTCCTCACTCCCGCACACTCCTCCAACACCCTCTTGACCGCACCCCCGTCCGTCGCCCACAAGTCCAAATCCAACGCTTCCCACCTCTTTCCTTCTTCGCAAATCGCCTCGATCTCCGGACTTGACGCGGTAAGGACCCACTTGGACGGGTCGAGCGCTGGGTCGATCGGGTTCGAGGCGAGGTGGTGTGAGCTTGGGACGAGTGCTTCGAAACGGATTTTGCGAGCGACCGTGAGACGCTTGAGGCCTGGTCCGCCCTCGGGAGTGAGGACTGAGGAGAGCGAGGAGAGGTGGTCGAGCACCCAGGACTTGTGAGGTCCCGACTCGGGGTACAGGAGCTTGAGCGTGTGCAGCGAGGAGGGGAGAGGGGCGAGGTTCGACCAGGTCGAGCGCGAGAAGCGGCCTGTGCGGAAAGGATGGCAAGCCTTCAGCCAGTCTCGTTTTGCAATCTCGAGACCGGGGCCAGCGGAAACGCTTGAGGCAAACGCACCTTCAACAGCATCGAGCACGAGCACCTCCAGTCCCTCACAACCCGCGAAGACCTCTCCCAGCCCATTCTCGCTGATCTTTGTCCCGCCCATCTCTCTCACCTCAAGCCTCTTGAGCGCCTTGCAGTTCTCGGCGATACTCGAAAGGACCGCGTCATCGATGAACAGCGTGCGAGAGAGAGAGAGGGACTCGAGCGAGGCAAAGGAAATCAGGGTTGTGCTCAGGGTGCGGGAGCCGGCGAGCGAGAGGGACGAGATGCTGAGGGTCGTAACGCTCGTCGGGAGTGACGCAAGCGACGGTGCATCCCAACGCAACGGGGTGTGCGAGGTCGAGCTGGCGCCGTGCGATGCGAAGGACGCGGTCGGGCTTGTGCCGAGTTGTGGACTTGAAGGACTGCCGACGAACGAGCCTGCGGCAAGTCCGGCCTCTTCCCCTGCGCCCCCGCCACCCGGGAGCGGACTCGCGACGATCTCGACCTTGATATGCAGCAGACTCTTGGCCGTTTCGCCGAGGACTTGGCAGAGGTCGTCTGGCGGGAGACGGTACGACGACCAGGTGAACGAGGTGAGGTTCTTGCACCGCCGGATCAGACCGAACATTGCTGCATCGTTCAAGGGAGGGATAGGCGGGTCGGCTTCGCCACGCGACGACGCTGCGGAGTCCTCGTCGAAGGAAAACTGCTCGAATTGGTGCGCTGAAGAGGCGGATGGGAGCGTGGCCTGGTCGACTGCAGGCCCGACGACGACGATCTCTCTCACTTCGTCTGCCCAGTCGTCTTTCGCCACGATCTGCGCCAGCACGCTGCCCTTCACCGCCCCTGCTCCGCTCGCCTGCGTCTGCCCGCCGTTGTCCTGGCTCGGAGCCCGTCCCTCCCGTCTCAGTTCGGCCCATTCTTCGGCCGACACAAGCACACCGTCGTCATCGGCAATTGTCAGGCTCCGAGCGAGCACAGAGCGAGTTGCGGCGTGAAGAGAGCGTCCGAGAGCGGTCAAAGCGATGAGAGTGAACGAGGGGTCGTGCTGGAGTGCGAGCGCGACGATGCGCTGCTGGATTGGCTGTGGAATTGTCTCGAGCGATGGACTGAGCGGTGGCATGGTCTGCTCGAGCTCCTGGTGCGCGCGAGCGAGCGTAACAAGCGTAACAAGCGGAAGAGATAAGTGGGGCAGGTTGTCCTCCTGGCATACACCCAGCGACCGCTTTACCATGGTAAGTGGGCCTCTTTTGGCTCAAAAAGACTCCTAGCTGACATACAATACCGCCCGCCCAACTCCTACGCTTCGCCGTCCCCTCCTCGTCACTCTGCCTTACCTCATCCTCGCCACCCCTTCACTTATGACAACGACACCTTGCGACTGATCCGGCACGCCCGACGTAACCCTCGACACCTTCACAGGTCTGCGCAAAGTGCGAGAAGAAGATCGCAAAGGAGCGTGTCGCCGCAACAGACGTCTGGTCCGCACCAGGTTCTTCCGGGCGCAAGATTGGCGAGAACAAGCTGCTGTCAGCCAAGGCGCGGTACTCACCGTATGCACCTGCAACGTCTGGATCTGGGTCGGGCACAGGGGCGAAAGGCAAGGGCAAGGGCAAGGAGATGGATGTTGCGGGCGGGAAGGGAGGAGCGGTCGGGCGGTGCGAGGTGTGCAAGACCGTCGTGGCGAGACCAGGAGCGAGATACTGTCAGGGTGCGTGCGGTCGCTGAGCTGCGCTTCCTGCGACGGTGTGCTGACCTTTGCCCGTTCCTCTTCTCCTCTGCTTGATTCATCCGTTCTTTCCAAACGCCTGCCCTTCGGCGCGTTTCCGATTGCTGTATATCCAGGCTGCGCCTACAAGAAAGGTCCGTGCCCACTTTCCCTCCCTCTCCTCCGCTTCCGTACTTCCGCCTTGCCTTCCTACGCGATGCTGACTCCTCGTGTCCTTGCGCTTGCCCGAACAGGTCTCTGCGCACTGTGCGGCAAGCAGATCCTCGACGTCTCGGGTTATAAGCAGAGCATGCGATGAAGTCCTGGGAACCTCCTGCGGCCCTTTCCTCCTCTCTTGTCGTCAACTTACCGCTCGTGTTGTATCGCCGTTTTCTCATCCATCGCATTAGCATCGTCACATCCATCGAGACGCCTTGCCCGACGGCGAGAGCAAGTCGCAAGTCAAGCGGCGGCGTTTCCTCGTAGCTTGCCTTTCTCACACCCACTCCTTTTGAGCACCTCCGCAAGCTGTGAATCAGAGCCTGTTGTGGCTTGCGCAGATCGTTGCATCCACTTCTAGTCTCTCCCCGCTATCTTCGTTGACTCCCTCGCCAAGTTGCGCTTCTCTCAGCCGCTCCTTCTCTCGGTCGCGCCTTCCGCACGCTCACCCAACCTGTCCCGGTCTCCCAACAGTCCGGATCTGGAACGTAGCTGCCGGGCTCAATATACACATCATCAGCACGTACTCTGCAGTGAAGAAGAGAGAAGGATGGGAGGAGGGAGACGGAACGCACCCTGCGGAAGACCGCTCGATTCGCCTGTTACGGTGCTGGAAATACCGAGCGTTGAGAGGGCACCGCGGATCAAGCCGGATGGGAAGGCGAGAGTCTGCGATGTTGTGCGAGCGAGACGACGAAGGGAAGGAGAGTAGAGGCGAGTCAGCGTCTGCGTGGAGGGCCGGAGGAACGGTCGGACAGCGATGGTCGTGGAAGCCCGACGGTGTGAGAGGATGAAGAGGAGCTCGGCAGACTTACGAGGCCGACCCACCGCCTCAACTGCTTCTCCTCCTCCGTCTCTCCCTTCTTCCCCGCCGCTCCTGCACCCTCTCTTCGTGGCGGCACGCTCACGCCTCTCAAGCCTCTCAAACTCGTATCCAGCACAACCCAAACACCCCTGTGGTTCGTCCGCAGGTTGTCGACTTGTTTATCGAATGCCGAGACCCAGACGTCTTTGCATACGAACTTGATCGCCTCAAGTGGATCGGGCGTCGTCGGTGGAGGTGTGTAAGGTAGCGATGGGGAGAGGGAGGTTGGAGTTGGTGTTGGGACCGAAGGGAAGCGGGGACGGTCGCGGGTTAACCTGCAGGACGGAAGAAAAGTCAGACTGGGTCTCTTGCACTAAGAGAAGGCGAAGGGTACGCACCGCTCTGCCATCGCCCAGCCAACCTTGAGACCGAGTCCCTCCAGCTTCTTCCGCACCTCCTCGTCGACCACCTCGTCCTCGTGTTCCTTCGCCAGGTCCGCTCCGTCTACCTTCTTCTTCCCCTTCGCGCCACCGCTCGACCCTGATAGACCCAGTGAGGCCAGCTCCGCCTCGATGGAGTCATGCTCGCGTTTTCGCCGCTCAAGCGCCGCTTTCGTAGAGTCGATTAACGTTCGGATCGTCTGTTCGTCCCGACAGCGTCTCGTCAGCTCGGTTCCGCGTCAAGGGAGAGAGCGAACTGCACCTCTTGTTCAAAGAACCCGACTAGCCGCACATCTACGGTGTGTTGCGGCGGATCTGCGAGGGCGAGGAGCGGGGGCGTGATGAGGGACGAGGAGGAGCGGTTGGCGCTGGGCGTGCCGGTGGAAGACAGGAGCGCTTGTAGCGGTGCTGGCGAGGCCATCTGAGCTGGACGAGGACCCAGCAAAGCGAGTGAGCGACGGTCGGCAGGCAAGAGTTGCCCTCCCCACCTCGCCACCTTCTTGGACCACGACATCTCACTTCCGCCTTGCACATCTCGCTGAACTCGCCGCTGCAATGCCTGACGCCTGCCACACAGACTGACGCCTGGACTTGGCAAGTTGCTCAAATCCCCCGCCGCGTTCTCGCGCCGACTGCCCCTTCAGACTCGAACAGCGTAGATGAGGAGGTGTCGAGCGGTAGAGCTACCGGTGCGTCCTTGTCGGTCAGTCATAGAGTAGGTGCGGCACGGACACTCGACTCGTTTACTCGCGCAGAACCGGCCGCCAGGCGAAGTGGACCAGCTTCTCTCCTCAGCCTCCCAGACGAGCAACTCGAGCAGGTCTACCGAGCGATGTACCGCATCCAAGCATCGACAGGAAGTCGTTGCCCTAGGGGCGCCAGCGATCGATGCCGTCCACCAGCCCTCTTCTTGTCTCAAAGCATCTACGACACCGGACGAGCTATCTGGTTTGCCTGTTGGTCTGATGTGGAGGGATGGACACGAGCCATGCACCTCCTGGACATTGACGACGACGCGCCCTACATCAAGCCCTGGTCACCCTTTGTTCCGGATGCCGGCTTCGACTTCGTCCTTCTCCGCTTGGTAAACCTCCCCTCCCTCGACCTGATGTTCGACGACGAATGCAGCATTGTCTCCGTACCCAAGCTCCTGCCCTACCCCAGAAACTTCGCCTCTCCCCGCATAGCGTCCAAAGTGCCAGACGACGGGTACGTACACTTGCGCCTTTGCGACTATTCCCAGGAGTTCAGCCTTGTGCTGCTGTCCGCCCACATCACGCACCTCAAGCTCGAATTATGCATCGGCCATTTTGTGGCGTTTCCGCACGCTACCTCCTCTACTTTCCCGAGCTTGTTTCTCTCGAGCTCCTGCTATCCGGCGGACGACAGAGTGGTCACGGACGAAGCGCCGTTCGCAACCGACTCTCAGATGCTGAAGCTTTTCAGCTTGTCGCTCTCGGGCAAGCATCTAACGGGACTCTTTCGCACAAGGCCGTGTACCGGTGTCTAAGTCTTGACATTCGAGATCGACATCACGGCATCGCCTGTCAAGATCCCCTAGTCCCGCTCAAGAAGCTCACGCTGACGCGAATGCCCGATCCTTCGGGCGGCGCAGCTTTCAAGCAGTGACTTGAAGACATCGCGGAGAGTCTTGTGCGTTTCAGCTTCTTGCGCGCGTCACTCGAGCTGATGCTGTCTCTTCTGCAGTCAACCCGCCTGGTCCTTCATGCACCTTGGCCTGATTGACCGGAAGAGGCCGCAGTACTACCGCATGATGGACGCAAACCCGGCGCTTGTCGAGACGCGGCGTGCTCGACTCTCACGATTGACGAGGCCTGGCTCGGCATGGTCGAATCGGGCGCGACAACTTCCCGTCCGCATGTCACAAGTCTGAATCTGAGGTGCGGGATCAGATACGCACACGACGAGCAGGTGTGTTGTGCGACAATCTCCTGTCGAAAGTAGCTGACGCCCAGCACCCACAGTTCTGGTCCGACGTCTTCAACTTTCTCTCTTTGTACCCACAATTAGTCGTCATGAAGCTTGAAAGCTTCGACTTGACTATTGTAGCGACATTGGCTCGATATTTCCGACGAACCAACCCAGGCGTCGCGGAAGGCTCGACCAGTACTTCTTCGAGACGCCCGCCTGCCTCGTCAAGCTTGCCTCGACGAAGATTTCCTGGTTCACCCGGAGGCCGAGAAGGGGGAACGCCGGCATTTGGAGAAGTTGCGGCACGACTGGTGGAGGGCGTCGGAAGAGGAGAACTTCGTCTGCGAGGCCCGATGCTTGATGGTGCGTTCCCTGCCTAGATCACGACGCTTTACTGTACGTCGTTTGCTGTCGGCGGCTGCAAAGCACGCTTCGTCTGCCTCAGTCCGGCCAACCCAGCCTCGAGCGAATTGATCAAAGAAAGCAATGCAGGTCCGCGCCCCTTTCGAAGAGTGGCGTCTGGACGACCCTCGAGCTGGCTGTTTCAAGGTCACCAGCGCTGAATGCAGCCTTACGAAAGCCACGAGCGAGCAACGTCGTTTTCATCGCTCCCGAAGAGGTCTCCCTCCGTCACTCGGCTCACATCGCATCCTGCGCCCGTTTGAGCCATGCAGGGCGCGCTGAAAGTGCTTTCTTCGGAAGAACAAACGCGACCGCAGCGCACGGTCTACCCTGTGCCCGAACTGCAACCTGTTCTCCCCGGACCGCCAACATCGACCGACTACGCTTCCTTCGCCTCGCCTTCGAATGTGCTCTGCATCGACAACGGAGCGACTACGTTGCGGGCAGGCTGGGGTGCCGAGCGGGATCCGCGTATCGTGGTGGAGAACGTCGCGTCGAAGTACAGGGACCGGAAGTTCAATCAGCCCGTCGTGCTCGCTGGCGGGGAGGTGTACGTGGATGCGACGAGCAGAGCACATGTGCGGACACCGTTCGAGGGCGACACGGTCTGCAACTTCGACGTCATGGCACGCCAGCGTTCTCTTCCTTCTCGAACGCGAAGCGGGGCGCATGCTGATACTGCTTTCCGTCCCTCAGGAGAACATGCTCGATTACGTGATGCTCAAGCTCGGCGTGGACACGGAGACCCTGCAGAATCCGGTTGCCATGACCGAGACGCTCTGCAATCCTGCCTACTCTCGCTCCCGTGCGTTCGGCTTCCTTCGCCTCACGTCTGCACTTCCTGCCCACTTGCTCACCCCGCTTTTCCTTGCAGTTATGACTGAGCTCCTCTTCGAATCCTACTCTGCGCCCGCCGTCTCCTACGGTGTCGACTCGCTTCTCTCCTTTTACGCCAATTCACCAAACCCGCCAACCGGCGACGCCCTCGTCATCTCCAGCTCGACAGCGAGCACGCACGTTGTTCCTGTGCTCAGTGGACGAGGTATCCTGAAAAGCGCGAAGAAGTACGTTCCGTGCTCTTCCGCTTCGGCCGACTTTGCCTGAGCTAACTCTGTGGCTGTTTCTCCTTCTCTCAGGCTGAATTGGGGCGGCACGCAGTCGGCAGATTATCTGCTCAAGCTCATGCAGCTGAAGTACCCCGCTTTCCCGGGTCGCCTCACAAGCTACCAGTCCAGCGTACGTCCTCCGTCCCGCTCACACGCAGCGTCTGTCAATCGATCGCCAACTCACGTTGCCCTCGCACTCAGATCATCTACCGCGAGCACTGTTACCATGCCCTCCCCTCCTACGCATCCGTCCTCACCGACCTCGCCGCCTCCCCTCACAACCTCGTCGCGCAAGACCGCATCGTGCAGTTCCCCTTCATCCCCCCGACGGCGAGCGAGCAGACGGAGGAGGATCTCGAGCGGCAGAGGAGGAAGAGGGAGGAAGCGACACAGAGGTTGAGGGACACGGCGGCGAAACAGCGGCAGGAAAAGGTTCGTCTGCCCCACACTTCGTTCGCATCATTCGCTGACGCTGACGAGTGGTCTTCTGTAGCTCGAGCGACAGCAGGAGGAGATGATTGCCTTCACCGAGCTCCGCCAAGCCCGCACTACGACGTCCAAACCAGACTACGAGCGCAGGCTAAAGGACGCAGGGTTCTCGTCGACGTCGGACCTCGAGGAATACCTGAAGAAATTGGACAAGAGTTTGACGCGCGCGCGGAATAAAGAGCTCGGTATCGAGGAGCAGGAGAACAAGGTGCGTTACTGTCCTGCTGAAGTGACCGCGCGAGTCCAGCCACTCACCTGCCAATCCGGGGACAGGAAGCGCCTTCTTTTCCGCTCATCGACGTCCCGGACCACCAGCTGAACGAGGAGGACCTCAAGGAGAAGCGGCGGCAGAAGCTGATGAAGGCTGGCTACGATGCACGGATTCGCTTGAAGGCTGAGAAAGAGGAGGAGCGGCGGCAAGTCGAGGAGGAGCGGCGACGAGACGAGGAGCTGCGGACGAATGACTTCCCGAGGTGGCTCGAGGGATTGAGGAAGCAGCATGAGGTACGCGGTCGCGCTCATTGACGTTGCCTTGTGATGCTTTCGCCGACGCGCAAGCTGACGTCTCTCTCGATTGGTAGGACATCCTCGAGAAGATCAAGGAACGCAAGAAGCTGAAGGAGCAACTCGCCGACCGCAAGTCGCTCGCCGCGCAGAATCGCATGAAGTCGATTGCCGGTCTCGCGGCGGACGAGCAGGCGGGCAAGAAGCGTAAGAGGAACGATCAAGGTGTGTCGCCTTTCATCACTGCCGCTGATCGCCTCCTGACCGTTGACGTCGCTCTCGCAGACGACGGTTTCGGTCGCAGCGACGCAGATTGGGCTATTTACCGCGAGATCGTACGTCACCGTGTCTTGTCAGTATTCTGGTCGAAGCTCATTTGGCTTCCGCAGGGCACCGGCGACGACTCGGAGGACGAGGAGGACGAGCAAGAGGCGCTGAAGACGGTCGAGGCGCGCTTACTCAAGCATGACCCGAACTTCACCCTCGACGACACGGCTCAGCGACAAGCAATGCGCAAGAACCAGCTCATCAACGCTTTCGTACATGGTCTCGCGCCGGACGATCCGCTCGACACGTACGATCCGGAGAACGTCGAGCACACGTCCCAGCTGCATGTAAACGTCGAGCGGGTGCGGGTGCCCGAGGTGGTCTGGCAGCCGCACATGGCGGGTTTGGACCAGGCGGGCCTGTCGGAAGTCGTCGAGCACGTCCTGAAGGGATTCTCGGAGAGCGAGCGGCGGCGATTGACGCAGGTGCGCTCGGCGGACGCTTTCGGTCTCTCTTGACGCCGCTGACGTCCCGACCTGCGCAGAACATCTTCGTCACCGGCGGCAACACTCTCGTGCCGAACTTTGACGCCCGCCTCCGCCTCTCCCTCCAGCCTTCGCTTCCGGTCGGCCATCCCCTCAACATCATCCGCCCCTACGATGTCCACCTCGACGCCTGGCGCGGGCTGTCGAAGTGGTCGGCGTCGAGCTTGGGGAGGAAGGCGTTCGTGACGAGGGCCGAGTACGACGAGAAAGGTGCGGACTGGTTCAAGGGGCATGGGTGGGGAAACATCTAGTTGCCTGCATATCTAGCAATGCACGAAGACGCACGATGCGAGCGCTGCGCGCAGTCGGACTCGATGCGTGGACGGAGTTGGCTCGGCGAGGAATCCAATTTCGCTCGCTGAAGCTTCACTCTCTGTCGCCCTGATCGCGACCACTGTTCTCAAGGCGGGAGAGAGCTCATATATACACAAAGCCTGCGTGACAGTCGACATGCAATGCTACCAATAGCCGTAAACGCTCTGTCCCCAGTCCTCCTCCCTGCAGCGCTCGACCCTGAACTCTGTCCGTCCGACGTAGCGCATGGCACGCACCACAGTCTTCTCTTTGTCCCACTCCAGCTGTAATGCTCGAACCTGAGTACATTGAGATAGGCCAAGACGTCGACGAGTGTCGAATGGTTGCTTGCCAGCTATGCAGGGCCTGTCCAGGCGCGGCATACTAGCAAGAATCTCGGCTTAGCGGCATATTGGGTGATGCGTCGATTCCTCGGCCAGGGAGATAACGATGTCAGTGAGTGCTTCGAGCTGTGTGGCTGCTGCAAGGGCAAGCCGGACAGGGTGAAGGACATTTTTGAAGCTGAAAAAGAGGTGTTGGATGTGTCGCTTGGCATTGGGACGATCGAGGACGAAATCAAGCTTGTGGTCGAGCGTCGTCATATCACCGTTCAAGATCAACATGCACCGCACCACCATGATGGTAAGACCGGCCCGGTGATGCGCTTGCTCAGAAACAGGAGGCCAATCCGCGGACGGTGGGAAGCGAAAACGGCTTCGCAAATGACTGCGAGAAGCTCATCCGGCAGATCCAGGAGACCAGTCGGACAGTGGACGTTCCTGTGCGACTGCAGGTCAGTTACATTTCGTGTATTCCTCTTCTCGGAGTGCTCACTCACCAGGGGTCCATCTTGCAGTTCGAGCTGCCCTAGAGGAGAACCGGCTGATGGCGCTTCGTTAGTGGACGGACTAGCACCCACCGTATCCTTTGAGGCGCCAGCATAGTTGCAAAGCATTTGAGCAGCGCTTCGGGTGAGAGCACCGGCAGAGTAGTGAGACGTTGAGGGCGAAGGAAGGGTGAGCGAACATTGCGCCGATACGTCTCCCTCGCCTTCTCGTTCGAGACTGCTCGGCTCTCTGACTGCTTTCTGGAGCTGCTGGCAAGTGGCCATGCCCAAGCGATCGCGACTTGGCGTCTCTCACGACACGCTTCCGTCTTCATCGGCTCGCGGTGGAGCTCGAGGGGACAGCGCGGAGACGAGAGCATTGGAGTGCGGCATGGGCAGTCGCAAACTCAAGTTTGAGGATGAACGGTGAGTCAAGTTTGTCCAGGACTTGCCGGGCGAGGCAGAGGAGCAGGAGTGGGTCGTCTGGCAGGCGGTGGCGAACCTCGTTCCTGTCACAGGGCAGTGGGCGGGCGGACAGTAGCTCGTATGACACAAAGAACAGTCACTGATTTAGTGTACCCGCAGACGACCGCCGATAGGAACCCGAACGGCCGTCTTGCCGCTCCTTTCCCTCGAAAGCTCGCTTTCCGAGGAGATCCTCATTCGCTGCCTGTCTTTCCTGGGCGCGCAAGATCTCGCTGTCGTTGCGCGAGTGTCGAGCGCATGGAACCGACTCTCACAGGACCCGCAGGCGAGTTGCGAGCCACCCTTTCCGTCCGTTCCTCGCGACTGACCCGTCTGCCTCCGCAGCTTTGGCGCGACCTCTACCTCCGAACGTACGCTTCGGCAGCGAATCGACGACAAGCACTGTACGGCGGCGGGATCGAGCGGAAACGACCATGGCGAGAACTGTACAAGGTCTCGACGAACTGGCGCAGCGGAACTGCTCGAGCCAGCATGCTCGGCAAGAGTCTTCGCAAGGCTGTGCTGCCGGATGCTCCGCCAGCGGATCTCGCTGAGCTGACGAACGATGGTGGCGAGCTGGCGGCTGGTCCGTCTGAACGAAGACCGCCGGCACAGCTTCGCTCGACCCGGCTGTCTAGCTCGCGCCAAGATGTCGATACAATTCTCCAGTTCCACCAGCACTACATCCTCAGCGCATCTCGCTTACCCATCAGCAACCCCTCGACCGTACCTCCGTCCGTGACGGTCCACCAGACTCTTCCATCCGGCGGTTCTGCCGTAGTCGGCAGCTTCTCCTCAACGCGTCTAGCGGACTTCTTCACCGCCCGACCTGGCTTCCGTCCTCCACTCGCAATCACTGACGTCCGGCTCGACGAAGCGCACGGGCGAAGCGACTCGATCCTTTGCGCCGTGTTCTATTCGACAGGACAATGGTTGCTCTTCCGCCTCACCTTTGCCAGCTTGACATCGCCTTCGCTCCCATTCGAGGCGGAAGAAGTCTTCGCCTCGCTCGCCATCACCTCTCCACCTTCGCACCCTCTTTCTGCCGCGCCAGCGCCCGCACTTTCCCCGTCACCCTTCGACCCCATCTCCCTCGCGCGCCTTCACTCGCCCCTACTCGTCACGCTTTCCGATTCACTCACACTGCGGTTCATGCGAATCGATGAGGCGGAAGACGGAAAGATTGAGGTGGACGAAGCGGAGACGCCGCTGCAGAGTCGGGAGGACCGGGCGCCTGTCGTCCTCGACGTTTTGGAGGAGTCAAACGACCTGAACGAGGAAGAGGGCGCGTGGTTGGGCAAGAAGAGGGATGAGATGGGCGAGCAGAGATTCAGGGTCTCGCTCGCTTACTCGATGTCGGTCTTTCCTGCGAGTTGGACGGTTGGC
Organism: Rhodotorula sp. S30-09; assembly: GCA_023628235.1. Lineage (NCBI taxonomy): Eukaryota > Fungi > Basidiomycota > Microbotryomycetes > Sporidiobolales > Sporidiobolaceae > Rhodotorula > Rhodotorula sp. S30-09. The sequence goes on from JAMALD010000007.1 coordinate 436,892, forward strand.
ATCCAAGAATTCACAGTCGCCGTCCCCCCTCCGCGCCGTGGCGTACTGTCAACCGTTCGTGTCTCGCGGAAGATGCGCATCTCAGCTCGGCACGCAACAGCAGCTCCGATCCATTCGCCTCTTCCCTCGGCTCCTCGACGCTCTGCTCCTCTCGCAACTCGGTCTCCGCTGGCAACGCGGGTGCCGACGTCCCGCTCACCGGTGACGAGTATCGAGCATTCGCATCCGTTCATTGTCACGAGTCGGGTGGACAATACTCTCGACGTCTACGAGATTGTCTCTCGTTCCGCCCCGTCTTCCGTCCCTCCATCCGAATCGGCGATTCCTTCACGCCCCACAACCTCCGGCATCCGCCTCAATTTCCACCCTCCCTCCGTCACTGACCCCCTCTCACCCCTCTCCCCTCCGCTCCGAGTCGTCCACCGCCGGACCCTTTTCGGCCATACCGCCCGCGTAGCCAGCGTTGCTCTCCTCCCTGAGCCAGGAGCGGGCGAGGCAGATGAAGGGGGCGTCAAGTGTGTCTCGGCGGGCGATGATGGAATTGTGAAGGTTTGGCATTTGAGTGCGTCCAATGGCGTGGAGGGACGGAAGAGAAGGAGGAAGGAAGGGGGGGAGGTGGTGGTTGATGTGAGGGCTGTCTCGGATCCGGACCAGTTGCAGGAGGACGAGGGAACGGAGTGGCAGCGGCTTAGGGAGAAGCGGAGACGAGGCAACGACAGGCCGCAGAAGGTCAACCGTGTGTGGGTCGACGAAGACAAGATTGTCGTTGTCGGCGCTGAGGCAGGCGAGAATGGCGAGGAGTCTGTCCGAGTACTCCGCTTTGATTAGGGAGTGGTTCTTACTGGATTACAATCTGATCACAATAGCACTGCCACCTCTGTCCCTGAGCGAACCGTTCCCCACGTCGCGGGAAGGTCACTTGCTCGCCTCCGCTCCTCTCACGCTGCGTCGCGCGAGATGGCAGCGCAACTGACGCTCACAGACACTCGCACAGACTCGACATCGACCACCTCGGGCGATCCAGCGAGCCCCGCGTTGTCGTCGCGTCAGGAGGGGTCAAACTCGAGGAAACAGGTCTGCTTCCACCCGCTCGCGCTCTGTATCTCGACTGCACCCGATGGTGAGATAGAGAAGGCCATGGCACAGGCTGCCAAGGAGGAACTGGCACAGCGCAGGCGGGTGTTGGGGATAAAGACCTACTGGTGCGTCCCGCGAACCCCTCCAGTCTTCACTCTCCCGCTTGAGCTGTTTTTGAGCTGCGTACAGCATTGAAGCACCTGCAATGGGCGATATGACTTCGTCGGCGTGGCATTCGGTCGTCAACGGCTTTACGTCCTCACTCGGACCATACCTCGCCTCTCCCTCGTCCAGCCGCGTAAGGGACGACTCGCCTGACCGTCAGACAGGCCGACGAGGCTCGCGCTCTATCTCGCCCAGCACGAACCGGGCGAGGGCAGAAGATGATCCGACTTTCATCCCGAACCCGCCGACTCGTCTTACGGTCAAACTCCCCGCTCTCAAGCGCACCTGCTCGTCTTCATGCGCTAAAAGCACGTGCAAATCCATCCTGCGCAAGAAGCCAGAGCGAGGTTGCTCCCTCCCGCCTATCGACGATGAACCGGAAGCCTCGACTTCCTCTCAGCGACACCCTCACTTCCCCCCTCTCTCGCCTACAACTTCCTCCGCTCCTACCCTCGCTCGCCCGCTTCCTTTCGCCAACCCTGACCGATCAAACCGCCGCCGTTCCTCCTCCCTCCCCGCGACCGTCAGTCCCGATGCAACTCTCATCCCGCTCTTACCTTGCTGCGCAGCCTGCGAGCGCGCTACCCTCTACGGTTGTTCCCCTCCCTCTTCCATCCACTCCTACACTGAGAAGTGGTCCGCCGGTGCACTGAAGAAGCGGGCACAGGAAAAGCGCGCTGAGGAAGAGCGGGAGAAATACCGCGCCGAAGCCGAGCGTAGCCGGAAGAGTTATGCCGGCGGTAGTACGTGTGGGACGAGAAGGGTCGGGTTCGAGCGGGAGTGGAGGGAGAAGGAGGAGGAGTGGGCCAACAGTCATTTGGGTGAGTTGGTCGAGAAGCAGGGTGGGGTGGACGAGCTGGATCGGGTGAAGAAGCGCGAGCGGAGGGAGAGACGTGCGTCACATGAGGAGGAGGAGGAGAAGGGAGGGATGTCGGACGTGGAGCACGAGGAGGAAAGATCGGGCGAGCAGAGAATGGCTGCCTCGCTTTCACGTCCGATGACCATCGTCGCAGAGCCCGTCAATTACGACGACGACAAGGCACAAGTCGCAAAGCCTCCGCCAATGTCACCAGCGCCGGCGCCTGAAAAGTCGACTCCACCGGCCGATAGTCCTTCCGCCGCCCTACCTCTCCAACCTGCTCCTCCTCACGTAGCCGACTCTCCCTCCACGACCGCCGCGACGCCGGCACCCGCTACCCCTCGGCCCCCTCCAGTCCGCCGCCTCTCCTCCGCCGCCGCCTTCTTCTCCCAACGCCTCGCCTCAGCAGTCGGGTCTGGTTTGACGCATGTGCCCGTTAACGCGCCCGGTGTACGGACTGGGTTCTGAGTAGCTCTTGTGTTGCGCAACCCATCTCGCTTGATGTGCAGAGACTTGAGGAGAAGGGAGGGTTGCGATTGCGAAAGTTGCGATTGCGAAAGTTGCGAGAGAGAGGGGTTTGGGAGAGATGCACGTCGTCGTCGAATGTAAGACCGCTGCGATAGATTACACGACATATAGAAAGGGAAGGCGCAGCGAAAGGCGCCGCACGCTACTTCCACCACAACGCCGGATGCTTCTCCTCAGTCTGAGCGGCGCGATCGGCGGTGAAAATCGGCTTCTCGTCCCTGCCGCGAATGTCCTGCCTGGGACGCTCGAGACCCGCCTCCGCCTCAATCTTGCGCAACCGCGCCCGCTCCTGCCGGTCGAGCTTCTCATTCTCCCTCTCGCGCCGCATCGCATCAAACTCGTCCTGCTCTTCTTCGACCATCTTTTCCATCCTGCTCCACGCGCCGAGCTGCCTCGAGTCGAAAAACCGACGCTTCATAATCTCCCTCTCGCGATCGTGCGGTCCCTCAAAAGGCTTGTCGCGATAGTGTCCCTGCTCGACGAGGTATTCCACCCAGGCTTCTGCGCGCTCGGCATCGACGCGGACGGCCTCGCCGATCGCCGAGACGAGTTGGTGGACCTTCTCATCGAGGCGGATTCCGCTCGCGCGCATCTCCTCCATCGTCGAGAGGACGCTCTCAACGTCTCCTTCGCTCCACCGCGTCTTAAGCACCTCGACGTACAGCGCCGCACTGCATCCGTTGATGTAGCTGTACGGGTTGGACGCGGCGAGGGAGAAGATAGCGAGTGCGGCGGCGGGGTTGTGGTGCACATCGCGGAGGACGAGGAAGACGAGATGGAGGAGGTCGGGGAACAGGCGGGACATGACGCCTGGTGCACGCTCGAGATGCGTCTTGGGCTCGGTGAACGCCGCGCCGAGGAACTGCGTGTTGACAGGGATCGTAGTCGGGTCGGGGAAGATGCCTCGGTACGCGTTGGGCGACTTGTACCGCGCAAAGGTCTCAGGCGAGAGACCAAAGACGTGCTTCATCGACCACTCGAACAAGTCGACATCGCTCTTGAGCTCGACGAGTTCCTGCTTGAGCTTGTCAAGTTCCAGCTCTTCCTCCTCAGACAAGGACGCCTTGGCTCGCCGCTCCCACCGTCCCGTTCCCTCGTCGAGTCGCAAGCCGGATCGCGGTGCAACCTTGGCGAGGACGGCGCGCTGAACTCGCTCTACGCCAGGCGAGATCGCAGGCGATCCACCGTTCTGCAAGAACAGATCGAAGACGGCTCCGCCCGGCGAGGCGTTCTTGTGTACCGGTCCCTGGAACTTTTTATGATCCGGCGACCCGCCAGACTGTAACGAGCGAGGCAAGATCTCGACAAGCAAGTCTGCGAACGCCTGCGCCTCTGCATTCGACAGCGTCTGTCGCTGCCTCCTTCGCCCGCCCGTCTCGGTCGAGAGGTGCGACAACCGCGAGTGGATGTGGTCGGAGAGATCGGCAGGATTCTGGTCGTCGAGAGTTGCCAGCGGGACGCGGGTAGGGTGGAACTCGGAAGTCGAGGTGAAGGCGTCCTGGGGGAACGAGTACTTCGGCCCGCTGTCGGCCGCTTCGCGCTCCGCTGCCTTGACCAGATTCTTTGTGGCCGACTGAGAGCGTGGCGAGCTGTTCTCGTGGACATCGAGGTAAGTTGACGGTTCTCATCGGGGTAAAGGGACGAGGGAGCGCACGAGGTGAAGCAGCGGCACTGCGGGGTGGCGAGCTGCTTGGCCACGCTTTTGAGCGGTGCAGCGCCCTTCTGAGCGACCTTGTGCATCCTAGAAAGAGAGAGCAAGCAGCAAGTTCAGTGAGGTCTTGAGAGGCGAAGCTCGACGGGAAGCCTCACACATCGACCGCCTACACGCTCGTACAACGATTGACTGGTCTGACTGAAACCACATGGCACAGGCGTGGCAAGACGAGATTCGCCTCGCCCTCCTGCACCGCGACCACCGCGAGCACGCCCTCGCACCCGTCATCGCACACTACTCGCGCCTCGCTCAGCAGACGCTCGCATTGAAAGAGCGAAATATTGCACTCGTGCATGCGGCGCGGACGGGGGGGGCTGGCGGAGGAGCAGGCCAGGGGAAGGACACCGAGTTCGTTCCCGTCTTCCCGACTGTCAACGCGGACCTTACTCACTCCAGGTTCTCTTTCTTGCGAACAGCAGCGCAGTTCATTCCGCCTTGATCATCTCTCTCGAATCACAACTCGCTGAAACCCGCGCCGACCTCTCGGAGCAATACAAAGTTCAGTCCTTGAACGCCCAGCGGTTGCTCTCGCTCACCGACTCGCTCAGGGAGGCTGAGGAACGCGGAAGAGACGAGAGGGACGAGTTAGCGAGGTTGAGGACGGAGGTCGCTGCGCTGAGGGATAAAGATGGCTGGTACAAGGACATGGTCAAGGAGAAGGAGCGGCAACTCGTCGTGCGTCCTCTTCGTACCTTCCGTCTCCTCCTTGGGACATGGCTCGCTCACGTGTGACTGCCGATAGATCCTCCAAGACGAACTCGCCTCTCTGGAACTCGAACTCTCGCAACTCGAACTTCAGAATTCGAACCTCAAGACCGACAACGCCGCGCTCCTGCAACGATGGCTCGAGAGCAAAGCGGAGGAGGCCAATCGGATGAACGAGGCGAATGCGTTTCTGGAGGAGGCGAAGAAGCTGAAGAGGGAGGCGGAAGGTGGTGAAGGGGGCAAGGGGAAGGGCAAGGAGAAGGAGAAGGAGAAGGAGATGGAGGCGATTTGAGGTTGCCCGTGCTGTCGAGTGTTGTGCTGTTCCAGTCCGTGTTCCATCGGTCCTCCCTTGTTGTCGGAAGTACGCAATGCGAAGTGTCCTCATCCTGCTTCTTGAACGGAAAGCGCCAGACCTTCCCGTCCTCCAAGACTCGTCAGTGGATGACGCGACCAATGCGGTGAATCAAGAGTATGCGATTTCCAAGGAATGCGAATGACAGATCAGAGAGACAGACAAGAACAAGCTGCAGTAATGAGCACCCCCGTTTCTGACCTTCAGCGCACCTGCAACCCGTCTACTTGCCCGCCGCACTCCCATTGCGACTCATAGCGACCGAAATGCTTCTCGAGCTGCCTCTCTCGGCGCTCTTCCGCTCCTTCTCCTTCTCCCGTTTCCCCTCCCTCTCCAACCACCGTTGCACCCTCGCCCTATCCACCCTGCTGACGAAGAAACTCCCCCCACCCTCTTTCCAACTCACGCTACGGGGTCCGTAGTGCAAAGCTGGAGCTTGGTTGATGATCGCGAGAGGGGAGTTGGCGTTGTGCGCGGAGAGGGAGAAGTTGGGCGGGAGGAAGGGCTTGAGGGAGACGATTTTGCAGGTGTCGGGGAGTTCGAGGAAAAGCCACGAGAGGCGTTGATTCAGCGTCGAGGTGAAACTGTGAGCATATGGGCGTGTGCGGTTAGTCGCTCCATCTCTCCCGTCAATCCATCTTTCTCCCTCTGAAGAGAGGACGACGGAAGCGAGCGAAACATGACAGCGACGCACACCTCGTTGTTGACCAACACCACGCTCGCGGTCCGCAGAACCTGCATGACCTCGGGACATTCGCAAAAGTCCGCCTCGACGACCTTCATCGGTCCTCCCCCGAGCCCCCACATCCTGAACCTCTTCTCGGCCTCCGCAAGCTGGTCCCGCGCGAGAGAAGAGGCGTGAGGCATATTTTCGAAGCCGTAGGAGGTGGCGCCGGTGCTGAGTGGTGCGAGAACAGGTCAGGCTCGTTGGGGGTGAAGGCACAAGGCGAGTAAACGCACGCGAGAGCGGCTTGAACGATGCAGTTGCCGACGCCCGAGCCAAGGTCGACGAAGACGCTGTTTGGGCCGAGGTGCGTCTTGTCGAAACTGCGAAAGAGGGGTTCTTCCGTTAGCCATTGTTAGACACAATGCGACAACGGTGGCAACACGCAAAGACGATCCGACGCACATCTGATTCATGAACTTGGGCAACAGCTCGCCATAGACGTTGTCCGAGAACGCCTCGTATTTCCTCAAGTCCTCGATGCCCGGTCCGACCGCGCGGTCATAGCATTGCTGGAAGACCTTCGTCCAGACCTTCTCCTTCAACCCCTTCATCGCAGCGATATTGGCTCTGATCAGACCCGCCGATTTGAGCGTCGAGATGGTCGAGTTGTATCGTGCGAGGGCGGCGAGGAAGGAAGGCCCGTCGCGCTTTGCGCGGGCTTTTTCGAGCTGGCGGATGAGAGGCGTGCGGTCTATCTCGGAGGTCGAGATGGGAGGAGGTGTCGAGGTGGTGAGAAGGGCAAAGTCGAGAGTGAAGGGGAGAGGAGAGTTGGCTGCTCCGGAAGGTGCAGGCGACGGCGCGAGACTGGTCGTGCTAGAAGGTCGAGGAGCGAGCTTCTCAGGGACGCTGAAGGCGGAGGGAGTGCCCGAACGAGAGTTCGAGGTCGAGCGGTTGTAGAGGAAGGCGCCGAACGAGGTCTTGCCGGGGGAATGGCCGAAATAGTGCGACGCTTGTTCGGGTGTAAGAAAATGGTCGAGGACGACGAGCACAGTCTGCGAGAGCGGTCACCGGGTCAGCGAATCGGAGAGATCGCGGACGAAAGAATAGCACGCACGCTGATCACGTCCTCGATGGGGTTGTACTCGTCGTCGGACTTCGGTGCGAGAAGAGCGAATCTGTACAAGAAGACCAGCAGGAAGAATCAGTACAAGCGAGTGGCGAAGACTAGCCTATGAACCAAACAGCGAGATCTCTAGACGTACCTCTCCTCTGCGCCGTCTCCAGGCAGCTGAAGCTCTACGGTCGGAATTTCACTGCCCGCCCATTCCGAAGCAGGTCGGTCGGGGTCGTCCAAGTCAACAAAGTCTGCCAAGGGAATCGCTGTTGGTGCGGATTGTCGCAGGAGAGGAAAGATACGAAAGCCAACGCACAGTCTCGGTACGCCCCTCGGTTGTTCTCCACCAGCCAGTCTCCAGACCTGCCCAGTTCCGCTAACGCTGCCTCGGGCAAAGGCTTCGCACTCGGATCTCGCACTGCAATCGCTCCTCCATCTTCCCGCTTGAGGGTCCTTGCGAAGTACTCCTCATCAACACTTGACAACTCTGATTCGGTTTCTTCCGCGTCGGATGAGGTGGAGGGGAGGGAGGAGAGAGGCGAAGAGGAGCGTAGGGTGCCGTTTGAGGTTGACGAGTGCTGCTGTTGTAGAGGGGATGCCGCGCGACTGCCGTTTGTCCCGTATACCTTCAGCCTTCCCTTTCCGTTCGCAGAAGACGTAGAAGAAGACGAAGACGCCTTCTTGACCTTCTTCCGTGGCCGCTCGTCCTCCCTGTCCTCGTCATCTTCGTCGCTCGACAACCCTCGCAGCATGCCCTTCCTCTTCATCTTCGGCATCTGCTTGACCTCCTTCGGTTTCGGCGGAGGTGCAGGGTATTTGTTGATGCTTCGCGCCTGACCAGGTGCAGTCGAGGCGGGAGGTGGTGGCGCGACCGACTTGACGATCGTCACCTTCTTGGTCGTGAGCTGGATGCGAGGCTTCTTTGGCGCTGCTGGCGAGCCATTAGACGCGGTCGGGGGCGAAGAAGCGGAGGAGGACGCGATGGACGAGAGAGGTGAGGAGGGCGGAGGGACTACCGAGATCTTGGGCTTGACGGTGATGCTTGGTACGGGTCGCGAGGGTGTCGAAGATGCCGTAGCTGACTTTGGCAGCGGCCTCGAGTTGGTGAACATGGCGAGGCGAAGTCCGGAGAGATGCCAAATGGAGGATGGGTGAGGGGGAGAGAGGTCGCCCCGGAGTCGTCGGTCGCGTGCACAGCCAGCCACACAGGCACTGGGACTAGCTTTCCCACGCAAGCAGCAGTCTCCGAGCGGTGTGGGAGTGACAAGCGAGAATGAGCCCCTCACGCGAGCGTTAACGAGCGTTCCTCTCACCTGTCTTCCTCGTCAACACCCGCCGCTGTGGCCAGAGTGCTCGTCCTGGTGAAGAAGTACACCCTTTGAGGCTGCTTTGCTGTGCCGTCGAATACGCTCCCTGCCAGCCTCGCTCTTTCGTCCTCTCTTCAACTTCACGGGTTCGTCCTCCTCGCTTTCGTGATACACGGTCGGTCTGGGTCGGAGACAACGCGCAAAGGGCTTGCAGTAGTGGACACAGAGTCTGTAATGGGCGGACCGAGACTCGGCGAGGCAGGCTGCTCGGAGGCGGAAAGGTCGCGGACTACACTCACAGACACCATCAACAAAACGCGACTGACTCGTTCTCATGCGACAGCATCATGGCGCGAGGAAACCAGCGGGACAAGGTGAAGCGCTCATTCCACTCTCTCCATTTCCCTTGGCTTCCCCTCGTCGTTCTCCCCGACGTCGCAGCCGCATCCAGCCTTGTCGTTATTTGATCGAGCTGATGCTTCCTTGGCGCTTTGTACTCTTTTCTACGTCGTACACAGGCGCGCGAAAAGGTCCGTCATGTTCTTCTTCCTTTGGTTGCTCCGGTTCGAGCCATACCTCGTCTCGCTTGCTTTGAATCCTGCCGCCTTTCGTCAGCGAGGCTGACCTCCTTTCTTCCGGCTCTACAGGCACAGAAGAAGGCTGCAGATGCGCAAAAGGGCAAGCGGAACGACGACGGCAAGTCGTTCAAGGCGCGGCAAGAGGCCGACGCGGCTATCATGAGGCAGAAGCAGGTTCGTCCCGCTTCCAACGTCTCTCGGCGGTCCTCCAACTGTGCCGAATTGTTGATCCACGTGACTGGTTTCCGACAGGAAGCAGCAGCGGCGAAGAGGGCCGCCGATGGGGCGAAGGCGAAATAGACGACTCCCTCTCGCCTCTCTCGCATGCCGACTATACCCATTTCGCCTCTCGCCAAGGTTCTACAGACGCTCCTTTCCGACATCTATCCGCAACTGTCGTACACCTCTCTCCCCTAGTTTGGCGCGAACCGCCTCGTCTATCGCATTTCTCTGCAGCTCGCTCTCTCCTCGTTCCTCACTCTCTTTCGCTTAGAAACTCAGAAAGAAACTATTGAAAGCAAATTGCATGTCAGAGAGATACTATCTACCATCCGTCATTGCCCTTAAGCTGCAGAGTGATAGCGAAATCTCTCTGGAAAGTTCGACTCTTCGCACACGCTTGATGCGGCCACACCATGGGCTTGCTCTGCCCCGCTCGAGAGAGGGGAGAGGTGCTTGAAGTGTGGCCGGATAAGGATGGTGGCGGGTGAAGGGAAGGAGGTTGAGGGAGATGAACGGCGACAGGCGAAGCTGGACGGGCAAGGTGGGTGGTGAAGCGAAGCAGAATATGCCGGGCTGGCGACGCGAAGCACGGTAAAGCACCGGGCTGTCGCAGAGGGAGGAGAACAGGCGAAACAGAGTAGGCGGGTCAAAGTCAAGGAGGACAGGCGAAGGAAAAGGGAGTCGGGCGCAGCGGCGTGAGTCGCAGGCGAGGGTGGCCGTTAGAGTGACGCGTGGGCATCGAGCCAGTCGTATGCGGCGCAATCAGCGCGTTGAGAAGCAAAGAAATGTTGCACCCCCTCTGCACCTCGCACCGCACCGCGCACAACCGCGAACGGCGGCGCCTAATCATGCAGGCGAGACGACTCCCTCGCTTCGTATCGTTATATGTCGAGGGAGCAAAGGGGTGTTCGTCGGTTTTGGCATCCAGTTTGACCCCCGCACCCGAATGGACGGCTTTGAGGGCGCATCTGGGGTGGGGCTTCGATGGAGCCGAGAGTGGAATGGAAGGTGGTCTGAAGGCCGAGAGAAGCTGAGGACGAGACGTAGGTCGATGGAAGAAGAGGTCGGCAACGAGATGAAGCGATGTTACGACAACAATTGTCATACTGCGAGTCCCGCGGTATGGGCGAGGGGCGAATCGAACGTCTAGGGCGAGCAGTCGCGATCTGCTGCCTGCTTGTCGACATGCCGTCGAATCTGTGCGGATCGACGAATCAGCCAACAACGGGCGAGATGCAGCAAACCCAACTCACCAAGCTCAACCATCGTGCTGCTTCGCTCGCGCCCTCCTCTCTCTTCGCGTCGCGAGCTTCGCGATCTGCGATTCGAGCAGCACGCCGGAATCGCTCTGTCGCCTTCGAGAAGAGGTTGGGGGAAGCGGCAGCGATTGCTGGTAGCAGGATTGAGTAGTCTGTGTCTATGCGAATGCGAACCGCAGTCAGCTTCGTTGAACAAGTACGGGGGACGGGAAAATGTTCCGCACCAGCGTCGACGGGACCCTCGCCCAGCCCGTTCACGCGAGCATGTTTAGCAGATTGGCTTGAACGACCGTTCCGCCGCTTTCGCGAGGGGCCGTACTCGTCCTCTGAAGACGAGTCGGAGTTTTCTGAGGCGGAAGAAGCGCGGGTGTGAACAGTAGAGAAGTTCGAGGGCTGGGCGGTCAGGAGAGCGAGGAGGCCGTAGAGGGTATTGAGTTTGACCGAGTCGGTGTAGGGCTGGTTGTCGAGGTAGCTGCAGACATCGTCTCGGGCGAGATCAGCCAAAGCGAGTGAGGGGAAGGAGCGAAAGTAGCGAACGCACGCGTCGAGCTCGTCGAGGGCAAACTCGGCGCGGCCGGCAGCGACGAGGGCGAGGATGTACTCGTTGAACTTGTCGACGCGGTCCACCCTGCCCTCCTGGCAGTACTTGAGCCACTCTGCGCGCTGCGCGGCCCGCCAGCGCTGCTCCTCCTTGTCGTCGTCCGCTTCGCCGCCCCCGATCCTCATCCGCTCGATGACAGCCGCGCCAGTCCGCCAGAGCACGCTCAGGTGCACCTCCTTGCAGCTAGCGAGCGCTCGCCATGCCCGCGCGATCCGCGCAGACGTCTCGGGCGACGGGGACAACGTGAGGAGGTGCGTGAGTATGTTGTACAGCCGGACGACGTGGCCGTTGCGGGTTGAGATGAGCGGGAGGAGCGACGCCGGGATGTGTTCAGGCGTTCGGGGCCCTCGTGGAGGCCGCACAAGCGGGTTGTGCAGCCGAGACTGCGAGTAGGCCATCGACAGAGGGAAAGGAGCGAGGAGGCGAAATTGCAGGGTCAACCCGCTTGCGGGGCCTCTTCTTTCTCATCCTGGCCGTAGGGACGCTGTTTCCAGGAGGGTTGGCCCGCTATTTGCCTCGTCGGGCAAGAGAGGCGGCTGCGAAAACTCTCGGAAGTGCTCTTTTCGCCAAATCTCGACGAGCACAACGACACCAAACTCCTCGTCTAGCCTGAATCAACGTCGAGGAGCTGAGATGCATTTCGTCTAGTATGCCCGAGCCAGGCGGCAGGCGGCGACAGAGGCAAACGCTGAGGCAAAGGAAGAAGAGGTGGGAGGATTGGCGACTTCTCGTCGTTACAGGGCTGGCGAGCCGTCGCGGGTATGGTACAGAATGCTCGGGTATAGTTCTTCAGGCACGTGTGATCAGCTCTTACTCGGCAATGCTGTGTCGCCGCGGAAGCAACATGAGCGAGAGCAACGTACCTGCAGCCTCGATGCTCCATCTGACCTCAATCTGCCCTCTTAGACGTTCGCTCCGATCGCGCAGAACGCGAAGACAAGTCCATAACCGCCAAAGATGCTCGCCAGTCCGCCTACGGCCAGCTCGGAGAGGGGGAGAGTCGACTTGCTCCGTAGCCTGTTCCGCACACGCCGTCATTGTCAGCAGCCGAGTGACGGAAGCGCCTAGCGCTGCATCGAGCATATCTGAATGAACTCACGTCGAGAAAAAGAACGTCAACGCGAATGCGATGGCGAGAAAGAGAATCGAGAGCGGCTGGAGTGATGAAAGAGACAGGAAGGGCTGGAAGGGGGGGAGCGACTGGTGCTCCAGCTGAGTGGGTTCGGCGGTCAGTCTGGCAGTTGAACGAGATTACTGGACCCACTCACCTGCAGCGCGGCGTATGTGGAGGACATGGTTACCGTCCGACTCTCCCCTCCCCAAGACCGCCCCCTACTTGTCCGCTTTTCTCGCTCGAAGCACTGCTGCGATGGTCTCGACTCACTCTTCTATCGCGGTGAGCGAGGCATCAATTTCCCTCTCAGCGATGGAGGAACTGCCGACGATTCATCCTCGACACCTTCGGGAGGAGGAGGGACGGTCGACGTGGCTGCGAATGGATCGTCAGGTGCGCTGGTAGGTCTAGCTTTTGACTAGACGTCCACCGATCGCACTCGCGCTCACTGAATCCGCTTACTCGCCAACCGGCCTGTTGAGCCTTTCCGTCGAGCTGCTCGCGGGCGTCTGGGAAATCGTCTTCACGGATCTGTACGGAGACTGGCCTTTCCGCACCATTCTCGTCAATCGAAGGATCTGTCGTGTCACACACCCAGTGTGGAATCGGCGATTCTACATCGAGGGAGATGCAGCGTCCATCGACAGCCATGTCGCCATGTTGTTCCGGCATCCATACGAGCGAGGCCACGTACGTCATCTGGTCGTCGACATCGACTATACCACACCTCCACTTCGCTCCATACTTGCCGCGATGAACCAGCGGGTGCTCCTCAAAATGCTCGTGCTGCAAGCGGACGCCGACACGGCAGCTCTCCCTTTCGACGTATACCTGCTCGACATCGCCGGCATCCCCACACTGCGAGAGCTGACTGTCACTGTGCATCGTACGACTCCAATCAGGCGACCTCCGCCATTCTTTCCAGCCCTACGCGAACTCCGCATCTGCAGCGGCCATCTCGCAATATGGACCCTCCAAGGGAGAAACCCAGGTCTCGATGCTCTTGATTTGGCTGTGGTCGAAGGCCAACCCGTCCCATGCATTCTGTGGCGGACCCTTCGATGCGTGTACCTCGAGCTGCCACAGTCGGACGTCATTCAAGCTCGCGCACTCCTGGAAGGCTTAGGGTCCTCCGACGAGAATGTGCGGGAATTTTGGACTCGCAGCTGGATGGATCAGCTGAACTCGCTTAGGCAGGGTGAACTCGCTTCCCCGCCCGGCTTCGCGAGTTGAGCATTCGCTTAGACGGCTAATACGCCTCGGAAAATCCGGCAGAAGTCAAAAATGTCCATCAAGAGCTACTTGACCCGCTCATCAAGACGGGCGTTGGGCGCCTGAGGATTTACGAACCCTCCGGCGAGGATTGGGCTCACGCAGCGACCGTGTCTTGGGCACCGTCAATCGCGAGTCTGTGGTTCTCGTGCGGTCGAAAACATGCCGACATTCGTCTCTCATTTCCTCATTCAATGTACGAGCTGACGAAGAGCAGGTCCATAGGCATGGACGCGACTCGCCCCCTTACTCCCTCTCTTCCCATCCCTATGCCGCCTTGAACTTGACGACTCCGACTTCTGCTATCTTGCTGCATCTTGCTGCGACACCGCAAGCCAGCTCGCCAGCCGTCTGCATCCCCAGCATCTTGCCGTCCAGTACCCGACCTTGGTCGCAATCTTGCTCTACCTCAATCACACGCAAATCTTGCAGCTTCGACTCTCGTACGCAGACGCGATTGAGCAATTCTGGGCATCTAGATCGTCGAGCTTCGATCATTACGGCGCCGTGCATGTCCAACATTATCTCGTCCTCTCCGCCATTCTACACAATACTTGCGGCACAGGAGCGCATTCCGGAAGTTTGTGGTGCCGTCGCTCGATCGCGAGCTTCAGGCAACGCGAACTCGCGCCGAAGACGTCGAGCGATGGACAATTTCGGCAGCGGAAGAAGACCTATTGCTCAACATCTTTTGAGAACCGGTCGGGACGGGATCGCCTGCCGGCACACGAGGACGCGGACAGGACTCGCGGGCGAGGCTAAAGCTGAAACAACGACCTATGGCATGCACTTTGCGAAGCGGGTCGATACACAAAGAGATGTCGCAAGGAAGAGGGAGAGGAAATGTACTGTGCGAGCGTGCGTGCGAGAGGAGCGTCTTTATAGAACAAAGGCTATATACGGGGAGAGGAAGGGAACAGAACGATAGACTGGGGACAAAGGCGACGAAGGAGCACCTCACGACGACTTGGCCGGATCTTGGCTAAACAGCCTGACAGCGCCCTCGAGGACGCACTCGAGCACTGAGATATATTGGCGATAGTTAGCGACCATGCTCATGCGCTGCTCGCGGAGCTCGTTGACGCCGGCGAAGATAGGGTCTTGCTGGTCGAGTGCGGGGACGTCGAGCGGAGGAAGCGCCGGTTGCACGGGACTTGGCGATGCAGGAGTAACGCTGCCTGTCGAGGTCGGGATGGGCGGGGCGAGCGTTGCGGACGAGGTTGTCGAGGTCGAGTTGGACGAGATGCGCGACTCGAGGCGGGGGAGGGTGAGACTGGGGTGCATCGGCGTTGGACTGGGTGAGTGAGCGGGACCGTTGAGAGACGAGAGTGAAAGACCGGTTGAGAGGAGCGAAGTCTCCGGGTCGCTCAGTCGCTCTGCGAGAAGCGGCCGAGTTGGCGGCGCGGCGGCGGAGGGCGGGTCAATGTCCATGCCGTCGTCCGCTCGCACGCAATCGCCCTGCATCGCTGCTTCGTGGTCCTGTCGCAGCTTGGCGAGGATCGAGCTAACCATGATGAAGACGCCCGTCCTGCCGACTCCCGCCGAGCAGTGCGCCAAGATGGGCGGCTCGAGTCCGCCGTGCTCCTTCGGGTCCCACCCCGTCTCCTGCATGTACGCACGCTGCGCCGCCTCGACCTCGTTGACGAGCGAGACAACGTCGGCGGGTTCGGCGGGGATATCAAAATCGGGCCAGGCGCGATACTGGATGTGGCGGATCTTGCGGGGCGGCGAACGCGTGGACGAGGAGGACGAGTTGCTAGATTGCCGGCGGCGTCGAACGGTGATCGTGCTTCGCAGCGTCGCCTCCTCGAAGTTCTTGGGCTTGGCCTTCTCCTCCTCCTCCTTCGCCTCCTTTGCATCGAAGACGCCGAAGAAACCGCCTCCTCCCGCACCCGGACCGTTCGTACCTCCTTGCCCCAACAACCCGCCGGTCGACTCCATCCCGCCCTTCGCCTTCAACGCCTCTAGCCTATCCGCCTCCTCGCGCTCCAAGTCTCCCTCAAGCTGAATGTCCCACTCTCCCTCGTGGTCGGAGGCCCAGTACCGCCCACACTTGTCCCTCCCTCCTTCCTGCAAGTTGGTCAACATGATGATAACGCCGACGTTTTCCTGGTCGCACATCTGCCAAAAGTCGCGGAAGGTCGTCGGGAGCGGTCCTTGCGAAGCGATGAAGCGCTTTGACGAGTTGCGCAGGGAAAGGTACGAGGCGTTGACGTAGTCGGTCGCGGAGGGTGAGTGGTACTGCAGTCGGACGCGGGCGTGTTCGTACTGGGCGCGGGAAAAGACGAGGTCAGCCCGACTGCACGAAGCGACAAGAGAGGGGGGGCGAACGCACCGGAAAGATGTTCTTGAACCGATTCAAGTTACCCAACTCGACTCCCGCCGAGATCCCGAACTTTTCCCACCTCTTCTGCTGACTCTCCTCCGTCTCCGCCTCTCTATCCTCCGTCTCCGCTGTCCTCGAAGCACCAACAACACTCTGCCCCGAATGCCACTTGAACGTGCCCTCGAGCCTCTCGCGCTCCGCGGCTTCGAGCTCGTAGAATTGGCGTGCGAGATGGTCTGCGCGAGACATGGGCGAGAGGGAGAGGTAGGTACGGAGGAAGGGGGGAAGGGAGGGAATGAGAGAGGGAGAGACGGGAGCGAGGTGGATGGGAGCGAGGTTGGCGAGCGAGCGTTCGAGCGAGAGAGCCTGCATATGTGCGAGTGTCAGTGAGCACTGAGAGCGTGAGGGGGAGGAGCGGAGGCGCACCTCGCTGTTCTGGCGGATGTTGTCAAAGAACGGGTTGGCGCTGGTCCGTACTTGGCTATTGTCCCTCGACGTCGCTATCGCTCCTCGCAACCGGGCATCAAAATTCGGTCGTCCGCGCGTCGGTGTCGCGGAAGGTAACTCACCCAAGAACCCTTCGTTCCCGCCTCTCCGTCGCTTGCCCATATTCGGCCTCACAGACCCGATGGAAGACAAACTCCCCCCGCTTGTAGAGGGACTCATCCCCTCCGGCCCTGCACGACTCGTACTCCGACTCGTCTCGTTCGACGAGTGTCGGAAGGCAGAGGTCGAGGCGAGCTGGAATGCTGAGGCGGGGAGGTCGCGGACTTGTAGGACGGGACGACCGTGTTTCGTGCCGTTCATAGGTGGATAAGTTGACGAGTGTCCTGCATCCCTGCTCGCGAGAGACGTCGGCGCGTCAAGCGCGGAAGTCTGTGCCCCTGCTGGGCCAGGCGCACCGAACGGCGTCGAATGAGCCGACACCGGCGCAGACGCAGTCGTCGGACTCTGCGCGACCGCCGCCGAACCAACCTCGACCAACTTCTCCTCTTCATCTTCCGACAAGCCCCTCAACTGCGTTCGAACGGCATGCCAACCTCCCTTGACCCATGCCAACTTTCCCTCGAATCCCGCTTTATCGAATTTCGCGAGTAGCGATGCAGGTCCGCCACCTTCGACGAGCGAAGTCGATTCCTGATCGAGAACGAGGATGACTCCGCACGAGTTCCAACGCGCAAATGTCTCTTGGTCCGAAGGCGGAAGACTATCCGCCACTCGGTCGATTCCGAACGCAGGGCGACGCAGGAGAGTCGAAGGAACGCAAACGTTTATCGAACCTGCCAGGCGCTCTGCGACGAAAGCCGTGTGTGTGCGGATATCGAGTACGAGGATCGTGGGCGCTTGAGAGGAGGGATTGGACTGCGCTTCATGGACAAGAGAGAAGATTTGTTGAGGGGTGTAGAGGGTGTAGCGTTGGGAGGCTACGGGGATGGGCAGGGCCGAGGCGGTGCGTTGAGAGGAGGAGAGCAAGCCAGGGCGGGCGGCGGCGCCTGATGGTTTTCGGCCTGCGAAGGCAAGCGAGGTGGGCAACTTGAAGGGCGAGTTCGCGGACAGGGAAGGAGGGAAAGACAGGCCGGAGGTCGTGCTGGGACCGGGCGTAGGGGGAACAGCGCCTGCAGGATGGGACGATGACGCAGCTGCGCGGCGGATTGAGGCTGCATTTTTGGGGATGAAGGGCGAGGAAGGCGGAGGGTAGAGCGGAGTCTGAGGCATGTTGGAGCTCGAGGGGACGCGGAGGGCGTCGCTGAAATTGGCGTTGATGGCGGTCGAGGTTGGCGACAGCGTGAAGGAGGGGGGGCCGGTCGTCGCCCAGGGCGAGTTGGGGGGGCCGCCGTTCGCGTGTCCTGTCCCTGCACTCGCACTCGAATGACCTGCCACACCCACTCCTCCCAGCGCAGTCACGCCGCCCGTACGAGATCCAGCGTCATAGCCCGCTCGCGCGACCTCGCCATTCTCGTCGACCTGTCCCAGCGCTGCGTCTCCTCCCTGCTGGCCAGCAAGGGACGGACTCCAAGCGTGCTGTGCGCGGTCCACTGCAGCCGGCGTGGGCGGGACAAAGTAACCCTCGCCGTGGATCTCGTTTGGGCTTTTCGGCGAGAGACGCGGGCGGTTGAGCATGGCGTGCGGTAGTTTTGAGCCTGCGTGGCCTGACATGCACTGCGGCGGTCCACCTGAGCTGGTCTATGTGTCTATGTGTGCGTGCGAGGCGTGGCCGGAAAGTTGCGAGGTGTGCGCGAGATTGGGATGACGAGAGCGAACGCGGGTGGAGACGGAGCGGCGTTCGCTGGGGTGTGTGTGGGTGGGTGAGCCGAGTCTCAGAGGGTGACAGCCATCGCCCTTGCACAGTTCAGCAGCCACGAGTCGGCGAGTGAGAGCGCGAGAGGAGTTGCTCGCTGCCGACTTCACCGCGAGCGACGACGACGCGACGACGATACTCTCTTTCTTTCCTCGCTCTCTTTCGCCACGCTTGCACTGTCACACTGAAGGCTTTCCGCACACTCGCTAGGTCGTGTGCTGCCCCCCCCTCGCCGCCTTCACATCCGCCGACCCCTTCGAGGCCGAACGCTTGCAATTTGTGCATGGCCGAACGAACAACCCCGGAGCCATCGAGCGCGCGCGCGATCCCCAGACGCCCGCGAAATTGTTGTCCGGCCGGCTCGACGTGGCACATCCCCGAGTCCGATCGAGCCCTTGGGGCGTCGGGGCGAGAGCCAGAGCGAGGCGGCGAGGAGGAGGAAAAGATTCCTGCGGGGATGCTGCTGGTCGTGCTTCCTGTGCGTCGGTGACTTCCTGCTGTCTCTCGATGCTCGGAGGAGGACACGCGCGAGGAGGGGTCGGCTTCTCACCGAGTTGCGAGGACGACTAGCCTCCTGCCTCGTCCCCTTGCCCTTTCGTTTCGCTGTGTTCGACGCTTCAACCGACAGCGGACATCGGCCACACCTCCCCCTGGCCGCCCTGGACAGCCGATCCGCATTCCCGTCCTCGCGGGTCCTCCTCCGCGTGCTCATGTTCCCAATCTGCTTCGTTCTCCGAGCGAGATGAGATGAGGCCCCCCAGACATGTGCGAGATAGGTGATGATCGGGATTGGATGGGGCGGGAGGACGGACGGACACAGCGGACGAGCGGCCGAAGTAAGGAGGAGGAGGAGGAGGAGGAGGAGGAGGAGGAGGAGGGGGGAGTCGCTTCTGCAAGAGAAGCTTGCTGGTCCTGGCTGCTGAGCGCTTGACGTCGCTGAAGGCCTCGCTTCCAGGCAGACTCTGCGCAAGGACCCGCTCGATTTCCTACCTGCTCGAAGCCGTGCGCTTCTTCCCTGCGCTGTTCGACGCTTTCTCTCTTTCGCTTTTCGATCCGCTGCTGCATTCGCAAACACGCTCTCTGACTCCTCCGCTTCCCGTTGCGGTCTCACTCCTCCTTCCCATCCTACGGCGCCACCATCCTTCCCTTCCCCCATCTCACAAGTGCCTCCAAACAGCCTCTCCCCACCACCCCTTCCAACTTCTCCACCACTTGACGCTCGATAAACTCCCCTCCTGTGCGGTCCGCGAAGACCATGTGGCACGCCGCAGACCTTATCCTCGGTGCGCTTGAGGTGGAAGAGGTTGGGGTTGGGTGGGAGATGGACGAGAGGTGGAACAGGTGGGCTGTTTCCATCTGTCCTCTCACCCATCACGTCTTCGATCAGCTGCAAAATATCGCGGGAGGGGGGGGGTGGAGGGAAAAGGACAGACCTCGAGACTCGCGCAGTCTGGATAACTTGCGAGTAAAGAATCCAGAAGGTCAGTGTTGTCGTCGTCGAAGTTTGAGTCTATCCGGCCTTGAGAGGAGTCTGTCTCATCACCCGTGCGTCAGCTCGGAAGGGAGAGGGAGGATGGGAAGTGGAGAGGGAGGAAGGGGGACGAACAGAAAGTGTCTGCTGAGGCGTGGAGGGGGAGCGAACGGACTTCGCAAGTTGGGAAGGAGACGAGTGTGCAGAGGGTCGAGAAGAGCTGCGCGGTTCAGGAGGTGGGTCCGTCAGCGCAGGTTTAGGGAGGCAAACTGAGAAGGGGACCGCGGGGGACGCACATGTGCTTGTAGTTCTGCGTCTGCTTCGATCTATCCCACCTTATAACATCAGCGCACCTTCTGAAGGAGAGAATAACGTGAACGCACGGGCGGTGAAACCAAGTACCCCGGCACCTCTTCCCCCTTCTTCGCATGCCAATGCGCATAGTTCGTGCTAATCTGCACTGCTCGTTCAGGGATGCCGATCGAGCCGACGCGGAGGGTTGGGTCGAGCGAGCCGCAGGAACCGAAGCTGTGCCCCCGGAAAAGATTAGCGGTGGCAGGGAGGGGCAATGAGGGAGAGGTGAGGGAGAGGCACAAACCGAATGATGGTGATGTCCCCTGAGACGACGGCCCGGATCTCGCGGACGAAGAAATCGACCATCGCAACGCCTGCGCACACCCTCATCTTCTCAGCCTCCCCCGCTTTATCACTTCACGACGACAACCGCACTTACCCATCCCAATCGCAACCAAACTAACCTCCACTCCCTTATACCGTCCCGTAACAACCGTAAACCCTCTGCTTGATGTATTCTCGAACGGTTTTGGTTCGGTGTCGAGGAGGGAGGCGATTCGGTGTAGCCGGGAAGGATCGCCGACTGTTAGGATTAGGTTGGAGACTTGACCCGCCCGGACACCGACGTGGTGGACATGGCCTTGCTCTGCGGACACGCCGTTCAAGGGAGCGAGGAGACGAAGAGAGGGTGCAGGACGGGGACTAACCGTCCATAGGCTGTTCAAAACGCGCAATGTGGTCAGCTCCGCCCTCCTGTTGCCAGCTGACCTACTACGTACGAAGTTCGCATCCGTCGTCTTTGGCACGGTCATCTTGCGAGGTCGTGAGGAAGCTGAGCGAGCGAGGTGGGGGGGATGGTCGAGTTTTGGGGAAGAGTGAATGCGGTTCAAGGTGCGGGGGCTCTAAGCGGTGCTGCAGACAGCTCGTAGCGGTCTGGCAATCCAATAAGCAGTTTCAGCGGGAGGCAGGGGAGGGGAGGAAGCCGAGATGAAGAGGCGAGAAACGAAGAGGCGACAACCGCTCGCAGGTCATCATGGATGACATAGATACCCTCAGTAGGAGCGTGCAGAATCCACGCTGCCCCCTCAATCCAGCTCGAGGAGAAGCAGCGAGGAGGCACCTTGAGGCAACTCCCTCCTTTTGACATCTCGCGCTTCTCGACACCGGCTCGTCGAAACGGCACTTCTTGCAGCTGTTCTGGCTTCTTGATTGCTCTTCTGACCCCTCGGCCGTGCACCACGCTCCCTAGACGCCCCTTTCGCCTTGCGGCGCTCGCCCAACAACGCTGGCGCTCGCGCCCATCATCCGGCACGCAGCTCAGCGCTGCCTGCTTGCGCCATCGTATAAGGCGAACAGGACAGCCTACCCACTCGGTGCGTGCTTTTACCGCCCCCTATGCGCGATGTCGAGCATTCACGCGTCCCCCCTCACTAGTGCAAGGACCGCCACCCCTCTCTTGGCTTCCACGCGCCCGACCAGGTACGATGCGGTCCGACAGCGAGTCCGTCATCTCTGACTCGGAGCCAGAGTGCGTGATCGTGCACGTTCCGGCGAAGAAGGAGGACACGAAGCGATCCGGCCGGCGAAGGACTTCGGACGAACGGCCTGGGCTGAGTACGGGCGAGGCAGACGGACGTGAAGTTGAGAAGGATCGAGTGGTCACCATTTCTTCTGCGTCGGAGGGCGAGGAGCCGGCGAGAACGAAGGGAAAGTCGGGATACTTGTCAGCGACGGCGGGGAAGAGGAGGAGGCTTCCGTCGCCGATCGCTGCGCCCGATCAGTGGACGGCGGCGGCAGCTCCCTTCCCGAGCACGAATCGCGAAACCGACTGTCGCTCGTCCCGCTCGTCAAGCGCCGAACAACCCGTTACCTCCGCACCCTTCGTCTCCGCCCTCGACCTCCTCCGCTCCAGCACTCCTCAGCTTAGCGATTCCGACGACGACCTCAAGCCTCTCGACATCGAAGTCGGCCGCAGCAGTTACAAGGAGAAGGCCCAGGCGAAAGCCACTGCCTCGGGCCGTCCACTCGCGACTGTCACCAAATCTCGCTCGGCTTCCGTCTCGTCCGTGGAAATCCTCGATGCCCCGCCCACCAAGCCAAAGGCTGCCCGCAAGTCGAAGACAGTTGGTGCGGCTTCGACGGACGACAATGCTCGCTCAATTCGCTCGTCCTCGACAAGCGACTCACTTCCGACGCCTGACAGCTGGAAGGAGCGCTTCGGGTTCGGCTCGAAGTTCGTGACGAAGAGCGATAGGTCGTCTGTCGATCCGGCTTCGCAGCCGCAACGGAAGAAGCCTTGGGAGGAGCTCGAGGCGAAGCCGCCGAAGGCGAAGCGCAAGGCGGCGGCGAGGAAGGCGGCGCAGCTTGCTGCGCCCAATCGGGAGGAGGAGGAAGTGGATGAGCTTGACAGCGACCCGGACGGGCTTGTCATCTCGTCCTTCAAGCTCACGTCGGTTACCTCGTCTTTCGCTCCGACACGACCAGTCGTGCGCCGCGTCACCGCCTCTTCGCTCTCGTACCTTCCTCCGCCAATGGAGCTCCCCCCCGACGACCGCCTCCGCGCCCTCACCGCCTGCGTGGTTTGCAAATCCGCCTGGCCCGCCTCCAAGGCTCTCGCTTCACGCCAGATGCATATCCGCACCTGCTCCACCGCAAACGACTACTCCGCCGAAACCGTTCGCTACCTCGTCGACAGCCAGATTCTCCGCCTCGCCGAAGAAGCGGACGGTAGGCGCCGAGCCGACGACGAGGCGAAGACACTGTTCGACATGGCGGTCGGGAAGGGCGAGGGCGCGAACGCGTTCAAGGATGTCAAGGTCGTCGGAGTGGAAGGCTACACCGGCAACGATCCAAAGGAGTGGTATCGGGCGATCAAGGAGACGCAGGACGAGTTTGATCAGGCGAGGAGAAAGGCGCAGGTAGCCAAGGTCGTCAAGCTCGCAAAGGAGGTCAAGAAGGAGCGCACCGAGGTTGCGGCGTCTCGTGTGGACGATGGCTGGAAGGTCGCCGACGAGTCTGCCAAGGTCGAGAAGGAGGAAGAGGAGGAGTTGATGCCTCTACCGACGGGACGCCTCAGGCCCGATTCTTCGACTGCCCGAATCGCCGTCGCTTCACGTGCTGAAGAGGTGCTTGCCATGGACGCCTCTTCTATCGATGCTTTCCGCGATGTCGACGCGGTCGGCTACGAACCGCCACGCCCAACCCAGTCTTTCGAGCCATCGAGACTGACCTCGCGCTATGACATGCCGGCGAACCCAGTCGACGCCTTCATGTCATCCGAAGAGCATCAGGATTGCACCACCATCAGGGCGACCCCGCCACGCCGGAGTTCTCGCTCGCCCTTTCGACCGCTGTCGTTGCCGGGCCCGTTCAGCGACAGCGACGACGGAGAGGGTCACCACGGTGGGAGGCGGTCTGTTGGCGGCAAGCAGTCGTTGTGGAGTGTTGCTGCAGGGAGGAACGACGAGTTGCTCGGCAGGGTCGTGGTGAGTTTCGCCCTCGTCTTCAGTTTGGGCAGAGGCATCGGCTGACTTGCCATAGTGCTCCGCTTCATCCGTTTGCTTGCCTTCACATCGTCTGATCGTCTCTCCTGGCCCCTCACCCGCCTCGTCCGCCGTTTTCTCTACCCTCACTCTCTCATCGTCGTCGTTTTCCCCTCTTCGTCGCCCCGCTCTGTCCGCCCCTGCGACTCCCTCGCACAGCTCAAGAAGCCTGCACAGCTCGCCGCCCTCGCCGGAAACGAAGCGAGCGGACGATGCGGCGGAGGCGATGAGAACGCTTGGTTTGTCCAGCCCTAGCTCGGCCGGAAAGCGGCGGAAGAGGAAGAGCGTGACGAGCGAGGACGAGCTGTTTGCGGGCGTGATGAGTGGCGTTGGGAGTGACGTGATGCCAGTTGGCGGTATCGGAGATGGTGGATCGGTTGCCGTGGTCTCGCCAAGCGAGGAGGAGCCGTTGGCGCAGGTCGTGGTTGCCGCGCCTAAGACGACTCGTCAATGCCAAACGCCGATTCAGCCTGTTCCGAACGACAAGCCACGTCGTGTCGCTCCTCCCTCACCATCGGACGATCAAGTGCGCGAACTGAACTCCCCGATGAAGGGACGCCGCCCTTCGCCCTCCACGGCGAATCCTGCTGCGTCTCTCTCCGTCAAGGCTGCGACCGCCACCGTCATGCCGGACTACGACAAGATGACCGTCACCGCCCTGCAGGGCGAAGTCGCCAAGTACGGCTTCCGCAAGGCGAAGGAGAAGGCGGTCCTCGTCCGGCAGATGCAGGAAATCTGGAAGGCGACGCATGCCGATGTTGCTGGAGGTGAAGTGTCTGCAGACGAGACGGACGCGGCGTCGCCGAAGAAGTCGAAGATCAAGGGGAAGGGGAAGAAAGGTGTGCCGACCGTGTCTTCGCCTGTAAAGACGGCTACGAAAGGCAGGAGGAAGAAGAAAGTCGACAATGATGGCGACGGGGCGCTCGACTCCGACGCAACCGACGAAAAAGGCGTTCCCCTCGCCGAGACGATCCGCCAGCTCATCATGGCGGACCAGCAGCTCTACCTCCGCATCCTTCGCTACGAGGCGTGTTCTGTCTCTTCGTTTGCTGACTTCTCCATACGCTGACGAGATTCTCCGACAGCCCGTCCACCTGTCCGAGTTCATCCGTCTCACTGCCGACAACGGCGTCAAGATTGCCAGGGCGGCTTTGATGCGGTGTCTCGACGAGCAGGTGCGTCTTCGCGAGCAAAGCACTTAAAGCCTGTCTCTGAAATCACTCCACATCGGCAGAGCATCACGCACTACTCGCAAGACCCGACTGGAGGAACCCGTTGTCGCTACAAGTGATCGTTCCGCTTGCGCGTGCCGCCAACTCCCCCCCCCCCCGCCAGCACCTCCTTTCGCGCCTACTCTATCCCATACCTGTGTCCTTTGGCCTCATTATTGCTCCCCCAAGCCGCAGTCCTATCGCATGTTGCCTGCCGCAACTCCGCATCCCCCTCTCTTGAATCGACACACCTTGTGGCAGCTTTTCCCACACATATGTGACATCTTGTCAAGTCGTTCTCAATATCGGGATCCGCGGACGATAGCCAGCGACGCTGCTGTGTACTTCGGGACGCTTCTCCTCCGGACCTTCCACGCTTGCTCTCCTCATGGCCGGCTGAGTGTCTGCGAAGTCTCCTGATCTGCTCACAATGTCGTCTGGTTCAGGCTCGCTACCATGGAGTGTGCCCCGAGCGACTTCTACGCCTCCCAATTCCTCATCACAACCGAACGCACCGCCTCAATTCTCGTCTACCCTCAATGCCTTCAACCTTCGGCCACGTCCAGCAACGCCCAGCAACCTCTCGCTGCAACTGGAGACGCGCGGTTTCGGTGCAGGGCCGTCGCTGAGCGTGAGCGGCGGAAGTGGGGTCGCGGCGAGTTTGGCTTCATCAGGATCTCCAGGCGGAGGAGGCTTTGCAGGAGCTGCGTTTGGAGCGAGGAGAATGTCAACGCTAGCTGCAGACGCGATGAACTGGGACGAAGAGGGCGATGCGGACCTCGTCGCTCGTGATGATGAGATGATGAGCATGTCGCCGGGCTTAGAGACGACTCTCGCACCGCCAACGTTCAGCAGCGTCTCTCGTCGAACCCGGAGCCGTAGCGGAAGCGGCAGCGCACCGATGCTGCTCAACAACGCCGGATCGACTTCTCTCCCTCCTTCCGTCTTTCCCTTCCCTTCGGTACCGCCTTCGCCGGTCACCGTCGCTCGGGCACTGCAAGCCGGCCAGAAGACACCGCCGCCATTCCTCCAGCGTCGACTGTTCAAAGACGACACGGGCAGCGGGAGTGGCGTCAATCAGGACGAGGGAGCGTCGGCAAGCGGTCGAAGCAGTCGGAGCGGTAGCTCGAGCGATGTCGCCATGGGCGGGACTCGGCCGAGGCCGATACGCGCTGCGACCTTGTCAAGCGCTTTCGTGGCGGACGAGGACGAAGATATTGAGGAGCTTAGCGCGGTGTTGAGTCGGAGCGCGAGCGCTGGACCGGAGGAGCAGTTCGACCGCGTTGTACGGCGCCCAGTCAGCCGCAAACCGAACCTACTGGTGCGCCGGTCGTGACTGTACAGCGTTGCTTCCGCTGACTTCTCTCCCCACAGCCAAAGCCAAAGTCGCATCTCCGCATCCTTTCCGAACTCAAGACTGAAGCGTCGGGCGACATGGCCGAGATTGCCAGCGAAGCAACGCTGCATCGACTATCGCGCGCAGGCGCCTCAGCTGTCCCCGCTCTCCGGTCTACTTGTCCGTCTGCTCTCGACGCCAAAGCCTCCTCCAATCCTCCTCCCGCACAAACCGGTCCTCGCCCAACTTCGACAGCTCCTCGACCAACACCCAATCGATTCCCCGAGCAAGTCGAGGACGACGATCCGCTCTCCTCGCATAACGCGAGCTCGAGCAGCTCGAACGACGAGGCGGACGAGGCGGCAGAGGTCGGCAGCGACTGGGGTGGAATGAGTGTCGGGGGTTATGCGACGGAGGAAGATGAGGAGAGGCGCTCGAACGTCGTTTGGAATGGGATTAGGAGCGGGCCAGGCGGGTCAGCTGTAACGGTTGCAACGCCGAACGGATCGGCACGTAGTCCAGGAAGTGGCGGTAGAGCGGGCATGGAGCTAGAGGTGCGCGAATCTCCTCACTCTCCCGCAGACTCGGGCTGATACGCGCTCTCGCAGAGTCCGTTCGCGATCCCCGGCACTCCAACAACATCCCTCGGTGCGCGTCCTGGCAAGCGAAAGAGTGCGTCCGCGTCCTACACCTCCTCAGCATGCGTGTCTGACTGTTGACCGTCGTCTTGCAGTGCACGAGGACCGCTTCGAGCCATACGCTCATCAGGCCTTCAAGCGACGCGCCGTCTCTCCCGCCGCCTCGCTCACCCACTCTCCCGGCTTCGTCCAACAAGCGTCCTTGTCGGGGAATGGCGGCTTTGCATCCGCTACCACCTCACGTCCTACGCCTCCTCCGCTCATGCCGTCGACCCTCTCAACCTTGTCAAACTCGTCCACTCAACCCGTCACAATACCCTCGCCGACCGGCTCGGCGCCTCATCACTCTTTCTTCTCCTCCGTCTCCGGTGCACCGCCCGGCACCCGATCTGCAGCGGCGAGTCCCTCGGCTGCAACTGCCAGCTCTCTCAGCAGCTCGACCGGCGGCGGACTCGGTCGCGGTTTCATGAGCTTCGCGCTCAGCGGCCGGCACAAGCCTATCAGCGTCATCGAGGAGCGGGAGAGGCGGAATCAGCCTATGAAGGTCGAACCAGGCGCGATGGGGCGGATGTCGCTTGGCGAGGAGGAGGAGGAGCTGTGACTTCGTTTTCTTCGATTCGGCTCCGCGTTGTTGTTTGTTTGTATGGCCCGTATATCGCAATCTTTGCACGTATCCTGCAACTGTTGTTACCGTCTCGCTATCGCTCACTTCGCCCGGCCCCACTTCGCGAGATTTCATCTCTGTCAGCTCCTCCCACCACGCTCGCACTCTTTCGGGGCTCTCTGAGTGTTCTCACGCATGCCGAAAGACCTCAACCACTCGGACGCCCACACCTTCCTCCCTTCACACGTCCCTTCATACGCCTGCGGCAGCTGCGGCCTGGAAGTCGCTCTCCAAGACGAACTCGTCTCACGCTCGTTCCAGGGTACGAGCGGGCCTGCGTACCTCTTCAGGACCGCTGTGAATGTCGACATCGGGACCAAGACGTCGAAACAGCTGCTCTCGGGGAAGCATGTCATCTCCCGTGCGTTGGTCTGCCTCCCTCACGTACTCCCACGACGACTCGAGATGATGCTGACGCCCTCGTTTGACAGCTATACACTGCAGTGGCTGCTCTACCGAGCTAGGGTGGAAATATGTGAGTTTGAGCGGGCGCCTCACCTTGCTTTCGTCCGCTCGCTCGCGCTGACCAGTTCGCTTCGCCAGTTTGTTTCGCCGGACTCGTCGCAGAAGTACAAGGAGGGCAAGTGCATCCTCGAGAAGGTGAGCCCGGCCTTGCTCGCTCACTTCCTCTCTCTCTCGCTCGTCGGCCGTGCTCTTTCCCCCGGAACTGACGGTGTCTGCTACTTATGCGTTACGAGTAGAGCAAGATATACAAGGTGCGGGCGACCCGTATATTTGCTGTAGCTGCACGACTCTGACTCTTTTTCATCAGGACAACAAGTGGTCGCTCGACGATTGACCTTCTGACTCCGCTCGATTTATGTGCATGCGCTGCTGTTGTGTCATTCCGTCCTTTACTCAAAGTCCAGGCAACGGGCTGAGGCGAGCTCGCTTTTCCTCCCGCTTGCAGACTTTACGCTTTGCGCTTCCGCTTCACCGAGCCTCTCCTTCTCTCCTTCCCGCTACCAAGCTATGCATCCAGCTCTATCAGACACACGAGCTCGACCTTCTCTATCTACACATCGACGAAACAAGCAGGTCTAGATAGCGAAGCGGCCGACGCTCGAGTCCTCGCTTGCGCGACGCTCGATCGCGAGTCGGCTACTCCACCGTGTTCCGCCTCCCCCCTCAGCATGCTTGCCGCCACTCAGAACGTCCTCGCATCCCTTTCGCACCTCCCCTTCGACGTTCCGTACATCGTCTCATTCAGCTAAGCGAACAAAGTGGAGCTGCAAGCGGGGGTCAGACGTACACGAACCATTGCCCAGAAACCTCTTTCATCCGGAATCATGTCGCCCTCGAGCAATTGGCGGCGAAAGAAGACCGAATCGAGGAAAAGGTCCACCCGCCGCGCAAACTCCTTCGTGGACAGATGAGTCGACGACCGCGTGTCTCACAAGTTCCGCAGTGCGTTTGCGATGACCGTCACCTTATCTTCGGCCTTTCCCTCCCTGTCGCCATGCAGCCAGTGGTCGTCGACCTGCGCCTCGATGAAAGGCTGGAGCCCGTTGAGAACTTTGTGTACCCATTCACACACTGCGGGCGAGGCAGTGAGGGCGGCGTTTGCGGTAGCCATTGCGCTCGAGAGGCTGCAGAAGAGACGCAGGAGAAGGGAGAGGAGGAAAGGAGGAGGGAGTGCAGCGCGACCGCGTCGGCTTCTTCATGGAAATTCCGCCCGTGTCCCGCGAACGTCTCTGCACCGATCATGCGTTGATTGCGTCTGCTCCGCTGGACGTACGAGCGAAACGAGCTTGAGAGGGCGGCGAGAAGGCGTCCAAATACGATGGCCTTCTCAAGCACGAGAAGCGAAAGCGTTGGCAAGCGGAAGCGTTGGCAAGCGAGAGCGTCGAAGCAAGCGCGAAGAGGAGAGAGAGCGCTGATGATAAGGGTGTTAGCGAACGGTATCGGCGAGCGTAGTACCGAAGAAGGTGGGGAAAACGGGAGCTGAGGTGACGGACGAGAGAGGGGAAAAGCCGCCTTGCGCGGAGTCTTCCTTAACTCTCCATGCCTTTTTACCCTTCCGCATTCCTGCTTCTTACTCCTCTCAAAACGCCCTCGCCTCCCTGTCCCACCTCGCCTTGGTCGTCTCGTGCATCCTGGCAACGCGGCGACCGATCTGGGGCTTGAGGAGCGAGTATTGACCCGGAAAACGAGGCAGGAGGTTACCTGCGACAGTGTACTGCGAGCGTGCAGCGCGGTGAGCACGATGTGGGGACTTGAAGAGCGCTCAAGAAGACCTCGAGACGTACGTCGGACAGCTGAGGTTTGGGATACCCGTGGTGGTGCGCTGGGTCGAACGCGTAGATCCGCCGTACACGCAGAAGAAGACACCTCGATCAGTAGGTCGTCTTTGCACATCGTACGCGTGTGGGAATCGTGGGCGGGTGGGCAGTGAGAGAGACGAAGCGCAATCCGAACGCGCGTCGTGCACGACCATGTCCCAAAGCTGTTCTGCGGTGGGCTGCCAGAAATTTGGCGTCAGGTTGATCGCTGGAATAGGGAAGGTGTGGGAGAACGCACGAGGCCGGTTGTCCAGGACATCGTCCAGAAACGGGACGAGCGTACGGCACTCTTCAAGGGTCGCCTGCAACGCCTCAAGGTGGATAGCGCCGGAATGTCTTGGCGCAAGAACTTCGAAATGCCGGTCAAGGTAGCTGTTCATGCTGCGACGCCATGCCTCGAGTCCGTTGAAGTACGGTGGGCCGCGAGAAGACGGTTTGATGGGCACTTTCTGGAAGATAGGCCAGAACAGCGACTGCGCGGACGGCATCCTGTTGGAATGGCGAGCGGAAGAGCGGAGACGCAATTCAGAGCGAGGAGGAAGGAGAGAAGAAAAAGGCGGGAAACCCGAGGACCTGCCGAGGATTGCCCTTCGTTTCGTCGCAAAGTCCGCGGCAAGCAGTATCAGCTGAGCCGCGCCTCTCGAGGACTTAGAAAACGAAGCCAGTTGAAGACTGGCGCGGCGCGAGGGACCAACGGTGCTGAGCGTCAAGCGGAGCGAGAGCCGGCAGTGGAGGAAAAGCGAGATGAGCCTGCTCAAGTTTGGAAAAAGGGGGCGTCGGCGAGCGAGAGCGTCGAGGTGAGCCCAGTGTGGAAGCGATGGGCCGAAGTGTGTTGGGCACGAGGTGCGCGCAATGCTCGTGTAGATACAACTCCGTCATTCTCCTCCACTCTACCATGTGGTCCGTGACTCTTGACGAGCAGAGAGACTTTGTTGAACTTCGCCGCAATCTTTGGCTGTGAATTCATCCTGCTTGCCGCCAGACTGAGCAGGAGGAGCGAGCGGAGAGGGACAGGAAAGAGGACGAGGTCGAGGAGCGTTCCCCATCGCCTGCGATCCATATCCACGCGCCTGCGATCCATGTCCACGGAACATCCGCCGAGAGGAGCTCAGAGCGCCCTGTGCGTTTCCCGGGTGCCCGCCCCGTCCACGAGTTATGCTCGGGTGCCGCGATACGAGTATGGAAGAGAGCGAAGCAGCATCGTCTCCCTCGCACAAGCGCCCATCGCGCCCGGTCGTCCCTGTGCAAGGTACGTTGCAGTCTCACGTCTACGCAATCCATCGCTGTTCAACCGCGGGCCGACCGCTCGCCGCCCTCCCCCTCAGAACGCCGTCCAGTCGAGAGCAATGTCCCTCCCCCACGCTGAAGCCCCTCCTTGTGTGACCTGAAGGATGGAAGCACTTGATCCTCAGCGGGAAGAAAGCCACCCCCCTCGCCAACCCTCCGCCCGAGCAAGCCCAGAGAGCGAGTCGAGCGAAGAAATCGACGAGGAAGGGGGTGGTTGGATCTGGCGCGAAGCAGCCCGGCGTGTAGCGCCCGCTCGTCAGGCCCGACGCACTGAAGGGCGCGGGACCGGTGGACGGGCGAGCAACTCGACGCCC
This sequence comes from Rhodotorula sp. S30-09, assembly GCA_023628235.1. Taxonomy (NCBI): domain Eukaryota; kingdom Fungi; phylum Basidiomycota; class Microbotryomycetes; order Sporidiobolales; family Sporidiobolaceae; genus Rhodotorula; species Rhodotorula sp. S30-09. The sequence goes on from JAMALD010000007.1 coordinate 468,090, forward strand.
GCGGTTGGGTCTGCGTTAGTTGACAAGGAGAAAAGAGAGCTGTTGCGCTCGCCCGCGAGAGGTCGACCGCCTCGGGGCGTCGCGCTGTCGCCGTTGGACTGGCTGGATGCCTCGAACCAGCGGAGCAACTGCTGATACATTCCAGCCGGAATCCATCTTAACGAACCGAGAGACGAGCGGATTTTGCGGTTCCCCCTGGGTCGCGCTCGTCGCGCTCGCTCGCCGTCGCCAATCTCCCACTTCCCAGCCGGTCCTCTTTCGCCAACAGGTGAGGCGAACGGTTGCTCGTACTGCGCACTGTACACACGCTTCCCGACTACCCCCGCCCAACTCGAATCGCCGCGCGAGGTTGCGTCGTCGCCAATCCGCCATCCATCCCACCACCTTTTCACCCTGCCTCGACCGCCACGCGTGGGCTACCTGGACGATTCGCGAGCATACTGGACGGGTGTACAGGTGGCTTGGAATACGGAGCCAGCCTTGCGAGGCGCGAGCGAGGCGGATTGCTGCCGGGGCGACTTGCGCACGACCCACCACACCACGACCTCGCGCTCTCCTCGAACCTGGCTTGCTGACCCGCGCGTGTCTCTTCCGCTCCTCCAGCTCGGTCAGGATGTCTCACAGGAAGTACGAGCACCCCCGGTACGTTCGCGCTGGCGTTCTCGTCCCCGCCGCCTGTCGAGCTGACCCTCGCTTCCGGTTCGCAGTTGCGGTTCCCTCGGGTTCTTGCCCCGCAAGCGGGCTGCCCGCCACCGCGGAAAGGCAAAGAGCTTCCCCAAGGTGCGGCTGGCGCAGATTCGCTCGCTACAGACGATGTCGCTGACCCCAAACCCGGTTCGCAGGACGACGCTAAGGCGCCGGTTCACCTCACGGCCTTCCTTGGTTACAAGGCTGGCATGACCCACGTCGTCCGTGACCTCGACCGCCCGGGATCGAGTGCGCTCAACGCTGGTCCTGGTGTTCGACCGTCGATGCTGACCCTTCGTTCGCTTCGGCAGAGATGCACAAGAAGGAGGTCGTCGAGGCCGTCACCGTCATCGAGACCCCTCCCATGGTCGTCGTCGGTGTCGTCGGCTACGTCGAGACTCCCCGCGGTCTCCGCTCGCTCACGACCGTCTGGGCCGAGCACCTCTCGGACGAGGTCAAGCGTCGCTTCTACAAGAACTGGTACAGGTCCAAGAAGAAGGCCTTTACCAAGTACGCCAAGAAGCACGCTGAGCAGAGTTCGGCTTCGTCGGTCGCGCGCGAGCTCGAGCGTATCAACAAGTACTGCACCGTCGTTCGCGTCCTCGCCCACACTCAGATCCGCAAGACCGGCCTCGCCCAGAAGAAGGCCCACTTGATGGAGATCCAGGTCCGTCGACACTTAACCTCTCGATCGGAACGTGCGCTAACGCGCTCGTCTCCAGGTCAACGGCGGCTCGGTTGCCGACAAGGTCGAGTTCGCCAAGTCGCACTTTGAGAAGACGGTCGACGTCTCGTCCATCTTTGAGCAGGACGAGAACATCGACGTCATCGGCGTCACGCAGGGACACGGATTCGAGGGTGTCACACACCGTTGGGGCACTAAGAAGCTCCCTCGCAAGACCCACAAGGGTCTCCGCAAGGTCGCTTGTATCGGAGCGTGGCACCCGTCCAAGGTCATGTACTCGGTCGCCCGCGCCGGTCAGGACGGCTACCACCACCGTACCGAGCTCAACAAGAAGGTCTACCGCATCGGCAAGGCCGACGACGAGGGCTCGGCCTCGACTGAGTTCGACATCACCAAGAAGGCTATCACCCCTCTTGGCGGTTTCGTTCGCTACGGCGTCGTCAAGAACGACTGGGTCATGATCAAGGGCTCGTGCCCGGGCGTCGTCAAGCGCGTGCTCACGCTCCGCAAGTCGCTCGTCCCGCACACGTCGCGCGCCTCGCTCGAGAAGATCTCGCTCAAGCTCATTGACGTGCGTAGACGCCTTCTCATCTCGACTTGGCGAAGACAGACGCTGACGGCTTGCTCGCCCTTGCCCCCCTTCTTTTACTCCTTTGTCGGCCCCTCGTCCCGCTACGCATCCAACAGACCTCGTGCGTACTCATCTCGCTTTACCAGCGCGTCAAGGGAGCGCCAGCTGACGAAACTTTTCCCTCTCGCTGTTTCTCCGCCTCTTCGCCTTCGCCTTCGCGTTCGCCTCCCGCCCGCCTGCTACTGCTAATTCTTCTCCTACAGCTCGAAGTTCGGCCACGGTCCGTCTCGTTTGCTTCTGTTATTTCTAGCGAGCCCGTCGCTGACTTGTCCCGCTTTTCTCGACTCGCGCAGGCCGCTTCCAGACCAAGGAGGAGAAGGACGCCTTCGTCGGCCAGCTCAAGGTCAAGTCGGCCTGAGCGAGCGTCGTTCGAGGCGTCGGTGCGGCCGGAGGAGCGTTTGTGTTGTCGTCTCCGCCGTCACTGGCGTCGGGTTCTGCGTCCTCGGGAGTAATGGCAACCTCGGCTGTTTGCTCCACATCGGTTTGGTCTTGAGAAGGCTCTTCGCTTCTCGTGCTCTGCCTGCGTGTTCGACGGCTCGGACGGCGCAGAAGGGCTTGGGAGACGTGGGCTGCCCAGGAGCGAGTCGCTCGCAAGTCGCTTGCTCGCTCGCCTCTCGCTTCTCTTTCGCTGTGACCGAACCGAGGCTGCCACTTTCGAGCCGCGCTGCGTTCATCAGAAACGCTCACGAAGCGCGAGGAGCGCCCACCTGCTCTTGTCCGAGGAAGACGAACTTGCTCTCCCTCGCTTCGACTGCTCACTCTCTCGCTGGACTCGCTGCTGGACTGGCTTGGACCGCTTCACTCGGCCAGCACGAACGATGCCACGACCACGGCGGCCGACGATCGTGCCAGAACTGCCAGTCGCTCATCGACCCGTCTCGCACGAATGCGTCGAGGGATACAGCCGACCGATCTCGTGGAGGAATCCGCTCGGGTTGCCAGCGCCGTTGACATGGAAGCAGGTGCGTCTGCCGCTTGCCAGCCAAGCCAGTGGAGGAGTGCTGACACTGCTAGCTCATCCTCGCTCAACTTGATCTCAATCGCTTCGAGCGAGATCAGGTCATGTACATTGTCGGGCCGCAGATGATTGGGGCGGCAGTCATTGATGGAGCAGCGAATTTTGGCGTGGCGTGCGTCGCAATTTCCCCTGCTTTTGAAAGACTGCTCGACACTCACCTCGTTCTACTTCCCTTGGTACAGGTGCGCAATGTACAGAACAATCAAGCCAGACGACACTATCACGATGTGGGACATACGGCATAACACAATAGCGGGAGATTGCGCCGTGACAGTGTTCATCCAGGTCAGTTCACCTTGCCGAGATACTCCTCGTTTTCGTTTTGCCGTTCCGCAGCTGATAGACTGACAAGCGCCTCTATCGGCCAACAGGGCATCCTCACCTTCGTCATCGCGTCGGGAATGGTGCATGTCGACATGCGGCACGGAGGAATCGCTGCGTTCCCGTATCCTTGGGTTCGTCCCGCCCCTTGCGCTGTTGACGACTGTCGGCTGACTTCTGGCTCCCTCCAGCCCGATACGCAGTTCGCCGTCGTCAGAGGCGCCGATCCCGACGCCGCTACCTCGCGACGCTCTTACCTCTGGCGCACGTTCCACCAGCGGCATGGCTTCGGGCGAGGACTGCACTTCTTTTCTGGCAGCCACGTCAACGACATCTTCAACCTCAGCTTGATGCCGAAGCAGTTCGCTGTCCGGTTGTTCTGGAGCGTATGGAAGGGCGAGTTGTGCTGGTTGTACCAGAAGAAACGCCGTGCTGACTGACCAGCTGTTCGAACGCAGGCTCCGTCCTTTCAGCTTTGTACTTCCTCATTCTTTGGCCGATCACGATCGCCATCATCGCACGTTAGTAGGCTCCCGCCCTTGCTCGCCAAGTCTGACGAACTGACCCCCCCTGTCCTCTACCAGCGATCTGGGGCGGGCGGGATATGGCTCACACCTGGGCACCCGAGGCGATCAAGCTCACCTTCGGTGCGTACTTTCTCTCCTCCGCCCTGCCCTGGGGACGGACGCCTCGACAGACAGGGCTGACCAAGGCTAGTGTTTTGCAAAAGGCTTCGTCCTCGGCCTCTTCCAGAACCCTCTCTGCGCCATGATCGCCCTCGGGTCCGAAGACTCCGTCCGCGACCACCGGCGAGAAGTGCACGACCGCAACATCCGCGAGATGGAGGAGGCGCCGCCTGCGCCCAACACCGAGATGGAGAGGGTCGTCAGGCCCATGTCGGCGCACTTTCGTGGAGGTTGACCGCCCCGCTTTCGCGCTCGCTCAACTCAGCTCAACCACCCATCCATCCATCCTTTAATGGCTCGCTCAACGAGCACAGACTCACTCGCAACCCTTACTAGATAGACGACGCGCTTGTTGTTGCCAACGAATTAGACTTCTCTCATTGCTCCCTCCTCCCCCTCCTGCTGCTGGACGCGAGAGAGAGAGAGCTCCTGGAGGCATGCTTGTGTGTGTTGTTTGCACGTTTGAGAAGGAGAGGACTGATGGCGATGGCTACAAGAAGAGAAGTCGGGCAGGCTCAAGTCATGCAACAGAGGGTGGTATGCACAGCGGGAAACGGAGGGCAAGGAACTGCGTCGAAGGCAAACGAGGACCAAAACTTGGGGTTGGAACGACGAGATATGTACCGATGGGGGGGGGGAACAGACGTGTGATGCGATTTGTACTGGACTTCTAAGCGCGACGGACGGTAGGGTTAGGAGATCGTGTGTGTGTGGAGCGAAAAAGGATGCGGTAAAAAAAAGCGTGAGATGCGAGGAAAAGGTCGTAAAAGATGCGGTAAGAGCAAGGGGAGGGGAGGGGCGCCCGTTTAGGCGACGACAGCACGCGACGGTCTCGTCTTCGGGGCGAAGTAGTCGCCGTCTGGTGCAGTGCCGTCCCAGCCGGGGGTCGTAGGCGGGGCGCTGTTCGCCCTCGTGCGGTGGTGGTGCAAGGCGGCGTTGTCGTTGTCGACGAAGCCTGCTTGTGCGGCGGCATTTCCCTCGACGACGGTCGGAGAGACGGCCATGGCGAGATACGTCGAGGCCTGGAGCGCCCCCGCGACGGCGAGGACATCGTTCGTCGCTTCGGGCGCGACGGTCGCGACGGTCGCGACGACTTCCGAGTTGCGCGTCGACATGCCGTTCGAGCGGGTCGACGACTGCCTGACGGGGGACTGTTTGTGCGGCGGACCGGGCTTGGAAACGACAGGAATGGCGGGTCCTGCGTTGGCCGGCGCGGCGTACGCTGCCTTGCTGAGCTGGAAGTCGGAGCCGGAATGGGAGCCGGAGCCGGAGCCGGGAGCGGGCTCGCGACGGTCGAGGGACGAGTAGCAGTCGTCCTCGGTGCCCATGGCCGGCGGAGCGGTGTAGTCGAGGTGGAGGGTGTGGCCGGCGAGCTGGTCGATCGTGGCGATCCCACCTCCGGCAGAGTCGCGAGCGATGTAGCCTTGCGCTGTGGTGCGCGGGGTTGCAGTGTAGAGAGAGAGAGAGAGAGAGAGAGAAAAAAAAAAGAAAAAAAAAAACGGTCGGTTTTGTTGGCGGCCGCGAGGTCAAAAAGGAAAACGAAACCGGGGCAGGACAACGTACCGTGCTCGCAAGAACAGCCGTTGTGTGCCTGCATGAGCTGGCGAAGCGCGACAGCCTCGTTGCGGAGGGCGAGCGCCGTCTGCTGGAGGACGTGGTTGCGGTTGCAAAGCTCGGCGGCGACTGCAGACAATGCGCGAAAAGTCAGTCTCCCCCGGCAGCGAGACGAGTCGAGACAGAAAGGAGAAACGCAACGCACACTGCTCGAGTTGCCTCGTCTTCTCCTTCTTCTTCTGGCGACTCTTGCAGGCGGCGATCCGGTTGCGCTCGAGGAACTCCTTGCGTTTGACCGAGTCCTCGTCGTCGTCCTCCGCGAGCTCTCGCGCCTCCTCCTTCTTCTCCACCACCACCACCGCCGTCTTGGCCGCCGCCGCCGCGGCAGCGCTCTTCTTCCTCCCGCCCTTGCGCTTCGGCGCAGGGGCGGGCGTGCCGTCTTCAGACACTGCGCTGGCAGTCGTCGAGCGCGACGCGACAGGCGCCTTGCCCTTCTTGCTGTGTCCGCGCCGCGTGACAGGCGGACGAGGGACGACGACGACGAGGTCGTCGACTGGCTCGGACTTGACGGCGATGTCGACGACCGGCCTGATCGGGAGCGGGAGTGGGAGCGGGTTGCTCTGCAAGTAGGCGGTGCCGGACGCGATCATGGCCGAGCGCTGCTTCTCGAGCTGCGAGAGGAGGAAGGAGGCGGGAGGAGGAGGACCGATGCCGATCGAGACGGGGATGTCGGCGGCAGGCGTCGAGAGGGGCGTCTCGAGACCGTCTTGGCGGCGGACGGAGTCGGGGGGCATCGACTTGTTGTTGGGTTCGAGCGGACTGAGGACGACAGACGAGGCGGGTGAGTCGTCGCTGTCGCGCTCGTTGCTCGAGAAGATGCGGTCGCTCGAGTCGATGCCGGACGAGGTCGCGATCGAGTCGATCCGAGGACGCTTGCTCGGCTTGATGGCGAGGTCGGCGAACGCGCCGGGCGCGAGTTGAGAAGGAGGCTGGTGGTGGTGGTGCAGCATCGCGAAGAACGAGTGGGTCGCCCCGCCGGGCGTCCCGATCGCGGGAGACGACATGGCGCGTTTCCGACCGCCCATCAGCGTCGTCGGGAACGACGAGCCGCCAAAGTCCATCACTCCGTCGGCGTCGGCATCGGCGTCGGGGTCGTTCGCACGGCCAGGGGTCCCGCTCGCGACCGAATGGCGCTTGCTCGACGGACGGCTCAGCGTGAGCTCGAACGGGTTCGGTTCGTCGCGCGAGTCGGCGATCGAAGGTGTGAAGCCGGCGGGCGAGTTGAGCGAGTTGAGCGAGCTGAAGAGGGACGGGGTGAGGCCCGTTCCGAAGGACCAAGGGTTGGCCCCCGAGCCGGAGCCGGAGCCGCTGCTGGAGCCGAGGAACCTGGACGGCGTGTCGAGGTTGAACCCGAAGGACGGCATGTCGCCTGCAAGGAAACGCAGCCGAGTCTGGGTCAGTTCAGCGCCGACTCTGCTCCCGTTCGAAGTCCCTCCGACGCCCGCGACGCCCGCAACGCCGCGGACGTGCCGTGCGACGTGGACCCCGACGCCGACCCCCCCGGGGACGAGGGAAACCCTGTGAGCTACCTCGCCCCCTCTCGCGCGTCGATCGCACGCGCGATCCGGCCGAAGTGGTGCAGGACTCGTTCGAGCTCACCTGTCGAGTCGAACGACGTCGCCTGCATGCTGTGTGCGGCGAGAGAGAGAGAGCTGTGCGAGAGTTGCAACCAGAAGTGCCGAGGCGTGCCAAGCGAGCGAGGACTCGTCGCCGTCGCGGCAGACGGGGGAGGTTCGTCGAGGCGCGAGGTGGGGACAGGTGGGGCTCGTCGAGAGGGGCGCAGGGCTTGGGTGGTGCAGCGTGTGGCGTGTGGCGTGTGGTGCGTGGTGCGTGTGGCGTGCGGCGACCCAGCAAGGCGACGGCGGTGAGGAGGACGAGGAGGAGCGCGGTTGGCGGGCGGCAGCGAGAACGAGATCGTATCGGGCGAGCTGCGGCAGATCCGCGCGCGTTTTCGCCTGCGTTCCCGGTTCCGCGCCCAACGCCAAGTGCGGCACCGTCCCGTCGGCAACCGATGACGCGCGCAGTCCGGAGCCCCTGTGCTGTGCCCGTCGCATCGCTCTGCTCAGACAACGTTGCACGCAAGGCAGCGACGGCGCGTGTTCTCTCTCCGAGTTCGAACTCGCGATGCTTTTTTCCCACCCACCACCGCCTTTCGGCTGCCGAACACACACACACACACACACACACACACGTTCGACTCGACTCGACTCCCCCGCTTTGGGGCCCCCCCCCCCGCCCCGCGTCAAGGCTGTGCGTCATCCCGACCAGCATTCGAACGCAGCAGCGCTTTTTTGTCCGGAGGAAGTCAAATCAATTAAATTTCCCCCCTCGTTTGCCGGTTAAAAACAAAAAACAAACACACACACACACACACACACAAAACGCAAAAAAAGACCCTTCGAAACCCCGAAGAGAGACGGGCGGGCGGGCGGGCGGGCGAGGGTCAGTAGCCCGCGCGAGCTGCGGACGAGGCCGAGCCGTTCAGGTGCTCGTTCGCGCCGAGCGGGCCGAGCGGGCGCGGCGGCGGCGGCGGCGGCGGCGGACAGTGGTAGATCGGCGGCGCCGTGGGCTGGTGAGGCGAGCTCGAGACGGTGGTCGGCTGAGCGGCGACGGACGACGCGGTCGAGCGCTCGTACGCTCGCGCGGCGAGGCGCATCCTGTCGCCTCGGATCATGGCCGCGAACTGCAGCAAAAAGAAGCGAGAGCGCGCGCGCGTCGGCGTCGGCGTCGGCGTCAGTGAGTGAGGCCGGAAATCGACCGAGCCACGAACGCGCGAGAACGCACTTTCTTCCCGACAGGCCAAACGACCCCCATCCGATCCATCGCGTCGCACGCCACGTCCACGTACGCGAGCCTGCGCTCGAGGTAGTGCGGCGGGAACGCGTCGTCGCCCGAGGGGAGGTCGTCCAGCGCGACAGACGCGGGCACGTTCTCCGTCCGGTCGCGCGCGGCGACGAGCACAGACCAGTCTCCGATCGCGAGCTTGGACGGGAACGCGGCGGCGAAGAGCGTGTCTGTTGCGCGCGAGTCAGGTTAGCCTTGAGCGCGCACGCGCGAGCGAGCGAGGACGGGGGGGGGGGGGGGAGGCCGACTGACAAGGCACGAACGAAGTAAACACGTTCGCCCTCGACCTGTGCAGCGTAGTCCTCGAGTTCTCGTACGCGGCGAGTTGCGACAGGATCTCGTGCAGCGAGTGGATCGCCTCCCAGCAGCGCTGCATCGCGTACTCGCTCGAGCCGACGTAGATCGGCGCCGACGGGTCCCACGGCAGGCGGGAGAGACCGGATGCCGCACGCAGGTGGAAGAGGTTGGTGAACATGCTGCCCGCACTCGAACCCCCTCAGCCAGAGTGTCACTCCGCGACGCGAAAAGCGAAAGCGAGAACGAGAACGAGACGGGAGGGGCGCACCAGTTGACAAACATCAGGATCATCAGCACCGGTCCATCGACGCCCTTCTGCATCTGCGCCTTCTTCGCCGCGACCGCCGAGAACTTGGTCCTGATGTAGTCGAGCACTCGGTCCATCTCGAGGCAGTCGGCGGCCGATTCGAGAGGGTCGTGGTTCACGTGCTTGCTCCAGGGTCCGCCGGCGGGTGGGCCTGCGCGTACCGTACGTACCGGGGGGGGGGGGGGCCGCGAGCGTCAAGCGTCAGCGAGGAGCCCCCGCCGCCGCGCGAAGGTAGGTGAGAGGAGCACGAGCGGCGCACCGGAATCGCGATACGTCTCTGCCTGGATGCGCCCGCCGAGCCAAACGACCCTACACAACCACGCGAACGTCCCGACCTTGGGCACGTGCGGACGCGGACTGGCGCCTGCGCCTGCGCCTCTGCCGTCGCCTTCGCCTGTGCGCGCGCTCGCGTCGACTGCCTCGATGGCGACTTCGGTCTGGAGCCCCCCGGGTGCGCCGTTCATCGAGTCGCGCGTCTCGGCCTCTTCCTCCTCACGAATCCCTCTCCACGCCTTCTCCGGGTTCGTTCCGAGGTCGTCCGCGGGCCAGAACAGCGGGTTGTCCCTCCCGTCCGCATCGCACAGTCCACTCTCGAACAAGTCGTCCGCGCACGGGAGGAGGATCCTCACGTCCGACTCGGCGATCGCAGATGGCCAACCGACGGTCGCGGACTCGAACCGGTCGAGGATGTAGACTGTGCACATCGTCCGACGGCATTCCTCGAGCAGGACCGGGTCGCGTGGGAGTGGATGGAGCGCCGGCGGACGGAGACGCTTCGAGGACATCGAGCCTGTCCGAGCCGCGACACGGTCTTCGTCCATCCTGTGCAGGCCGAGCATCGCTGCGATCCGCACCGCCTGACCCATCGAGAGGAACGCGCGCTGGTGATCGCTCTGACCCATCTCGACCAGACTCAACAGACACAGAGCCTGGACCATCTCGACCGTCAGCGTCGCGACCCTGTCTCCGCTCTGGGGATTGACCCCCGCGCTGATCGCCACGTCGACTTTTTCCCGCGCGAGCGCGTACCAGATCGGACCTTGTGCGCGGATGAGAGGAGAGTCGTGGTAGGCTGCTGCGACGGCCAAGACGGAGAAGATGAGTGATTGGGAAGGGGGAGAAGCGAGCGAGGACGGGTGGTGCAGCGTGTAGAGGAACCGGCGGCGGTGGAGGAACGGCAGGTGTTGGTGCAGAGTCGAGAAGTACAAGTCCGAGAGGTCGAGCATCACTTCGAGCGAGGGGAGCTCGGTACCCCAGCTCGGCGCGAGCGTGCCCCCTGCCCCGCCGTTGAGCGCCGGGCTGACAGGCGACTCGGGCGAGAACTGCGGTCCGCCGCCTGCGCCTGCGCCTGCGCCGGTGCCCGCGCTCGTCGGACCCGCCGACAGCGGCGGGTTGATCAAGTCGCTCAGGTTCGGCGGAGTCGGGTTCATCGGGAACGGGAAACTCTGGAGGTGCGCGGCGGGACCTGTGAGAGACGGAGACGTGTTTGCGGCGGGAGCGGCGAGACCGATTCCGGAGGAGGCGGGGAGCGGGTGGAGGCGAGGAGGTGAGAGGGGAAACGCGTCCGAGTCGCGTTGAGAGCTTGTCGCAGGGTCGTGGAAAGTTGTGTAGGGCTCGTTCGCCCCGCTGCTGGGGTACGCCGAGTACGGCGAGGGGACGTTGAGCGACGCATGCGGATCTTCGCGAACGGAAAGCGGGAGGGCGTGCGTAGCGTGCGAGGGCGAGGAGGACGAGCCCGGTCGGGGAGGGAAGAGGCCGTTCGATGCGCCAGTGCTGGTGGTGGGGTGGGGAGAAGTCGAGGGCGCGGAGGGTCCGCCGCGGCGGTAGTAGTCGAGCTCCGCCTCGAGTGAACCTGTGCCCACCACGCGTCAGTTGCGGTCGGGGAAGGGGGAGGGTAGGGGGAGGCTGGACGCACGAATCCGTTCCTCCAACTCGCGGTGCTTCTCCGCGATCCGTTCCTGCGTCGGGTCTGCCCCGCGCCGGTCAGCGCTTGTTCTCTCCAAAGCGCAGCAAGGGAAAAGACGCCAGACGCACCCCCGTACTGGCACTCGTGGTTCAACCTCAAACACGTGCCGCACTTTGGGCGAACTCCATCGCACCTCTTGACCCGCCAACACACACGGAGCTCGTCAGCCCACCGCGCCCGAGGGAGAGACGGAGACGGAGAAGGGACGCACCAGCTTCCTCTTGCGACACAGCGTACAAGCGCTCCCGCGTTTCAGCGGAGGGGCGGAGGCCTTGCCTCGTTTCGGAGCCGTTGCCGCTCCTCCTCCGCCGGCGGGAGAGACACCGACTGACTCTTCGCGCCCTCCCGCGTCGAATGCGGCGCTGTCGGACGCAGGTCTCTTCTTTCCTCCTGGCCCTCCGCCGCCGTGATCGAGGAGATATGCGGGAGGAGACCCACTGCCTTCCTCTCCATGGCTCGCGTTACCACTCGCGTTGGACTGCGCGGGACTCGGGCGAGGCGCGTGCGCAGAGGAGGAGGTAGTGCAAGGCGGAACGGGGTTGGGAGAGAGCGAGTCGCCGCCGAAGGAAGGGTGCGGGTGCGGGTGCGGGTGCGGGTGCGAGTGCGGGTGCGGGAGCGGGTGGGTGTAGGGACTGTAGGGATCCATTTGTCAGGCGTGGCGTGGCGTGGGCGAGGCGAGGCGTGGCGTGGCGTGGGCGAGGGGGGAGGGAGACGAGGTGGGGACTAGCAGAGGTGGGTGGAGCGAGGACGCGAGCGCGGGGGTCAGGCGCAGTCTGGTCTTCCCGCGACCCGTCACCTTGCTGGACCTGTCGAGGGCGCGAGCGAGGCTGTGACTCGGAAGTTCGGGCGTGCGCGAGGCGGGGAGGGGAGAGGGGAGAGGGGAGAGTGGAGGGGGGCGCGAGGCGGGAGGGGGGGAGAGAGAGAGAGAGAGAGAGCGTGCGTCGGGGTGGCGCAGTCTCTCGATCCCTGCGCTGCCAGCACGTCCGCCTGTGAGCAGTCTGAGAGTGAGAGCGAGAGAGCGGTGCGTCCTGCTCGCCTGCTCGCCTGCGATGGGACAGGCGCCCGCTCCCTCGCTCCCTCGCTCCCTCGCGCTTGCTGGCGACGGACTGCCTGCTGCCTGCTGCCCTCGACCCGCACGCGACCCGCACTCGACGTCCCACCTCGCACCCACCCGCGCCCCGACCCCGCTCGACCCGCTCCCGTTCACACCCCTCGACCCGCTCCCCTCCCCATCGCTCCCCTCCCCCTCTCGCTCGCACTCCCCGGCTGGCGACCACCCAGGCATGTCGGGAAAGAACGCCGGGAAACCCTCCATGAGGTGCGCTCCCGCTCTCTGCCGCCGAGCGAGCGTGTGCTGTTGTCCCCGCCCGTCCTCCTCCCCGGGTCCACGCGCACGCTCGCTCCTGGCCAGCACGCGCGCAGCACGCGAACGACTCGCTGACGAGAGTGCTTGACGGTCCGAACGCTCAGCGAGCTCAAGCTCCGACGACTGACAGAGCACAACCAGCGCCTGCGCGAAGACCTCGAGCGTCAGCGGGTCCGAGTCTCCGAAGCCAGTGCCTCGTGCGTCTCCCTTCCCCGTGCACCCCCCGCCCACAAACTCACGCTGGTTTCGGACGGAGGACAGCCTGATAAGGTACTGCAAGACGACGAGGGATTGTCTCGTACCCAGCGTGTGGGGTCCGGTCCAGAAGGGGGAGGACCCTTATGCGCCCCAAGCGAGTGGCGGCGTGAGTTCTGCGTCCTTTTCCTCCGGCCGAGCGGGCGCCCGGGCGCCCGGGGGACGACAGGGCGAGGTCAGGAGAGGTGGGCTGACGACTTCGTGAGGGCGGATATGCGCGCAGTGCTGCACGGTGCAATAGTCCCGCCAGCACAGCACTCGCACTCGACTCGTCAGCTCTCGTCCACTCGCCTTCCTTCGCGCCTGATCTCTCGCCGACGCCCGCCATACCCCCGTTCTCGATCTCGGCTTCGTCCAGCCTTTTCTCGCCGCCTTTCCACTCCTGCGTCTGTCTCTCCTCCTCCCTGATGAGTCAGCGCAGGGGTACTCGGATTTGCAGGCGAGGCGGAGGGAAGCGCCCTATACCCCTCTCTCCGTCGTCTCTTCTCTTCCCTTTTTGCTCCCTCACCCTCGCCCCAGCCGCCGACACTCCCCCCTCCTCCCCCCCCCCCCCGCACGATACCCCTCACCCAATCACCCCAACCTCGACTGAACCGGGGCGCAATCGGCCATCTAGCACCTCTCTCCTCTTCCCATTCTCCGCCTCACCGGTCCAGCAGACCCTCCCTTCTCCCACTTCCTTCGATCGTTCTCACACTTGCTCCCACACTCATCCTGTCCCACCTAACTATCCATCTATATCGCCGTCCCAGGCCCGTGGAGGCCGCCCTCGTTACCCAACCCTCGACCATGCCCTCCTTTCTCCGTGTCTGCGTCTTTTGTCTCGATGTGTTTCGGTAGTACGTCTGGCTTGCAGTAATCCATTCTCCTCTCCTCTCCTCTCTCTGTGCGCGAGAGAAGGTTACGGAGAGAGACAGGAGAACTCGAGGCTGGAAGACGGCGAGCCCCACAGCCCGCCAAGTCGCAGCGACTTCGCCGGTCGGCGCGACGGCGTACTCGCTCTCTCTCTCTATCTCTCTCACGACGACCCTCGCTCTTCCTCTCTCGTGCGCTTCGTTCGCTGCTTGCAGCATCCTCCAGAGAGCCCCCCTCCGCCGCTGCCTGTCCGCCCGCTTGTTCCCGCTCCCGAAGCGTCTTCGTCTCCTCCTCCTCCTCGCCGACCTCGAGACTCTCCCGCCCGCTCCCCTTCCACTCCCTCACCACCACACCCCCACTTCTCCGCGGCGTTCAGTCGGGTACCCAAGCGCAGGAGAATGGCAGGCTCGCAATTCCGTCCTCGACGTTCCTCCCTCGCGCCTTCCGCCTCCGCGGTCTCTCCCTCACCCAATACGAATACTCCCCGCTCGAACGATTCACCCGCGGGAGTTGGGGGAGGACAAGGAGCGGGAGCGGGAGCGGGAGCGGGAGCAGGAGAAGGAGAAGAAGTCGTGATTGAAGGCTACATGCTCAAGAAGAAACGCAAGGCGTTGCAAGGGTTCGGGAGGAGGTATTTCCGACTCTCTTCCTCCGGTACGTTCACGTCCCTTCCCCTCTCCTTTCTCTTTTCCTCTCCTTTTTCCGGCCCCCCGACAAACAAACGAGCTGATGAGCTTGTTGGCCGGTGGGACCGCAGGCGCGCTGTCGTACTCGTTCAACCCCTCCTCTCCGCTCCGCGACTCGATTTTCGTTTCCCTCGCATTCATCTCGGCGTCGAGGAAGCAGAGGACGTTGCATATCGATGGGGGGAATACGGTTTACCACTGCAAAGCCTTGACTGTGCGTCCCCTCTTCCCTTCCCTTCCCTCCCCTTTTCTTTTCACCTCTCGAGTGAGTGAAGGTGCTGACGAGTGCGCGACGGACGGGGGTTTTTGGGGAGAACAGTTGGAAGACTTTGATCGCTGGGCCAACGCGCTCAAGGGGTTCATCAACCTCGCTCAACAAGGCCACCAGCACCAGCACCACCACCACCACCAACAAGCTTCTCTCCCCGTCCCGCCACAGGAATTGGAAGACGGCGGGTTCAAGGGTGGAAATGTCGCGGCCGTTCAGGCGGGTAAGAAGGGAGCTGTGGTCCCTCTTCCCCCTTCCGGGGGGTGGGGAGGTGGTGTGGGAGGAGGGATGGAGAGCGGCGAGGTGGAGAGGGTGAAGAGGGCACTAGGGGCGATGTCGCAGGTGCGTCCTCCATCTTTCCTCCTCTCCTCTCCTCACCTTTCCTTCGAGGCTCGTATAGGACGCTGATGTGAATGCGTTCCGTGGGACAGCCTATGGCAGACATCGAATCTCTCGCGCGCGAACTTCGGCAGTCGTCGTCCCCTCCTCCCCCGACGATGCAGCACCAGACGGTGACCCACTCGCAGTTGTCGGTCTCGCCCGGCTCGCTTCCCCCCGCCCTGAACAACAGCAGCGGGAATGGGAGCGGGAGCAAGTTCCGCTTCCTCGGTAAAAGGTCAAACAGTACCTCCCAGCCGGGACCCAAGTCGCCGGTCGCGGAAGAACCGTCTTACTTCGACGCCAAGTCGACTCCCTCGGGCGGGACGCAAGACCTCCTCCTCCGTCAGCTCCAAACCGCCATCTCAGCTTTGCGCCAGTCCCACGCCGACCTCTCAACCGCCATCTCCTCGCTCTCCTCCCACCCCTCCCCTCCACGCACCGGTTCACCCGTCTACGCCTCCCGCTCGCACCCGTCTCGCGCCTCGAGCCGCGCGAGTCGCTCGAGCTTCTTTTCGGTCGAGAATGCGAGTGAGGATTGGTTCGATGCCGTTCCGGGCGAGTTTGTGCTTGAGGATGAGGAGAGGAGGAGGAGGAGGGGGGTATCTCACGATGAGGATGAGGATGAGGATGACGAGGACGAGGACGAGTACGAGGACGGGGACGGGGAGGGGAAGGTGGAGGAGAGGAGTGGGTCGAGTGCGGGCGAGGCGTCGACTATTGTTGAGGACGAGGAGGACGACGAGTCCGGGGACGAGGACGAGGACGACGCCGAGACGACTAGGGCGGCATCCCCCGCTGGCGCTGGGTCGAGCGTCGACAAGGGCTTGCAGGAGGGTACGCAGGTCCAGCGTAGGAAACAGCTGCCGAGTCCGGTTGCAGGAGACGAGTTCTCGATGCTGAGCATGCTCAGGAAGAACGTCGGCAAGGTGCGCCGTCCCTCCCTTCTCTCCCTTCTCTCCCGTCTCACTGGCGAAACGATGCTGACTCTGCTCGATCTTGGGTGTGCAGGACCTCTCGACCATCTCCTTCCCTGTTACAATGAACGAGCCCCTTTCGGCTCTTCAGCGCCTCGCCGAGGAACTCGAGTACTCGGAATTGCTCGACCGGGCGGCGGCGACTAAGGACCCTGTTGAGCGGCTTACGCTTGTCGCGGTGTTTGCGATCAGCGGGACGGCGGGAAACAAGTTCAGGAGCTCGAGGAAGCCTTTGTGAGTCGCGTCGCGCCCCCCGTCAACCGCTGCAATCCGCGCGCTGACCGCTTACTTCTCTACCACAGCAACCCTCTCCTCGGCGAGACGTACGAGTGCATCCGCCCCGACAAGGGCTTCCAGTTCGTCTCGGAAAAGGTCTCGCACCACCCGCCCGTCCTCGCCTTCCACAGCGACGCACCGCAGCGGGGCTGGCAGGTCTTCGGCCACATCGCGCCGAGTCAGAAGTTCTGGGGTCGCTCGATGGAGGTGCTTCGCGTCTCCCGCTCGCTCACGAGGCTTTCGAAGCTGACGAGGAAGCGCGGAACAGGTCTTTGTTCACGGCGACTACTGCATCCGCTTCTCGGACAACTCGGAGACGTTCCACATCCGCAAACCTTCGTCCTTCGTTCGCAACCTCGTCGCCGGCACCAAGTACCTCGAAGTCGTCGGCGACCTCGTCGTCACGACCGACTCGTCTTCGGCGCAGGCGACGATCTCGTTCAAGGAGGGCTCGGCGTGGGGCGGAAGCTCGACGAGGAACAAGATCGAGGGGAAGGTCGTCGATGCGGATGGCAAGACGGCAGTGGAGCTCGTTGGCAGGTGGGACGACGCCGTCGACAAGAAGGAGGGCAAGAACAATTTCACCCGCCTCTGGCAAATCGCCGAGTTCCCACCCAGCACGTACCCGGTCGACTGCTCCCCTCATGCTTGCTCTTGCTGACACTCGCGCTCGCGCAGACCCGGAGCGTTACTACGGCTTCTCGTCGTTCGCCGTCACGCTCAACGAGACAACCTCGCTCGAAGAAGGCCTCACAGCGCCGACCGATTCGCGTCTCCGGCCCGACCAGCTCGCGTTCGAGCGCGGCGAAGTCGACGAGGCGGAGCGGCTCAAGGCGCAGGTCGAGGAGAAGCAGCGCGCGAAGCGCAAGGAGGGAAAGGTTGGCGAGCCGAGATGGTTCACGAAGGCTGGGGGAGGCGAAGGATGGGAGTACACCGGGAAGTACTGTGGGTCGATCGATTCCTTCTGCCCGCTCGCGACTGTAGCTGACCCGCCTGTCGTTACCGCAGTCGAGGCGCGCGACAAAAAGGCTTTCGAAGATCCCGACATCTTCTGCTGAGCGTCATTAACGAGTCTGTCTGCGTTATATCTGTGCATAGCTGTCGGTCAAGCTGTACGTGTCGCCTCGCAATGGCAGCAGTTGAAGAGCAAGAGCAGCGATAAAGCAGCCTGGCCTTCGCAACTTCCCGTCGCGACAGGGAGATCTGCTCGCAGAAGCTTGGTGGTCTCAACGAGATAGGGACCGCGGGACGACGCTCGGGAGAGAAGGGCGGCAAGATACGGCGTACGAGCGTGCCGGCGAGCCTCTACAACCAGGTTTCGCGAACTCAGAACGCCCCCGCCTGCATTTCCCATCTCTCCTTTGTCGTATCATGCATCAGGGCAACCCGGCGAGCAATCGTCGGCTTGAGGGGGGAGTGTTTGTCGAAGACAGCGTACCAGGCGCGCAGCATGTTCGTCTTCCACTGGGCCAGGAAGTAGAGCAAGTCCGCCTTTGCGGCGTCCTCCAACCTCACGGCACGGGTGAAGCTCTAATGGTTGGCTGTCTGGAATAAGACCGGTGTTAAGCTCAGGACACAGGAGAGAGCACTTCGGACATACAGCGCGTCCAATGCTGGAGCGGAAGGGATCTATGTGCGCACTGCGCAGGTAAGGCATCTGTGACAAGCAAGTCACTGTCGGCGAGTGCTCCTTGGTCAAAAGGCTATGACCTGTAACTGACACGGAGGGTGAGAGGTTCGAGGTAGAGCGAGTTTCTCAGCCAGAAGATGGAGCTCGAAAATGTGTCCGTCTTCTTCGTGCGTGTACGGGTGAGGGTCTTCAAGTCCTTCTTAAAGCCTGGGCAATCATGCCCGCCTTCTCCTCTTGGTTCGCCACAAGCCAGTCGCTGAACTCCCACTCGTCGAAACCCGGGACCTTGAGTTCCGTCAACATGGCACGCACGGCGCCCTCCATAGCTGTGAGGCTGCTCAGGCTGAACACAGTAACAAGCCCAAGGAAGCGGTAGTGAGGGAGAGAGGAAGAGAGGGGTGGTCGATGGCTGCGTCACTCGGGTCTGCGGACTGCCCGCGAGACGAGGCATAGAGGCATGCCCACGGCTTGCCACGCCCGGCGAAGGTGCGACTCGAGCGTGCGAGCGAAGCGGGAGCGAGGAACCGGATCGAAGCAGACCTTCCCAAAAACTGACTGCGCGACGGACACGAATGCAGGCTTTATGCTGCCATATAGACAGCGAAACAGAGCTATCTTACGGTGATTAAGTAGATAGCACCGGGGTGGAAGGTGCAGAGGGGGGCTTATCTCGCTCGTCGTCCCAGAATGCCTGCGCCTCCCTCTCCCACCTCGCCTTGGTTGTACCGTGCATAAGGGCGACCCGACGAGCAATCTTTGGTTTGAGGAGGGAGTGGCCGCTGATGATGGCCTATCAGATGCCGAGAAGCTGTTCCTGGCGCGTCGCAATGAACCGAGCAAGCTCGAGCGCTGCCGCAGTCCGCTCTTCCTCGGTCGTGGCAAAGTTGTTGGCCTTCCGCTCGTGTAGGGCATAGTCAGCTCATATTGCTTCGGACTGGGCAGGAAGACGAACAGCAGTCTGGATGCACGAGACAAACTCGTGCATAGTCGCCGCGTGCACCAGGTAAGCAGCCTGCAGGTTTTACAAAAGCGTCAGATCTGCGTCAATTGTCGAGAGATCGTCCAGGGGGCCCGCACTTAGGGGACTCGACGCGCCGAGGTTAGGTAGTGAGAGCCTGAGGTAAAAGACGGAGGTGAGGAAGGCCTTGATCGTCTTCGTGAGGTGTGGGGTGGGCAGGTGGTTTGTTGGGCGTGGGTCTCCTCTGCTCTGCAGCATGAGGGCGATCTCCGCGACTTTGTGGCGGTTGCCGGCAACGAGCCAAGCGTTGAATTGCTGATCACCGACGATGGGTCGAACCATGTCGAGGACGCTCTCAACCCAAGTGATCATGCTGCGATTGGCAGGGGTGAGAGTAGCCATATGAGCGACTGTGGTAAGGTGGAGCCGACAGCGGAGGTTTGAAGAGAGAGGAACGGAGCGGATGGCGAGATAGCAAGATCGCTGACCGTCCACAAGAGGAGATGAAACACACGGTCGCTCACTCCCGAGCTCAAGAAAGGAGTCGTTGGGCAGGCAGGAGATTGGGCGGGGGAGGAAACGTTCGTCTTCGACAAGTCTGCGGCCTTCGCAAATCACGAAAGCATTTCTCCTCCCCTCGGCAGAGTCTGGAAGATCGGAAGCAATTGCAAAACGACCCCGTACATCACTACTCGA
This sequence comes from Rhodotorula sp. S30-09, assembly GCA_023628235.1. Lineage (NCBI taxonomy): Eukaryota > Fungi > Basidiomycota > Microbotryomycetes > Sporidiobolales > Sporidiobolaceae > Rhodotorula > Rhodotorula sp. S30-09. Next base: position 487,491 of record JAMALD010000007.1, read on the forward strand.
GATCCAGGAGCGTGGAGAGCGAGGCGGACAATAGGCAAGGATAGCAGAGTCGGGCAAAGGCACAGGGAAGACGACGAGCGCGGTGGACACAGCTGTGAATCTACGGAACTCTACAGCAACAGAATAACGTCCAGCTGGGGTAATTCTGCGGGACGACATGCGTGAGCAACTGAGAAGATGGGGAAAACGAGTAGGCCCACCGAAGCCCCCCCTCAGAACGGCCTCGCATCCCTTTCCCACCTTGCCTTTGTCGTACCGTGTATCAGAGCGACCCGACGAGAGGTAGTCGGCTGAGGAGCGTGTAAAGGCGGAGAGCGGTCTCTTCGCCAAACGACTCGAGCCATTTCTCCACGAAGGTTTCGCACGCGGTGTGGTGTTGTCCCACCATGTTTGGGGGGACATACCAGGTGCCCCATCTTTGGGATGTTGAAGATATCAGCGTTGTCAGGTCGGCGACCGTCCTGGGATTCTTACGCGGGACTGAATCGCCGCCGTAAAGGACGCGACGCCGACCGTCTCGGCGTCTGGTGAAGGGAAGTAATCCATCAGAATTCCTGCTTCCAGGACGCGATGGGCAACACACCTCCTTAAGGCCGAACTAAGGGATAGAAGCCTGCAACCAGAACACAAGTCTCCACGAACGCCCGTTCGAGATACCGGTTCGCTCGTTCTCGTCAGCGTGCACCGTGCGGTACCACCAGAGCATGCCAGCGATCTTGTTCGCTTTGTCTTCCATCGCGATCCAATGCTCCAGCATCGACGACGGCGGACCAAACTGCCGCAGCAGGCCGTCCATCCATTCAACAAGCGCGTCTGGCGTGCTCATGATGGAGGAGAGACAAAATGTCGAAGCTGTGGAAGAGAAGGAAGGGACGGAAGAGCGCGAGAGAAGGGAGCGTCGCAAGAACCCGCTCCACGGATCGTCCGCGGACAGTCCAGCAAAGCGGCGGCGCTCCTTCTGGCTCTAATTGACATACTGTCGATCGTTGAAGGGCGAACGCGCCCGCTCAGAACGCCAAAGCCTCCATCGCGCCGTCAACCTGCGCAACCACCTCGCATCGACGACAACCTCCGCCTGCGAGTGAACCAATGCGAATGCAGCAAGATGCGTAGAGGGCATAAGATGTGTGTGGAATAGCGTCATTCATCGAGAGAAGCAAGCGCCTCTTCACTCGTCCGCTTCGCCCGTCTTCCTCCCTCCAGCCAGCACCTTCTTCTCCCACTCCCTCCCCTCGAGCATCTCCTCCGCCCGCTTGTCCTCGTCCCTCCCGAGCGATCGGCGCTTGACAGCCCATCGCTGGTCAGCACGCTCGCGCTCGATAACCCGCCGCATCAACCGACTCGTCTCGTCCTCGTCGGCTTCTTTGCCGTCCGCTGGCGGAGAAGCGAGGATGGCGACGAGTTCGCCGAGCGGAGAAGTAGGCGAGAGCTCGACGGTCATCTTTCCCCGCTCGTGCTTCTTCGTCTTGGTCGGCGTCGGGGTGCGCTTGACCCGCCCGCCGGAAGACGAGGGAGACGTCGAAGGCGACGAGCCAGGTCGACCGCGCACGACGACGAATCCACCGAGATCTTCTACCATCCCGACTGTCTCTGCATACGCCGACGCGTCGAGCGCCTGAGCGCGGAGGACATCCTCGCGAGCGACAATCTCGCGGTAGACTTTGTACGCCTCGTCGAGGACGACTCGTAGGCCTTCGGGTGTCGAGGGGCGGTCGAGCCCGGGCTGAGAGAGGTCGATGCGCGAGATGGCGACGACGACGGAAACGAGCGCGACACGCTGATGCGGGCCACCCTGCAGCGCCGCCAACCTCGCCACGAGCGACGGTGCAGCTGTCAAACCCGCTGAAGCCGCCAGCGCAGCCGAGACGTATTTCATCGAGGCTTTGGGCGCGGTTGAGGGCGTGAAAATCGAGAGGGATGAGACGGTCGGATTGGAGGATTGATCGGCTGCGACGAGAGCGATCGCGCGACGGACGACGTCGAGCATCGTGCGGACGTCGCCTGTGCCCGATGCGACTTTCTTCGCGCATCGTTCGAGAGCTGGTTTGTCGATGAGAGGGTAGGTCGCCTTCTTGCCCGCTGCGGGTTGCTCGGTCGTGAGAGTTGAGGTGCTCACGTCGTCGAGGTCGAGCGGGTACTGAGGCGCGAGAAGCGAGAGACGCTGCGCGACGATAGTGACGAGTTCCTGCCAGCTGTACGGCTTGAAGTGGACGCGAATCGGCTTGGTCGGCGTGTAAAGCGGGTCGGCTTTCGCTTTGCCCTTGCCCGTGACGATCGGTGCAGGCGTAGGGAGAGCGAGCGCTTTGAGCGTCAGATCGTTGGCGATGCCGATGAGTGTCAGGGACGAGGCGGGGGTTGAGGCGAGGGCGAAGAGGGAGGAGAGGAGGTCGGGCTGGTATGACGAGGAGGAAGCGGTCGACAAGGACGGCGAGACGAGGTGGTCGATCTCGTCGAGAACGAGGAGGCTGCGGGGAAAGAACGATCGTTAGTCTCAGGCTTCGAAAACTCAGGAGGCGAACGGCGACGCACTAATTCCTCCCGTCTTTCAACCCTTTTTGGAAGGCCTCCTTCGCCCTCCTCGCGCTCCTCTCTCCTCCCAAATCCATCGCAATCCCGAGTCCTCTCCCAAGTCGTTCCCACACACTCCCCGCTCCCGCAATCGTCGCGCAGTTCTCCACCAACACGCTCACCTCCTCCTCGCACTCCCTCTCATTCACAAGCCTACGGAACGCGACGATAGTTGACGACAAAAGCGCAGTCTTCCCAAGTCCTGGCGGGCCTGAGACGTACATCGCCGCAGGGCCCGGTCGGCCATTCGAGCTGGATCCGTAGACAGAGGGGAAGCGTCGAGTGAGGAAAGCGACGAAGGTCTCCTGCTGGTCTGTGCGGCATGTGAGGGGGAGAGAGGAGGCGAGTGAGGAGGAGGGAGTGAGAAGGGAGGAGGCGTGAGTGTAGATGTTGGGGATGCCGCGGGATGTTAACGGTTGGGGCGCGTGAGAGGCTGCGTGCGAGGCGACGGAAGAGCTAGGCTCGGGCAGCTCGAAGGGCGGAGGAGGCGTAGGGAAGGCTGCAAAGAAGATCAGCCTGAGTACGCTCGTAAGGGTGGAACGGCCACAACCCACCAAACAGTTCGTCCAGCGCGCCTTCATCCTGTTCCACATCCATATCTGCATCGTCTGAACCCGCCTGCACCGCGCAATTCTCCTTCTGCGACTCTGTCCGTCCCATCGCGACCGACGCGCCTGCCTTCACATCACCCGCCGCTGCATGTGGCTTGGTCGAGGGGATGTAGGCGGTAAGTGAGCGTTTTGAAGGGACGAGTGGCGCGTCCTGGCGGGTGCGCTTGCCGAGCATGGTGAGTGTGAGGGAGTGACAAGGGCGCAGAGAGGAGGTCGAGGAGGAGCGGGTGCGAGCGGGTGGAGCTGCCTGCGCTGGGTGTGCTGGGTGTCGGAGCGAGTCCAAACGAGTGTGATAGAGCTTGCGAGTCTCAAGAGGAGGAAGAAGGAGGAGAGAGGGAGAGAGCGAGCGTGAACCTCGCGACTCGCGTTTGTCTTCGCGTCGCGTCTCGTCCAGAAGGTGGCCCAGTCTGCGCACGCCTCACAGCACTCGTACAGGCGCTTGACCAAGTGCAACAGTCTACAAACAGCCGGACTACTCGCTCGCACTCGTCAGACCGCCCTGCGACACGTGTGATGTCGAGGAGCGGCGTGGTCCTCCTCGCGTGGCCCTTCTCGACTGCGCTAGTTCTTCTCCTTCGCCCGACCCCGCGCACAAATAACACCCAGCATGGTCCCGCCATCCACCCTGCACGCTTCCTCGCTCGCGCCGTCTCCAGCCGACGTCGCCGAAGCACCTCGCTCAAGCCTCCTCTGCTCGCTTTCATCTCATCTCGGCCGCTACCTGCAAACGAGCCAGCCGCAATAGCGATAGCTCGACCGAATAGGCCCTCCCGCTCGCTCAGCCCAATCGTCTCTCCTCCTCGTGACCAGCTCTCGCCGCCGTCTCAGGCCAGTGAGACCCGCAGCCCTCCCCCTCCCGTTCCTTGCGCGCTCTCATCTCGACCCCAGCCCCCCCCCCTCCTCGTCTCTCGTCCGCTTCCTTCCACTTGCCTGACGGACGACAGCGCCAGATGGAGCACCTCCAGCGGACGGGATTGGCGGGTCTGGCGGCGAGTCCGCACAAGAGGGCGCGCGAGCGGCTCAAGGAGAAGGCAGACTGGGTTCTCGGATCGCGCAGCGTCGCGAAGGCGGGAGGAGCTGGGATTGGTGGCACTGAGGGGGCTTCGCGGATACAAGAATTGGACGGGGGAAGCGAGGGAGCGGAGGTTGGCGCTGGCAGGTCGAGCGGACCCTCCTCCAATCTCTCCCCTCTCGCCGCCTCTCCCACCTCTCGCTCTTCCGTCGCGCAGCCATGCGATATCATTTCACTGCACACCTCCTCGGCCCGCCTACGCTCAGTCTCAACCTCCACAACCACCACCCTCGCCTCCATCGCTTCCGACGCCGATTCAGAGACGGCAGAAGACGCAGCCGTCTTTTCCACGCTTGTCGCCGCGTTCCCGCGTCCTCCGGCGATACGCGTCGATAGCGGTGTTGAGGAGGGAAGGAGCACGATGAAGTCGGGGAACCTGCCGTTGCCGAGTCCGCCTTCGTCGGCTGCGAGTGGTGTAAAAAGTGAGGTTGGCCTCTCGCGCGGGACGGAGGAGCCAGGACCGAGGAAGGAGCGCCTTGGGCAGGCTTGCGAGTTGCGGGAGAAGCAGTCCTCGGCAAGACGTCCTGGACCGCCGTCGATACCTCTTCCCGTAGGTCCTTACACTCTCTTCCCTCAACACTTGCGCTGACGAGTTCGCATCTTCTCCTCAGCCCATCCCGCCCTCTCCATCCCCGTCTCCGCGCCCACCCCGCTCATCCTCCTTCACCTCCTCACTCACACCTCTGTTCTCACCCGCTCCCTCTCCCTCGACCACCTCCCGGCCCTCCTCTCCCTTTCTCCGCAAACCCTCAACAGACAAACCTCTCCCTCCTCTCCCACCACCGCCCCTCGCCCTCCTTCCCACCCCTCCCCGCGACGAGCGAGAGCGAGATGTGCAGCATTTGTTCGACAGATTCGCTTGGCCTCATTCGCCTCATCGAACAACTTGCCCGGGTAGTCCAGACGAGTCGGACGAGTCGGCTGTTGATGCACGTTTTGGGAGCGGGAGGAGGAGGACGTCGTCGAATGCGTCGAGCACCTCGAGCGACGAGTCCGGCTCGGATTCGGACGAAAGTTTGAGGATGGAGAACATCACTGCTGAACTCTCCTCGCTCATCGACTCCTTCCGCCACTCCGCCGAACAGACGACAGGAATTAGTCGATCGGCCTCAAGTTCTCCCGCGCGTTCGAGGAAGAAGGAAGGAGGAGGAGGAGGAGGAGGGAGGAAGGTCAGCGTGGCCAGCAGCGTCGTGAGTATGGTCAGTAGGGCCAGTAGTGCGTGGAGGAGCTCGGGTGGGTCGAGGGTGGGACAGCAGGAAAACACGACGGGCGGGTACAGGGTGCGTTCCTGTATTTTCGTCTTCTCGATGATCCGTTTCGCTGCACCAGCTCGGTGGCATGAGCGGGGAGCGTGAAAGGGGTCGATTTTAACGAAACGCCCCTCTGCCAACAGGCTTACAAACTCGCCCGCAAACCCTCCGCCACCCTCCTCCCCTCTTTCTCGTCCTCTCGCCTGAATCGCACGCACTCATCCTCATCCCTCGCCTCCTCCACCTCCACCTCCGCCTCATCCGACTCAGAAGAGCTCTTCGACTTGAGTCTTGACTCGCCCCCTCTTGAGCGGGAGAGGGAGAGGGGGTGGAGCTGGGTTTCGGCGGCCAGGAGGAAGAGTTCGGCCACTAGTGTTGAGACGGATGGAAGCCTCGGTGCAGGCGGTGGAGCGGTAGTGGGGGGGAAGGTCGGGATGAGGGCGAAGAAGCCGGCTGACGAAGGGGTGGATGAGGACAAGGAGGTCTTGCGACAGAGTGTCGAGCTCGCCCACCACCCGCACGCAGCAGAAGATGTTCAGCCTGTCCTGACTACTCAGCTTCGTACTCTTCATACCGCTCGCTCGACTCCCTCCCTTCGTCGCCCATCGACTCTCCGCCCACCATCGATAGTCCGCCGCCATTCCGATTGGGACATCGACCGCACCGACGAGGAGGGGCAGAAGCCTATCATCGAGGAGCACGCGCAGACCGCGCAGCTCGAGGACAAGTCGAAGGGGTTGCGACCGCTTTTCACGGCGTCGGCTGCGACAGCGCCCAGTCGCCTTCAGTCGCCAACGACGTTGAGAATTCGCTTGCCTACCGCAGAGGCCCAAAACCCGCAGTCGCCGTCGATTCTGCCCGTCAAGACTCGCCCGCTCCTCGCTTCCACGAATCGTTCGATACTCCGCCCTCCGATCGTTCGCGCGGGTACCTCGCCTCCTTTTCCATCTCGCACCGCTCTTCGCCCGACCGTTCTAGCGAAAACACCATCGAATCTTCCGCTACCAGCGACGACTTCAGCCCTTCATCGACCGAGCGCCTCTCGCCTGCCTCTTCTCGGCGCGTCTACCGCCTCAACCATCCCCCAGACGGCGCGGAAAGGCTTAAGGCGACTGTCCTCACTCGGAACCCTCGCCTACATCCCCTCATCATGAGCTCTCGCATCTCTCGCCTCCGTCTGCAAAGCAGTGCCTTGTTGCCACGATTCGATGATCGATGCAAGCGAGAAGAGAAGGCCGAGGAGTTGCTACAAGGTGGTATAGCTGCGCTGCGTAGTCTTACAACGAGAGAGGAGGAAGGGACCAAAGGGACCGCATAGGCGAGACGCGAGAAGTGTCTGTCTGGTGAGAATGAGGAAGCGGCGTGTAGGCTTGTCTGGCTATCGACGTAGGCGAGCCGGAGGAGGACCGGGAGGAGGTGCGTAGTAGCCGCCTTGCTGTGGCGCACTCGAAGGGTAGTAGCCGTACGGCGTGTTCTGCGCCATCGGCGGCGGACCGGTCGCGTACGCCGACGAGTACGACTGGTTTTTTGCGGGCTTTGCGCGGCCGCCTCGGCAGCACAGGCAGCGAAGGATCGTCCACAAAATGGCGAGGACAATCAAGCCAACGACGATCGTGACGGGTATCGCGATCTGGAGGTGATCGCGGTACCAACCTTTCGCGGTGTCGAGTGCCGAACCGGTGTTGCACGACCCGCTCTTGCAGCGACCACCGTTCTGGCAGGCGGTGCCGTCGCGGAAGCTTTGGTCGAGGATGATGCAGCTCGAAGACGAGGACGGGTCTTGGCAGATGATGCTGCAAGATGAGGACTGCGAGGAGGGAACTCGTCAGCGGCGAGGACAGAGACAACGAGCGCGTGAACGCACGGCAGAAGTCGGGCATGCCCTCGTGAGACCCATCGACGCGCCAGCGTTGCGGCACTGCTGGTCGCGGCTGGTGCAGACGCCCGAGGTGCATGAGAGACCGCCGCCGCAGCCGGTGCCTGCGCGAAAAAGCGTGTCAGCCCCGTCGACAGCTGGAGTCGAGGTTGCGAAAGCTGGAATCGATTTTCCCGCTTAGAGCTGCTGGAGTCGAGAAAGCGACGCACCGTCCTTCTTGTACGAGTCGGCGGGACAGCTGGCGCTCGAACCATCGCAAACCTCTGCAACGTCGCACTGCGAGTCGACGGAGGGACGGCATACGGTCCCGTTGTTCGCGATTTGGCACTGAGTTGTGCAGCAAAGCGAGTTCTTCGGGTCGCAGACGGCGCCAGAGCGAAACTTGCAGGTTGAGGCGTCGCAACATGGGTCGTTGGTGTCGCTGCCCGGATCACATTCCTCGTCGCTCTCGACGATGCCATTGCCACAGCTCCGAAGCGAGATAATGCTGGGGTTGCCGGAGGCGCCGGGCGTCGCGAGGCAGGTCGTGTTAAGCGAGCTTGAGAGGGTCGTACAGATATTGCCGACCGAGCAGGGCGAGAAGGCGGAGACGTTCTTCTCGGAGACAGGCGACATGATGTAGTTGGCGTTGGCGTTGCAAGTCGACGACGAGAGCGGACAGCAGTTGCCGCTCAACGAGCACCCGCTCGCGCAATCGTGGATGGCGCCGAAGTTATGCCCGATCTCGTGCGCGATGACCTGCCACTCGCTGCGCGTCGCGGCCGTCACGCCCGTACCGCTCGTCGTCTGACCACCTTGGCTCGACGAGGCGGTCCGGCAGAGTTGGCCGAGCCAAGCGACGCCAACTTCGCTGCCAGTCTGGCAGGTCGTAAGCAGGTGCCACAAGCCTGCGCCGTCCTGCGCGCCCTTGTCGCCACGCCACTGCGAAAAGATGCTGAGGCGCGTGTTGAGGTCGACGCCGACGCTGCTGCCAGTTCCGCCGGTTGAGCCGGACTGGCAAGGCAGATTCCAAGGGTTCGAGCGGTCGACCTGGCTGGACGACGACGGGCAGGTCGAGTTCATGACGTCGAGTTCGACGATGCCTGCGAGACAAACCTGGTGAGTCTGTGAGCGGTGAGTAAGAAAAGAATGATTTTGCGTACCGATCGAAACGTTGAAGGAGCGCTGGTAGAGCGCCGAGACGCTGTTGAAGTCGGTCAGAATCTGCTGACGCGCAGCGTCGCTCGAGCGCTGAGCCGTTGTCTGCGAGAAAAAGGGAAAGGTGAGCTGCGGGTTGCCAAGACGGGCTCCCCAAACTCACGTAGGTGCAGTCCGCCGCGACGCCGACGAAGAGCACGACGTTCTGTTTCGGGCAGCCGGTAGTCGAGCCAATCGAGTTGATGAAATTGGACGATGACCCGCTTCCGCCGCTGATATCGTCGCCTTGGCGTTTACGATGGCGGTCTGAGGGAATGTAGCGGTACGAATTGGAGGGCGTCGAGTGGTCTCTTGGAGTGAATGGCAGGATGGGTGGTGCGGAAAGGAAGGAGAACCATGGTGAAGAGAGGGAGGACGAGTTGGAGTAGGTGTCGAGAGGGTGGTGCGAGTTGGCGTAGACTGGATGGGCGGGATCGACGTTGAACGGCAGAGAATCGTGGGAGCACGATGGGGCAGAAGAGAGGGTCGCCGGATCGGGGAGAGGAAGGCCGCGCTTGCGCAAGGCCGATATATGCTCGACCGGGCTGAGCGTTGCGCTCTCGCGGACGATGACCATCGCTGGGTGTCTCGGCGCCAGGACAGCATCGTCTGCGCCTCCGAACGCCCGGCGAGACCGTCTGGACGGCGTCACGAGCGGCGGCTCGGGGTCGAGGTCGTCCTTCGTACGAAGGTACTGCTCGGTCGAGTGGATCGTGAACACCTCGCTGCCCTTCGAGTAGGTGCCCTGGAACCGCAGGTTCTGCTCCTCGTCTGGCGTCGAAAGGACAACGATCCTAGCCCATCCAGAACCCGCTTCTGGGCCTCGGACGAGACCTGCCTGCTCCTCCTTGACCCACTTCTGCACGTCCGCCTCCTCGTCAAGCACCCATCCCTCATACGCCTTGACGCTCTCCCTCGTCAAGAGCGTGACATGCTCCTTCCATTCGCCCGTCTCGTCGTCCAACCATCGCTCAACACTCTTGACCCCCTTCGTCGGTACAAGGTCGGCCGTCGGCCGGAGCGAGAGCGTGACTGGTTCCCCATCGTGCGCGAGGAACGAAAGCAGGAAGCGATCGTCCCACGCTGGATTCCCTCCGGCTGTCAATCGCACGACCCCTCCCCCTCCCTCGACGGACTCGCCGCTTCTCCGCTCGAAAGGTGATCGTGAAGCTGGTGCTTGCGCACGGGGGATGAGGTGAACTGAGAGGTCCTGTGGATGTGAGAGAGCGCGCTCGTGAAGCGGTGGCGGGCGGTGACTGGCGGCCTTGGCGAGGGAGGCGACGAGTACGAGGGTCGCGAGGACAAGCGACGCGCTCGGGGTCTGCCACGGTCGCATCGGGCTTGTGTCCACAGTCTCTGTCTAGTCTGTAGCAAGTGCACGAGCAAGGGGAGGACGATAGCCAGGTAGAGGAGTTGAAGACGACCGTTTCCTCGGGCGGCTCCTTGGCATCTCGCTCAACCTCTCTTCGCAGCTCGAGCTGCCAAAGATCGCAAACGCAAGCTGAAAGGGCTACACTGCTCCGCAAGAGTGGAATCGAAGCGGCAATCTAACATGAAGCGTCGGAGAACGAGCGAGGACCGAAGAGGAAGTACGATGCGAGGGGGAGGAAGAGGGAGTAGCACAGAACCAATGTCACACGAGACGACACACAACATGCGAGAAAGACACAGCGAGTACGCGCCTCAGGCCTGACCCTGCTCAGCCCGCGATTCAGGCGCCGTGCCCGCCTGCGCCCGACCCGTCAACCAGCTCAACAACCCTCCCAATCCTCCTGCTCCCGCTCCTCCCGCTCCACCTACACCACCTGCATCACCCGCGCCCGCAGTCCGCGCCTCATACACTGGACTACTTGCTCCGCTCGCCGACGCTCCTTCGCCCGCTTGTAGTTGCTGCTGCATCAACCTTCTCTGCTGCGCGAACTGTGCGACGAGAGCGACTTGTTGCGGTGACAGACCGGGGAGGGGAGGGCGGGCGGAGGAGGAGCCCGGATAGCCTGCGACGGCGGAGGGAGTGTTAAGTGTGGCGGAGGAACCTTGTTGGTTTGCGGCAGCAGCGGCGGCGGCGAAGGCGTCTTCGAGAATCGTTTCGGCGACTCCGGGGGCGTACATCTGCGTGCGGCAACCACGTCGTCAGCTCAAGGCGCAAGTGAGCGACGGGAGGCGAAGGAACGCACGTAGGGGTCGACAGGGTTGTAAGCCGGCGGACTGACGTTCCTCGTGCTCGCTCCGTCCGTCGCCACCTGCTGCCGCTCCTGCTGCTGCGGGCTCACAAGCCGCACCGTCTCCCCCACCCCTCGCTCCTCCTCCTCCTCATCACTTGCCGCCTCGTCCCGCTGCTCCTCCTCATCCGACTCATACACCGGATCCGGAAATCGGTGCATCGAGTGCAGGGAGATATCCAGCAACCCCGGCGTAGGGGGATCATGCACGTCTTCCTCTTCTCCTCGTTCGTGGTCCTCCGACCCGTTCGAGTTTGAGCGCGATGAGGCGGAGGAGTTGTGCCGCGAGTGGGAGTGCCGGAGTGGAGAGGGGCGGATAGGTTGAGTGGGGGATGAGAGGGCGGCGGCGGCGGAGGAGGCGGAGGCAACGAGGGAGGAGGTGCGGCGGTGGTGTGAGATTGGCGGGGTCGAGGACGAAGCAGATGCTTGGGCGGCGGCAGCGGTCGCAGATTCGAGGAGGATGCTTCCCCCCTCTGAGCCATACGCCGGAGGAGGCGCCAACGTCCCCATTTGCGGCGCCAACCCCCACTTCTTAACATTCGCCTCGATGAACACAAACCCCGCCTGTCCGAAGTTCACATGTACCGAACAAGGCCCGTCTGCGCCGATAGTGGGGAAGACGTTGTGCTTGTTGAACCCGACGAAGGCGTCTTCGAGTTTCTTGCCGTTGCGGGTGAAGAAGATCAACCCGCTTCGAGGGCGGTAGCCGACGCCGAGAACGTCGCCTTCAAGGAGCGGAGGGCCGTAGGAGGTCGAGGTGAAGGGAAAGGAGTGCGACTTGAAGCCGTCTGCAGAATGATAGCCGACCGAGTACCGGCTGAGGCCTGTTCGGGAGTCGTCAATGGTCAGCCTGCGATCTCCTCGAAGCAGAACGGCACGATGACGCACCTGGAAGTCGGAAAGACGGATACGGCTTCGTCGCCAATCCCACCGAGACGTTCGTCGTCTCCGGCTTCTCAAACATCTTGCACTCGAAGTAATACACGTCGTTCAACTTCGGGATCGGAAGGTTGCTTTGGACGCATGACCCTCCTCCTTCTTCAGGCGCCATCCCGTACCCATCCGCGAGGAACGAGATTTCGGTGCGCGATTGGACGAAGACGGACGAGTTAGATTCGTAGTCTGGCTCGAAGGACCAGGCCGAAACGCCTTTTTCTTGGATCGAGAGGAACTGTGTGAGAGTGATTTCGGTCGGTTGAGAGTTGGGCGGGTATTGCGTTTGCCAGACTGCGCGCGGGTGACTACTTTCAGCTCTCGTCAGTCTCCCGGAAGCGTCCGCCAAACTCACCCTTCGCCCGCATGTACCCCACCCTCGTCGGCTCATCGACGCTCATCAACCACCTCTGCTCCACCCCCTCCATGCCCCCCTCCCCATCCACCTCATCCTCGCGCCCAAGGTTCGTCGGACCCGACCCGTCGTCCGTCAATTCAATCCCGCGACGTCGGCGGAGGAGGACGATTGTGAGGATGAAGATGAGGAATAGGAGGAGGGTGAGGACTACGAGGAGGGGGATTAGGATAGCGAGAGTCTGTTCGTCGAGAGGGATGCCCGAGGAGGGACGGTGTCAGCCCGAGGTAGGATCGCAGGAGGGAAGCGAAACGCACAGGGTCGGATCGGTGGTATGAGGGACTGCCCGTTCCAGGACCAGGCAGTTCTACGACTCCCTCGCCGCCGCCATCGTTGACGCCCCCTCTTCCTCCCCGCGTCGGCGGCGAGATCGGCCACTCGTCCTCCCACTCGCCCACGGCCCTCGTCCTCCCCCGCGCGTCGCTGCTGTCGTAATTGGCGAGTGCTTCGAGCATGTGCAATGGGAGCGAGTCGCGCAGGAGGTGAGGGAGGTGCGAGAAGGCTGCGGAGGCGGAGGCGGAGGCGGAGGCGTCGGGGTTGATGGTGGAGAGGGGTGGCGAGGCAGGCTGCCGTAGCAGTCGCAGTGCCCGTCGAGTCTATCGCAGCGTTCAGTCGAGTCGCAGCGTTCAGTCGAGTCGCAGCTGTCGTCGTGTGCGAGTCGGCGAGAGGCGGCGGGGGAAGCAAGGAGAACACGGCCTCGTCGACCCGCACAGGCCGACAGACAGAGTACTCGTATGGCTAGCTCGTCTGTGCGGTACTGCTTCATTCTCCTGCAGGCAGCAGCCTAGGGAGAAGGAAGGAAGAGTGCCGTGGCCCCCTGTCGTCTCGCGCGCATTCCACGACTTGCTGAGGTGAGCGGGCTCGACCACGCCGTTCTCTTCTCCCGCTCACCCAGGACCAGCTGCAAGACGCCATGGACAGCTGGACACAGCCAGACTTCCTGCAGAACTCGGGTCAGGACTGTGCGTCCTTCCCCCCTCCCTCCTCGCCCTCCTCCGTGGCTTCATCAGCTCATCCACATTCACCCACGCCCGCAGACCTCGCCAGCCTCGCCAGCTTCCTCGACAGCAAGACAGACATCGCCGTACCGCCCTCCCAAATCCTCGGGCAGCATCCGCAGGAACCCTCGTCGCCTGAACTCACAGACTCGGCCAGCCCGGCCTCGTCGAACGGCCTCGACTCGACGACCACGAACCTCTTGCAGTCGAGGCAGCACAGTCAGCAGCACGCGCGAACGATGCAGCAGGCTCAGCATCACCCCGACAAGCGCAAGAACGGAACGCAGGGCGCGGGGGCGATCAAGGATTCGCGCAGGACGAGCGGAGGCCACCACTCACACCCGACCGGCGAGGACGGCGAGATCTCGCGCAGTGAGTTTGCGGTACTCTCTCGCTCATGATGGGCGGAGCGGGCGCGCTGACGGGACATTTCTGCCGAGCAGGCGAGTCACCTGAAGACGACGGCTCGCGCGACGCATCGGGCAAAAGCAACAAGACCAAGACGTCGGAGAAGCGTCGTGCGCAGAACCGTCAGGCGCAGCGCAATTTCCGCGAGCGCAAGGAGAAGGTGCGTCGCGCGCGCGCGTGTTTGTTCGTCTCTCGGGATCCCAGGGCTCACCCTCGTCTCTCTCGGCCGACAGCACTTGAAGGATTTGGAGGAACGGGTCAAGGTGTTGGAGCAGCAGACGAACGAGCGCGATGCCGAGAACGCGGCTCTGAAGCAGTTGCTCGAGAGGTGCGTCTCCCCGATACCCGAGCTTCGGGATGCCTACTGACTCGTTCGGACGTTGGCCAGCTTACGAAGCGAGAATGATCGTCTCAAAGTGTACGAGTCGGCGTTCACGTTCGACTACAACAAGGATGTCGATGGGTCGAGCGCGATGCCGCAGGCCGCGGCCTTCAACCCTCCGCCTTCGCTCCCTTCGATGTCTGCCTCGTCGCCCGCTCGCAGCCTGCCTTCGTCCGAATCCCCCACAGACGACTTGAACGCGAGCACGAGCTCGTTCAAGTTCGACACGAGCGGGATTCTCTCGTCGTCGGCCGGTCCCGCGTTCACCCTCCCCAGCTCGACTTCGACTCCCTCCGCCGCGGAGAACATTCCAACGACGACCGCAGCGCAGTTCGACGACTTCCTCAGCTCGTTCGTCGCGTCCCCTTCGCCTGGCGCGTCGGGGTCGTCCATCTCGTCCCTCCCAACTCCTCTCAGCGCGACCGCCTCGGGATCCGGGTCGGGGGACCTCTTCACAGCGTACCGTGACCCGCTTGCCTCGCTCGGGATGCAACCAACGAGCTTGTCAACCTTCAACGATTTCGACAACCTCTTCAGCTCGATCCCGCCTCCGCCCGCTGCGTCGACGTCCCTGTCGCCCGAAGACCCCCTCATTGCGCAGTTCATCAACGCCTCGCCCTCGCCCCCCTCGGCAATCGCGGGCACGACGTTCCCCTCACCCGGCGCCGCCTTCTACACAGGCAACCTGGCGCCCAAGTCCCCCTCGTCTCTCTCGCCTTCTACCGATTCTCAATGCTCCGACGGCATCAAAGCGCGCCCCGCAGCGGCCGTCGCAGCAGGCGGCAAGTTCGAGTTTGATCTCGATGGATTGTGCTCCGAGATGAAGGCCAAGGCGACGTGTCAGGAGGCAGCGAGGAGGGCACTCATGAGTGCGATGGCGGAGGATGCGGCGGCTAGTCGGCAGGCTTATCCGCAGCAGCTCTGAGGACGCTCGCACACCCGCTCTCGTTTTTTTGCCTTTCACACCGACGACTTACGCTCTCCCCTTCGTTCGTTCGTTCGTTCCGTCTCAGTTTTTCGTTGCCTGTCTCGATTCCTCCTCCCTCGGTTGTTGCTACCCTGTACTTCACTACTCTCGCTGTATCCATATCTGTCTGTCCAGCCACCTCGTCGCCTGTCTACTGCCACGAGAGCGAGAGCGTTTCCAGGCCCAGAACCTTGTTACTCTCGTCTCTCGTCGCTTTTGTTCCCCGAAGTCGTCCCTACCGCTCACAACGCGCTAGACCCGCCCGTTCGCCAGCCGTCTCAGCCTACGAGCTCTCCTCTGGCCGCGTCCTCGCGAACGAGCGAGCGAGCGAACCCCGCGTTCGCGCGTTCGCGTCCGCCCCTCCTCGCTCCATCAGCCCATCTACACCGCGCCTTTCGGACTCGTAGAGAGGATCAGGAGGAATCGCAGGAAGACGGATCCGCCTTGGTGCAGAGGTCGCCGGCAGGACGAACACCCGCTCTCGGTCGACTCTCCCACTCTCCGCCGACTCAGCCAGACTAGACGCGCCCAACGGAAATCTACACTCCTTTCACACTCCTACGCTACACGCACCCACCCCTTCCTTCCTTCCATCCGCTCCTTCACTCGGAGATACTCTGCCTCTCCCCACACCGCCTCCCCCTCTCCTTCCCACGCGCTTGAAACGAGGAGATGGAACCCATCGCACAGGCTATGTCGGCCAGTTCCTCAACGCAGGGTTTCTCGGGGGGTTTGGGGCCAGGGGGAGAGCCTGTGATCTGTAATGGTGCGTTCCATGCTTTCCTCGCTTCATATCCAGCTGCATGAGGAGGAAGAAGCTGATTCATGGTTATGGAGGACGTAGCTTGCAAGCAGGGACTGGACGAGGCGTTGGATAATACGGTCGTCTCGTTCGGGAAGTACTTGTTCCAGTGCGTCTCGCTTTCTCATTCTTTCGCGGGTCGAAACAGGACCGTGATAGCTGACCCGTACATCTACTTTGCGCAGCGTCGACTGGTGAGCGAGGTCTCGAGGAATTGGGCGAGATTGCGGGACGCGTGCTGACCGTCCTTTCTCCTTCCTCTTTCCGGCCGTATTCAGCTTGTAAGTCACGTTCCTCTCACCACGGACCGTACGCATAGCTTGCTGACCCTCTATCTCACCGGCAGCCGCTGCGCCAAATGCCACAACCTCGTCGAGCACAACACGAACCTCCTCCTCCTCTCGGACGGCAGCCCCGTCTGTGAAAACTGCTCCTACGTCTGCAACGTTTGCCAGAAACCTATACACAACGAGGCGATTGTCACAGGTGCGTGCGAGGCCTCGCTTCGCCAAACTCGAGCCGACTGACCTCCTCGTTTGCGCAGGCGACGAATCGTACCATGCCGACTGCTTCCGCTGCCGCTCGTGCTCGAACCGCATCGAGGAGCTCATCTTCGCCAAGACACAGCAAGGGATCTGGTGCATGGCGTGCCACAACGAGCGAGTCGCGCGCACGCGCAAACACGCCGAGGCGAAGCGCAAGGCGCGCAAGGAGAAGGAGAAGGATCCGAATGCGCCGCGGTCGAGTCGGAGTCGGAGTGAGGGTGGAGGATCGAGCAGTGTTGGAGGGGATGCGGATAGGACGGTCGAGCTGCCTGATTTGCTGCCTCCGCCGGCGCTGCCGACTCCTGCACCTTCGACCTCGGCGAAGAACGATTCGGTCTCGCCTGTGCGGCCGCTATCTCCTTCGCCGTACCACCGATCGACGTCGTTCGACAGCACGCAGCACCAGCGCAGTCTGACCACCTCGTCCGACCCGTCTCGACTTGGCGCTACACTCCCGCCTTCTTCCTCCGCTCAGTCCACCTCCAGCCTCTCTCGCTCCGCAACGCCCCTCCAGCCTCCTTCCGCAACGCACTCTCGTACGCTGTCCCACGCCTCTGCCTACAATGGGGAGCCAGCCGAGGCGCAGCGCCGGCCGACTGCCAGCGCCTTGCGACGCGAGATGAGCGACTTGCCGCGCCGACAGACAGATGGTCTCGACGACCCACCACGCGACTTTTCGCCGTATCCTGTGCCCGAGTCGCCTGCGCCTCCACCGCATAAGCAAAGGGAGGAGCCGGAGGGCCTCCTTCCTGAGAGTACGAGTCGGAATGGCTCGCTTTCGGCTCCTTCGGGTGTCGACAAGGCTGCAAACCGGCGGTCTGGATTCTACGGTGCTGCGGCGCGCCCGTCGCTTGGCGAGGACGGCATCCTCTCGCAGCTCGACGAGACGCGATCAATCGGTCGTAGTTCGCCTGCTCCGTCTGCCGACCCTCGCGACCACCGCCCGCACACTCCCTCGACATCGCCTCCTCCGCAACTCGCTCGTTCCGCCTCCCAGGACCTTCATGCCTCCGCGTCCTTCTACGATCCCGACACACTCCTCTTCCTCAACCATGTCGGCGGTTCGGCACCGTCGTCTCCCAAGCTCGGCAGCTCGAGCAAGGCGCTACCCGAACTGACGCTCAACGAGGACCACCTCGAACGCATGCCGAGCCCTGGTCCCGTTGACGTCTCGGGTGACGAGGACGAGGCCGAAGGGCGGGAAGGCAAGTCCGAAGTTGCGAGGCGGGTGAGGGAGTCGATCCAGATGCAGAAGCGCGAATCGAGCGGTAGGGCGGACAGAGACAGCGAGCATCCTTTGTCGGTTGCCGGGCTCGATGTCGAGCTTGTCGAGATGCTCTTGTCGGAGCTCGAGTCGACTAAGCGCGAAATGAAGGAGCTCAAGAGCAAGTACAACGCTTTCCGCGTAAGTCTCGCACGTTCTTGGGTCATCCTCCCTCTGGCTGACCGCGGCTTCTCCCAGCGTGCCTCACGTTCCGCCTTCGAAGGCTTCAGCCTCGCACGGGAAGAGTACGACAAGGAGGTCGCCGCTCGTCGTGAAGTCGAAGCGCATATGGAGATCCTGCGCACCAAGTTCATCGAGCAGGCTCGACGACTTGCGCAGGTCGACCAGGAGCAGAAGACGGCCGAGTCGCTCAAGCGACAGTCGAAGGACCTCCGCAACTCGGTCATCGGTATGGAGAAGCACCTCAGCCAGCTCAAGGCCGAGGTGGCGCTCTCCACGGCGCAGGTGGCCGAGTTGACGGTGCTAGGCGAGGAGATGGGCGCGCCCGATCGCTCGTCGCTTGCGAGCACGCAGGACGAAGTTGCCGAGGCGCTCAACTCGCGCCTTGAGGCGATCAAGGACGCCCACCGCGACGAGATCAGCGCGCTCGTCGCCGAGCGAGATGACCTCCTTCGGCAGGTCGCCGAGCTCAAGCAAGTTCGTGATGGCCACCTTGCCGAGACGACCGTACTGGAGACCCGCAACGTTGCGCTCGCCGAGAAGAACGCCGACGCGACAAGGCAGATCGACAACTTGCAAGAGTCGCTCGCCAAGATGCAGCTCTTGTCAGCCAAGTCGCCTGCGCCGTCTCGCAACGGCCACATGCACTCGCCCAGCAACGCCAGTCTCTTTTCCTCTGTCGCTTCTGGCGCCCGCTCACCTCTCGCCACCGCTCGCTACATTAGCTCGCCTGGCGAAGGCGAGTCGATGCATCGCTTTGCACGTCCCGAAGTTGTCGAGACGTCCAGTCGTAACAAGTTCTGGGGCAAGAGCAAGGGCAAGAGCGAAACGTCCAAAGCGAACCAGCAGCTCCCGCCCCCGCCGCCTGGCAACAAGTCGCCCGTCGTGTCGGTGCGAGCCGGCTCCATCGACTCGAACGTCAAGCAACACGCATTACAACAGACGAGCATCTTGCGACCGGTCAGGTGCGACTATTGCGGCGACAAGATGTGGGGATTGGCTGAAGTCCGCTGTACTGGTACGTACCGCCCTTCGACGTCGGCGACCCCAACTTCGCTGACTAGGCTCTCGCCTGCTTGTGCAGCGTGCGGCTCCTATGCGCACACCAGATGTGCGCCTTACCTGACCGGCTGTCGCCCGGGCGGCGGCTCGCCCCTTCCGCCGCAGGACGACACGCTCAACTTCACGCCGACCGGGCCGCCTATGTTCACCGGCGACCTCGCGACACAAACTGACAAGGAAGGATCCGAGGTTCCCGTTGTGGTGACCAAATGTATCGCGGCTGTCGAAGCTTATGGTGCGTTCCGCTTTCCCCGCATGCCTTCTCGCTCGCGACCTCACGTTGCTCCGGCGTCGCCAGGCATGAACTACGAGGGCATCTACCGCAAGACCGGCGGCATGGGCCAGACGAAGCTCATCACGCAGTACTTCGAGCGGCGGCAAGACTTCGACCTCGAGGACCGGGACAAGTTCAACGACATCGCTGCTATCACGTCCTGCCTGAAGAACTACTTCCGCTCGCTGCCGAATCCGCTCATGACGCACGAACTGCACGAGGAGTTTATCGCCGCAGCCGGTTCGTCCGCAACTTCGTCCCCACAAGTTGATACGTTAACACGCTTTCGCTTCCACAGAGCTCCCGGAAGGCGATGAGCGGCTGAGGGCTATCGAGCGAGTCCTGTACCGGCTCCCGCCTGCTCACTTCCACACCGCTCAACTCCTCTTCCGACACTTGAACCGGTGCGTCAAGACTTTGTTCGTTTGTGAGTTCCCGACTGATAATCTTGCGTTCTCAGGGTCAAATCGCTCGCGAACGAAAACAAGATGACCTCCGCGAACCTCGGTGTTGTGTTTGGCCGTACGTCCCCACGCCTCGTCCTGTCCGTCAGAGGGCCTGGCTGATGTTTTTTTCGCTCCCGTAGCCACCGTCTTGCGCTCACCGATCGCCGCGCGCGAATGGAGCGACATGGGTCCGAAGGCCAAACTCGTCGAAATTCTCTGCGACCACGCCGACTCGCTCTTCTCCAAGCCCTACGCGTCCTGAGTCTCCCACAGCTTCCCTTTCTATCTTGGACTCCTCATTGATTGATCTATATCTGCACTTCCGCGTCTTGCACCTGTCGTTCTTCCCCTTCGCCCATCTTGCGATACCCCTTGGGGACTCCCTTTTTCACGCCCCTTCATCCATCCGTCCGATCTCTTCGTATCTCTCGCCGCACTGCAACAGACGAGTATCTGCATGAATCTCGTCCAAGAATCAACGAGCCCAAAAGTGACAAGGAACTTCCCAAGACTGCATTACTGCGATCTGTATCTACGGCTAGAAAGAAGAGCTTGAGCGGTATGGACAGCTTGCGACGCTCAGAGTTTTGACGAGTCCTCGAACTTGGTACGCTCGTACTTGACGCGTCTGCGTAGGCGGATAAGTAGAGGTCAGCTCGCTCCCTCCCTCGCCCGCGCTACCCACGTGGGAACGCACCCGAGAGCCGCCTCGTCCGAGAAGAAGTAGACCCGGCCAGGCGAGATAACCTTGACCCTGCTTGCCGGAAGACCCTCCTCGGGGTGATCGAGCACCTTCTCCATGATCTCCTGCTTGCTCTCGCCCGACGAGACGAACGCAACGCGGTGCGCGTGATTCAGGACGGGGTAGGTGAGAGTGATGCGCGTGGGGGGAGGCTTGGGCGAGTCGTCGAGCCAGGCGACCCAGCCGTCCATCTCGTTCAGCAAAGGGTGACCAGGGAAGAGCGAGCAAGTGTGGCCGTCGGGGCTGTATTCAGGGTCGTTTCATCAGCAAGGCGTGCTTCGAGAACGCTCAGAATAGGTGGACGGACCCAATGCCGAGAAGAACGAGGTCAAACCGAGGGAAGGCGATAGAGCTGGATCCGACGAACGAGGCGACAAGCTGCTTCTCGTAGTCGTCCGCGACCGCCTCCGGGTCGTCAAGCTTCGAAGTGTCGATAACGTGGATATTTTGGCGAGGGATGGGAACGTGGGTAAAGAGGTTCTCGTCATTGAGGCGGAAGTTGGACTCCTCGTGGTCGAGGGGAACGACGCGCTCGTCGGCGAAGAAGACCTCCCTGTGCAGTCAGTCTCAGGTCAGCGCTCGCGTCGACCAGCACGTCGCTTCGCCGCACGAGCAAGCTAGCCCGCGGGACGCACCACTTGTCCCACGGAACGTTGGAGCGTCCGATCAAGTTCTTGCCGAGCACCTTGGGCAGCGAACCGCCAGAGATGGCGATCTTGAACGTCGCCTGCTTCTTCAGCGCCTCATTCTGCGCCGCGAGGACGAAGTTGGCGAGGCCCTGCGAGAGGTCGTCGGTGGAAGGGAACCCGTAGAGGATGGGCTCGGTGGCCTTCTTGCTGGGTGCGGGTGCCTCAGAAGCCATGTTGGAGTGGGTTGTGGTGCTGACTAGGCCGGTCTGGGGTCGTCGAGACGGGATCTGCGTGAGATGGATGCACGAAGCTATCGGGGTTGCGAGTGATGCAAGCGGGCGATGCTGGCGACGATGGGGCAGATGATCAGCTCTGGCGGGTGCTACAGAACGGTAAGCAGGTGCTCGCACCGTGTTCGAGCTGTGCAAGCGTTGTGAGCGAGGGGAAGAGCGCAATGACGGAGTCCCTGACGGGGTCGCGTTCGCTGCCGTTCGCGCGGGAATCTGAGGGCCGAGCAGGGTCGGTAATGCATCGGATTTGCTCTGCGTCCGCAAAGTAGCAACAGGCCGAAGGGTAGAAGGCTGCTCCAGGTCGCTCTCGAGGAGGAGGAAGAAAACTTTGGGAAGCGCGAGTGGGTGCACAGGGACGACAGTAACGCAGAAACAGAAACACAAAGGCGCATGCGAGGGAGCGAGAGAATGTACAGGAGACGGCGGGGGTCATGCGGTAGGGCGTTCGAGCATGGGAAGAGGATCGAGGGGCTGGCCGTTAAAGGTGAGCTTAGCATAGGCGGCGTTGAACGTCTCGCGCAGCAAGCGTGCGTCTTCGTAGACGATCTAAAGAGAGACAGGAAGAGTCAGTCGGACATGCGCATGCACAAGCTAAGGCGAGCAGACTCACGCTCCCCTCCTCGTTCTGCAAGGGAAACCAAGAACAAGCGGTCAGCGGGGGCTGCCTTGCTGCTCAGCAGACGCGAGTACGTACGTAGGTCATCGCGTTATTGAGCATCAGGTGGATGTCACGCGCGAAGGCGTCGGTATCGGGGTAGGTGCCATTGTTGACCTTTTTCTTGATCTCCTTCAGACTCTGCGGGCAAGCACGCACAGTCAGCGAGGGCTCCTCGGATCAAAAGACGCAACGCACAATCGGCTGCCTGATGATCAGGTAGTAGTCGGGGTAGTCGCGCTTTGGCGGCAATTCGTTGAAGAGCTGCAAGACTCGGAACGTCAGCGAAACGTCTGCGGCAGAGAGGCGATTGAAACGTACGCCTGCACATTGGTGGCCCATTGTCGGCTGTGAGTGTACGATCGCGTCAGCGCAGTCACGCGGCGAGATGAAGAAGGGCGACGCACGTTGTCCAGGTTCTCCACCTCGGTGAGGAGCTCCTCGAAGCACTGGCGGAGCTTCTCCTGGTACGGCGAGAGCACCTTGCGCCTCTTTCCGCCGCCTGCCCGCGAGCCTCCCTCGTCGCCATTGACGGATGGCGTGCCCGTCCCGCTGACCCTGCCACGCTTGAGACGGTTCCTCGGCTCGTCGCCATCCGACTCGCTCGCTCCTCCATCCTCGCCGAAGCTGTATTTGGGCGTGCCCTGTGCAGCTTGTCGCTTGCCGCGCTTCTTCGACGAGTCGTCGTCCTCGTCCTCGAGCGCCTGCAACCACTGCTCCTCAGACATGCCGTCGTCGTACGTGACCTGCGTGCGATTCCTCCTCGAGCCGTCGGGTCGAACGTCGCTCTCCACCACCGCCTTCGGGTGGTCCATCCGATAGACCTCCGGCAGCTCCCACTCCTGGATGAGGCGCTCGGGCAGCTTGGCCGTGTTGCCTGCTGCCGCCCAAGCCGCCTCCTCCGCCGCACGCCTGTCGCGGTCCATCTGAGCGAAGATGGCACGCTCCTCCTCTGTACGCGCGATCGCCTCGTTCAGCATGTCCGCCTCGTCCGCATCATCGTCCTCCTCGGGTTCGCCATCGTCCGCCTCCAGCAACGCACGCAGGAAGGCATCGCGCTCCTCGGCCGTCGACTTGTTGTCGTAGCGACCGGCTTGGATAATTTTCTTGTCCATCTCGATCTTGCGCGCCGCTCCTGCCATGACGTGCTCTTCGACCGAGCGCTCCGTAACGAGACGGAGGATGCGGACCTCTTTCTTCTGGCCGATACGGTGAGCGCGGTCCTGCGCCTGCAAATCCTGATGCGGATTCCAGTCCGAGTCGAAGATGATGACGGTGTCGGCCGTCTGCAGGTTGAGTCCGAGACCTCCGGCGCGGGTCGACAAGATGAATATAGGATACTTCGAGTTGGGGTCGTTGAAGAGCTTGAGGAGGGTTGCGCGGTCCTCGTGCTTCGTCATACCGTCGAGACGGAGGTGCTCGATGCGGCGGAAGTTGAGGTAGTCCTCGAAGACGGTCATGACGGTCTGCGTCACGCAGGTCAGCCTGCGGCTCTTTGCACTCTAGCGGGTGAGCACGCACCGTCATCTGGAAGAACATGAGGACTCGGTGACCGGTCGCGAACAGCTTCGGGAGGATGCGGTCGAGCAACTCGAATTTGCCGGCGACACGGTACAGCGTTGCGTCGTTGAGCCCAGTCGGGTTGATCGTGCGCTCGACACCCTCGAAGACGAAGGGGTGGTTGCAGATCTGCGTGATATGAACCGGTCAGTCGAGCGTGAGTGCGAGCCATACGGGACGAGACGCACCTTGCGGAGTTGCATGATCTGGTTCTGCAACCCGCGAATGCCCGACTGCTTCTTGTTCTCGCCCGGACCTTCGGTAAATATCATCCCGTGCTCCTTGATCTGCTTTGTGAGCTTGAGCTGAAGCGAGCTCATCTTGCACTTGATGACGCGCTCAACCTTGTCGGGCAGGTCGGACTCGACGTCCTTCTTAAGACGACGGAGAAGGAATGGTCGGAGAACTTTGTGAAGACGGCGGATTACGAGGAGCGACTCTTCTTCGTTCAGCTCGATCTTGTCCTGGCCGCCCGTATTGGCGAACGGCGCGTTGAACCACTCGTCGAACGACTTGACCGAGCCAAAGATCTTGGGCAGGACGAAGTTGAGCAGCGCCCACAGCTCCGGGAGGTTGTTTTGGAGCGGCGTGCCGGTCAAGATTAGGCGGTAGCGTGACGAGTAGTACTGCGTGAGAGTAAGTGAGAGCTTCGACTGCGTGTTCTTCATGCGGTGACCCTCGTCGATGATCATGTGAAGCCACTTGGTCTTGGCGAGGAGCGGCCGGTCCTTGATGATGTACTCGTACGTCGTGAGGAGAACCTGGAAGTTGCCGGTGCGGATCTCGTGCTGCGCCTGCTTGCGCTGCGCCGGCGTGCCCTTGTACGAGACAACCTTGACGGACGGCGCCCATTTCTCAAACTCGGAAATCCAGTTTGGCATGGTCGAGAGCGGTACGATGACGAGGTAAGGGCCGGGCTGCTTCTTCGTCTCGATGAGGTACGTGATGAGCGAAAGCGTCTGGATCGTCTTGCCGAGACCCATCTCGTCGGCGAGGATGCCGTTGACGTGGTTGTTGTAGAGCGACACCATCCACTCGAGACCCTTGATCTGGTACGGCTTGAGCTCGCCACCGATCAGGATCGACGGCTGCCTCGTGATGGTTTCCTTAACGCGGTGGGCGACATTGTAGTAGTCGACCTTTTCCTTCGCGACGTCATCCTGGAAGACGGCAGATGCGCCGAAGCGGCTCTCGTCCACACGCTCGTCCTCGCCTCCGGTTTGCTGCGGGACGGCGTCTCCGCCTGCATCCTCGACCTCTGCGCGCGCCTCGCTCTGCTGTGCCGACACGGCGGCCGCAAGGGAGTCGAGGAAAGAGTCGGTCTGGCGGAGCAAGTGAGTGATACGGGTGTCCTTGGCCGTGTCAATCAGCTTGAGGTATCCCTCCTCGTCATCCGCCCTAAGCGCCTTGAGACGCTCTTTCGAAACCTTCTCGACACGCTTCTGCTCCTCGCGCTCAGCATCAACGTGAAATTTGAGTAACGCCTTGCCCAGCTTTTGGAACTTGCCGTCGTGGCCACGATGCGCCGCAACGAGGTTCCGGCCATGCTCGGTGATCTCGGCGAGATGGTCGAGATGCTTCTGCTTTGCGCGCCGCTCCCGCTCCTGTTTCTGCCGCCGCTCGATGCCCTCAATTGCCGTCGCGTCCCGCAGCGTCGGCTTGCGTGCGCGGCGGAACAAAGACCTGTCGAGCGGGAGCGCAAGCGAGCACGCCGGCTTGATACCCTGTACGACCTGCTCGCGAAGAGCCCTCTGACGCTCGAGAAGGTTGAGCGACTTGAGCTCAATGAGCGCTCGAATCTTTTGCGACGCGAGCGACTCGCCGTTGTCGCTTGCGAGGCCAAGCTGCGAAAGGTCGCTCTGCGAAAGGTTGGACGGCAGCTGCTCGAGTTCGGTGCGGCGCTGCTGGATGCGGGCGGCAATAAAGCGGTTGCGCTCGTCGATGATGGATTGCGGGTCGAGGCCGGCGGGAAGGAGATTTGGAATGAGGAGGGTCCGACGGCCGGGGACGCCATGGAAAGCCCGGAGGATCTCTTGAGGGGTGAGGAAGGCGTTGTAGGGATAGACGAGCGAATCCGGTTCTTCGACCTCCTCGACGGGAGGTTCCGCCGCCAGCGCCTTCTCCCTCTCGGCCGCGAGCGACTCCGGGTCCAGCTCGTCGCCCGTCATCTTGTCCGCTCCGTCTTCAAGCTTCTCCGCGTGCTCAAGTGCCTTCGACGGCTGAGTAAGCGCGGCCTGAAGTGCTTGAGGGATGGGCTGGTTGCGGGCGAGGAGGCGGAAGGCGACGACCTGGCATCGTAGCGCGGCAACCTGTTCGGGAGTGAAAGGGACGGTGGAGGGAGAGACTGGAGCTACGGGGGCATCTGCTGCTGCTGAGGTAGCGGCGCCGTCTGCAGCTAGAGTCGAGGCGGAAGGGGTGATGGTGCCGTTCGCCGAGGCGCCGTTGGCTGCAGTCGAAGCACGTCAGCTGCCTGTCGACCTTCTCAGTCCGCAAGACGACATCTCAAACGCACATTGAGCCCGTTGGCGCTGCGAGAGGGCGAGGATGATCTTGGTGAGGTTGGCGAGCTCTGTCGAGGTCTCGACGCTGAGGCCTTCGCCCTTGAGCTGCTGTATCCGTGCTGTGTGGAATGTATGAGAGCGTGTCAGTGTCCAATACGCGCCGTCAGCGGGCGGAGGCGTGAGTTGTTTGCGTCCAGTGCTGGTGAGTTGATGAGGACGGGGAGGGAACAGAGTGGACGGATTGGGCCGCACCGATGACCTGCCTGAGCTTGTCAGGCGACAGGCTCGGGCCCTGTTTTCCCGCTGGCTGCACCGCTGCCATCGCTTGCCGTCACTTGCTCCGGCCAACCTCTCGTCCTCATCGCGTCTCGCAGCTTGGCCTCCTTCAACTCTGGCTTGCTTTGGTTCGAACCGATGGCTGAAGGCCGTTCCGTGCGTGAAAAGCGCAGACCCAGCGCGCTCGCAGCCTACGGCTCGTCTCCGCTATCCGAGGCCGACTCTACCTATGACCAGGATCTCTCCCCACCTCAACACGTCGACCCTGCTCGGCCGCCTCCGCCGCCTGCCAAGCGTGTTGCCCGGAAGTCTACGGACAAGGGCAAGGCGGCGTCCGGATCGCCCGAAACGAGTCCAGCGCCGCCCACAACCGCTCGGAGGGCTTTGACGAGAAGGCAGTCATTCGGACCGGGGGGGGCGGCCGGGAGTCCCCAGCCTACGCCAAGCAAGCCCAAAGCTGCACCGAAAGCGAGGGCTCCGCCGAAGAAGCGCAAGATCGCCAAGGTCAGGAGCGAGTCGGATGATGAGGGCGCGGCTGCACCGACACTTGCGGGGGGTTTGGCGGACATTGCGGCATTTCCCGATGCCCTACCTGTTCTTCCGACTGCTTCAACCGGTGCGACAGAATCCTCGCCGTACCGGTCAGGCGCGGCGGCCCCTCCTCCCGTTGCCGGTGCTCCGCCGACCTTCGACCTTCATCCTACTCCGTCGACTTCGACCAATCAGGCTCTGCCAGGCGACCAAAATACATTGACGGATACGGTACCGGGCGCTTCACTAGTCGCTTCGCCCGCCGAAACGCCTGTCGACACGTCCAAGGAACTTTCGTCTGTTCCGCCGCTTCTCCCCGCGATTCAGCAGTCTTTGGCGAGTACCTCTGGTTCGCCTGCAATGCCGGAGATGACGCCTGTGGCATCTCAGCCGCCCATCCCGTCCGGATCCACCCTCACCACGCTTCCCAGCCGCCCGCCCTCATCTTCTTCCGCGATCCTCGCCGAACCGCAAGCTGTCACAGCGACTCCAGCTCCACCTACCCAGCCCTTCGCGCCCGAAGCAACTCCCGCCGTCCCGCCCACCACGGATGTCCACCCTCCTTCCCTCGCGACGAACGAGGCTAGCGCCGCACCGTCTCCCGCTGCCGCCTCTCTCGCATCACTTCCGCCCATCCCCTCTCCCGCAGTACTTCCCTCGCTTCCCGCCGCTCCGACTTCCACCACTCCTTCGCCGAAACCCGCCGAGTCAGCGCCTACGCCTCCTCCGCCCGCAAACGCGCCACTTCCAGCTCCTACCGCCTTATCAGCGAAGAAGGATGAGCCCAAAGCGAAGAGCCTTGCGAGAACTGCGGCGGCAGTGACAGCGGCAGGAGGAGGATCGTCCGGTGCCACGCCTGTGCGGAAGAAGTTGAAGCTCTCATCTGCTGCGAATGACGCTGTGGCTGGACCCGAAGCACAGATGGAGGGAACGCCCGCGCATGATGCGAAAGATTCAGCGGCGCTGTCCGTTGTCGGAACCTCGGGAGGGGCGACGCCTTCCGCAGCAAAGGCTGGCGGATCGGGTCTCGCGGCCAAAGGCGGCGCGCTCGGCAGGATCCCGTCAATGAAGAAGGTCGGCGCAGCGGAGCAGGCGAGGGCGCAGAGTACTGCCTCCACGCCCAAGTCGGGTTTCGACATCATGCAGTTCAAGCAGAAGAAGGAGAACCCGGTGCGTCGTCGCGCTCTTCTCGCTCTTGCCTTCTCAGCTGACTGTATTTATCCGCCCGTGCAGAACACGCCGAAGGCTGTCGCGACGTCGACGAAGCGTCCGACCGAGACGAAGGCCGTCAAAGAGTGCGTGCGAGTGACGGAATTCCGCCGGCTGATAAGCTAGCTCTGCAGCGAACTGACGATGTGAACCGACCCATGTCGACAGGTCGTCCACCCTCATGACGCACGAGCAACGCCGTCAGGAGTTCCTCAAGCGGCGCGATGTCGAGCGTGCGGAACGGACCGCAGCCGAGGTACGCGTGCGCTCCGTCCCAGCTCGATCATAACAACTCGCCGACTCCACCCTTCGCCCGCAGAGAGACTCGCTTGATCTGCTCGAACAGATCAAGGGCATGCAGGCTTTCGAGGTGCGCGCTGCCCGTCTCTTTCCCCGAAACAAAACTCAGACTTGTGCACGTTCAGACCGCCTACCGCTTGCAAGTTCGCCAGCTCAGCGAGTCGGAAAAGTCGAGAGTCAAGGAGGACGTGAGGCTCATGCTGCCGAGGCTGTCGACATTCGGGAGCGTGTTCAGCTTGTTCCCGCGCAAGGCGTGAGGAGGGATGGTCGCATGGTTCGCATGTTGTAGATGCATCGTTTCTGTCGATACTTTCGTCGCTTACTCTCGTGCAGCCAGACAAGCGAGGCGAGAGTCCGAGCGAGAGCGGTGTCCCTTCGCATGGTAACAGTATGTACGTGTCCGCGCAATCCCCCGCTCCGTCAGTGATCCCCTCGCGTCGTTTGATACTTGTCCTCCAATCCCTCGAGCCCGCCGACTCCTCGCTCCCCTCGCATCATGTCGTTCGCCGACTCGCTCATCAAGTGCCGGTGTAGTTCTGCCTGGGCTGTTCGCGCTTTGGCGACGTGAAGCTTCAGGGATTCGACAGTAAAGATGTAGCTGCGTGGCGGCGGGATAAGCAGTGTCAGCGAAGTTTTGACGCGCGGAGAGGAGAAGCGCGACGTCTCACCCGACAAACGAGCCCGCCATCAAGCCCGACAGGAGGCTGTTTGCGTGAGATCAAACATCAGCGGGCGTCAGGAAAGCCGCACGGTGAAGAAGAGTCCGCCTTCGAGCCCGCCATCGAGCGGAAGAGAGTCCGGCGAACGCACCCTGTGTTCCTCGACATCTTGAACGCCCTGCTTGACAGGAAGCCGCTCAAGAAACCCGCACAAGTGCCTGCCACGACACCTGCAGTTCGGGAGAACAGCTAAGTCAGCTCGCACGATCGGGATACACCTAGAGTGGGGAAGAGGAGGAGAAGGGAACGCACCGTCGATGCCTGCACGCTTCTTCGCCTCGGCGAGTGCGTCGACGCTAATGTCGATGGGTTTGTCGGGTACGCCCATGGTGGAAGGTGCAGGATCGAGGCGGAGAGGAAATGCGATGAGGACACGAGGCGGTGAAGGCGAGGAGTGAGCGAAGTGCGAAGGCGACGGTGAGGCGTTGCCAAGCTGCACAGAATCACAGCAGTTCGCCAGTGAGCAAATCCGGGCACAGTCTGTCAAGGTTCAGAGCCAAGCCGGCTTCTCTTCCTCCTCTCGCTCACTTCGGACTCGCTGCGATGGACGAACTGACGGGTCTGCCGCTCGCATTCGGCAAGAAGGCGCCTCCGAAGAAGGCAAACACCTGCCGCATGGACACCACCAAGCGCGCAGACGCACCCGTACAGCCTGTGAGTGAGCCTTGCTCTCTCGCCGGCTGATGAAGCGCTTACCCAGCGTCTCGGGCGCAGGTCGCGCAGCAGGTTGCCGCGGTCGGACCTGAGGTAGAAGATGCGGCACCTGTACGGGAGAATGCGGCAGTAGAGGCTGCAGACGGCGCAGAGACTCGCGAAGCAAGTGGGGCTGGAGGAGAAGGACGGGATGAGCTGCCAGTCACGCACGAAGTCGTCATGAAGGATCATACCAAGGTGAGTGCAGCTCTAGCGCTCCGCGCTGCGCTGCGAGTCGACCGCTTGAGCTTCGCAGACTGTCTCCGCTCTCTCCGTCGACCCAGCCGGTGCGCGAGTCGTCTCGGGCTCGTACGACTACGATTGCAAGCTGTGGGACTTTGGAGGTATGAACGCGAGCTTCAAGCCGTTCCGGACCTTCGAGTGTCGACCGGGACACCAGGCGAGTCTTCTCCGGCGTTCTCCTGAACTGCGTCTGACCTGGTTCGTCACTGAGCAGGTCCTCGACGTCCAATTCTCAATTACCGGCGACTCGTTCCTCGCTGCGACGGGTTCGACCCAGGTCAAGCTGTATGACCGCGACGGCGCCGAGATGTGCGTTGCCCCGGCCTCATTATCCTTCGCCCAGCTGATTCTTTCGTCTGTCTGCAGTTGCGAATTTAACAAGGGCGACATGTACATCCGCGACCTGCGCAATACTGAGTGCGTCCGCATCACGCGCTGCTGACCACCTGCACCTGCTTACCGCTCCCCCTCGCAGCGGTCACGTCGCAGCGGTCACTGCCGTCGCCTGGCATCCAAAGAACCACTCGCTCTTCCTCACCGCCTCATCCGACAGCACGCTCCGCATCTGGGACCGTGAGAACAGGCGGAAAAGCAAGTCGGTCGTCGTCGTCAAGAGTAAGGAGCGGGGCGGGAAGACCAAGGTGACGGCTTGCGCTTGGAGTCCGGATGGGAAGACGATTGCGGCGGGTGCGTCGGCGTTTCGGAAGAGATCTTGTTTGGGCTCGGCTGATCCAGCTCGACTTGCGCAGCTTGTGACGACGGCGCGATTCATCTTTGGGCGGCGAGCAGCAACTTCACGCGGCCAAACTCAGTGCATTCGCGTCGTCACCTCGCCTCGCAGATCGCTTACTGATTTCCCATTGACAATTCACAACAGACATGCGAAGGCGCGCACGAAAAGGGCACAATAACCAGCTCCATTGTCTTCTCGCCGGACGGCAAGCACCTCGCTACACGCGGCGGTGACGGAACGCTCAAGCGTGCGTCCCAGGCCCCTTACCG
This sequence comes from Rhodotorula sp. S30-09, assembly GCA_023628235.1. Taxonomy (NCBI): domain Eukaryota; kingdom Fungi; phylum Basidiomycota; class Microbotryomycetes; order Sporidiobolales; family Sporidiobolaceae; genus Rhodotorula; species Rhodotorula sp. S30-09. The sequence continues at coordinate 518,289 of JAMALD010000007.1, forward strand.
TATTATCGAGCAGCACTGACGCGTATGTGTTGTGCAGTCTGGAATCCGAAGGCGCTCAAGAAGCCTCTCGCAGTTGCGACCTCCCTTCCCTCGCTCAACTCGGAGACGAACGCCGTCTTCTCCCCCGACAGTCGATACGTCCTTACTGGTACAGCGGGTGCGCACGCAGGCGTCTTGACCGGCGGCGTTGAGGAGGAGCGAGCGAAGGAGCTCGAGAAGGAGGGAGGAGTCGGCACCGGACGGGTTATGGTGTACGCGACAGATGGCTTCCAGCTAGTTCGCGCGATTGGTGAGTCGGAGGACGATCTTTACCTTGGGTGTTACTTACCTTGGCCGGACACTGATCCCCATCTCTCGGCAGAAATCTCGTCGTTCTCGGTCGTACGGGTTCTCTGGCATCCTCGGATCAATCAGGTGCCTTTTGCGCGCTGACTCGCTCTGACTGAGCCTCTTGTTGACAGTCCAGCACGTACGCAGATCCTGACGGGCTCGGCCGATGGGTCTATTCACGTGCTCTACTCGCCTGCAACGGCTGTCAAGGGCGTCACGCTCGCCGTCACTCGCGCGCCCAAGGCACGCGCAGCAGACGACTTCGCTTCTGCTGCCGACCTCGACCGTCCGATCATCGCGCCGCATTCGCTGCCGATGTTCAAGGAGGACGGAGGTATGGGAACGAGCGCGGGCGGAAGGGGCGGCAAGCGGAAGAGGGAGAAGGAGCGGCACGATCCGCAGAAGACGCTTAAGCCGAGTACATCCTGCCGTTGCGGTAATCTGAAGGTTTCGCTGACCCTCCATGTCGCGCAGTGCCGCCTGTCGTCGGACCGGGTCGCGGCGGACGGATCGGTGCTGCCGCTACGCAGCACGTCGTACAGGGACTGGTGCGCAACTCAATGCGCGACCAAGATGTGCGTGTCACGCTCTCACTCTTCTACGTCCCTCCGGCTGACCCTGGCTTCCTTTTGGCAGCCGCGTGAGGCGCTGCTCAAGTACGCGTCGACGGATCCAAACGATAACACATGGACTAAAGCCTGGGCTGCAACTCAGCCGAAACCTGTCTTTGATACGAGGCCGGATCCAGAGGAGGAGGACGGAAAGGGGCCGTGATCGGGGTAGTCTTGACTGTGTGTTGTAAGGCTCCTTGCACTGCTTACTTCCTTTCTTACGAGTCTGGCTTTGAAGCCTGTGTCGGCCTCATTGGCTGGCTTCGTGAGCCATCCCGCCCCGCTGTTTCCCGCGCCCAACGGACGGTATGTAGACGCAACTCTTGGACGGTCGGCCTATTCGAGACAATGAGGGGGGCCATGTCGCGCTGTGAGTTCGTGGGCGACTGCGCGAGTTGGCAGCGGGTGTACGGAGCGAACCTGAGTCTGCGAGCATCGTCAGCGCCGGCTTCAATGCGCGCGGGAACAAAGGCACGGGGAGAGAACAAAGGGGAGCGGGGAGCGGGGCGGTGCTCGTGCAGTCAAGGCGGAGCGCCGATTATTTGTGCTATATTTGGAGAAGTGGCCTATTGAGACCAGATGCCCGAGCGGTTAAGGGGACAGACTAGAACTACATAGCTCTTGCCCATCTGTTAGGCTCTGCCTGCGCAGGTTCAAATCCTGCTCTGGTCGAGTAATCCTTTTGCCGCGTCCCGTCTGCATCTATCTCTCCATCAAGGATGACAGACTCTCTTCCCTCTGCTACCTACACACAGGGAAATCTGCTTGTTTCTCTGGCAATCAAAAAGTGTAGCTTGCAGCTGCACTGCACCGGAGCAAGGACTGTCTGTAAGGACAGCTAAAAAAATTAATTGGAGAACCAGGGAGTCGAACCCTGCGCCTCTCGCACACTTTGCAAGAAAGGTGCTAAGCGAGCGCTCTACCGATGAGCTAGATCCCCTTCACGCACAAGGGCCCCTGTCTGGCTTGTGTCTGAAGACCATTAACAAAGGAAGAAGGCCCTGCGTATGCATGATACGCAGTCTTCAAGCAAGATGCAAGCTTGGCGTTGAGCAGTATATGCCTGTGTCAAGAATTGGAGGCACTTATTTTGGTACAGAAAGCAGAGTTAGGGCTGCCGTACATGAGGTCGTCTGCGTGGGGTCTCCGCCCATGGGAGTTTGTGCAACCCAAAGTGGTCAAGGGACAGAGAAAGTGATGAATCCTTGTTTCAAGTCCGATTTGGTGGTCTAAGCCTGTGGTGATTGGTAGAGACTGACTGCAATGCGGGTCTCTTATGGTCAAGAAGGAGGTGTGGCAGTAGAAGGAGGTGTGGCAGTAGAGGGAGGTGTAGAGGACAAGGCAAGGAGGGCAAGCCTGGTTGCAAGACAAGGCACCAGCCGGTTATAAAACGAACAGCTTGTTATGGACAATGGTGGCGGACACATGGTGGTTGAGTGAGGGCGGGTGGGGGCAGGCGCTTCCTGGTATGCTCCCTGCGCTCACCCTGACGGGACAAATCAGGTGTGTAAATTCTGTGCTGGCTGCTAGGTCTGCGTCCCGGTCCTTGTCTCCCCTTCACCAGCCCTCGCTCCTCGTACACTCGTTGCTCATCCATTTTCTTCCCAGACCCTCTTCTCACAGCCCCTTTGCTTCATTTCGTCTCCCCTGTTCAGCCTCATCAGTAGATCAATCACTCAGCTTCACCTTGTCCTCTCTCTTGTCCTTAGGCTATATCTCGGCTCGCTCGGGATCCAACGCTGGAGGATCAGGGATGCAAACCTAGCACTGTCCCCCCCCCCCCCGGAAAGATCCTCTGAATGACCCCTCAATAGCGCCCACCAGAATGCCAGACGCTGTCGCCCAACGACAAAGGAGTTGCCGCTTTGCGCGCCCGCCAAAGCACGATGAAGTCAACCAAAAGTGTTGGCGGCACAAGCTTTGCCCAGGGACTCTCAACTGGTGGAGAGGAGAGTAAGACAACGATTGCAAAGCTATACACAAATTGCAGACGAACCTGGTCGAGAGGAAAGTAAGACAACAATGAAGAAGAAGACAGAGAGAGGTCCGGAGAATCCTTGAGGTGAGAGTGGCGCATACAACGAGGGGGTAAAGATGAGAGAGTATCAAGGTGGTTAGCAGACCGCCACAGAGATGCTCCTAAGTGAACCACCGCGCCAACCAACCATTCTTCCGTCGCTCGATTGCTCCCCAACACTTCTCCTCAACACAATTCCCAAACCTTGCCCTCCGGCGATCCGGCAAGACCAAGCTTCGTGCCAATCTCATGGACACAACACGCGGGAGCACCTTTTTAAGTATATCCGCAATGTTATCAATGTCAGGTATCCAACGAAGGTCAACGAAAGCCTTCTCAACCTGCTCACAGATGGGCTTAAGCTCGAGGTTGTACTGTGTTGATGTAGGTTGGCAACAACAGAGCACTGACAGTCGACAGGTGGTCAATCAAGAGGTGAAGGGGTACGTTGGTGCCCACGGGGAGAGAGGAGATGACAGACGAAATCCGAGTTCGCTGAGTGCAACCATGACCGCGTTCAGCTCAGCCTGGAACGTCAAAAGCTGGACCGAGGACTGGCGACCCGAAATTGTGAGAATGGTTATCCCGTCAAGCTGCACAATGACACCAGTGGTGCCGTGGCGAGTCTCTACATCCCCACCGTGATCCGCATCGATGAATGCAACGAGTCCCAAGCCGTCAGAACAACTCAGGCCCATCTCGAGTGCGACGTCGCAGGTGACGAAGAGGTATGCAAAGATGTGCTTGATGAGTTCCCAGTGCTTGGGACCCGCGTTTGTCAAGTAGTGACTCGCAACGCCGACAACGTACTGAATATCAATGTGAGTGATGGCGATGATAAGAAGCAAGCCAATGGCAAAAAGGTATTTGCTGGGCTTGACGGCTTCCCTGTCCCACTTGCTCTCCACTTGGAAGGGCGACAATGCAAGACGCATCGTCATCAGCGCGATGCGAGGACAGGCGGCTGGCTGGCAGGTTGGTGAGGGGCGGATCACTACGAGCCGGTCAATACTGATTTGGTTGCAGTTTCAGCAGGAGCGGAGAGCGGGGGGGGGGGCAGCGCTAAGGAGAAGCAATTGGAGAGGGGAGGCTATAAGCTAGATCCATCAACCAACCACTGTCTCACCAATTCCATCACTCTGCGTTGCCCATGTCCGTTCAACTGTTGCAGCGAGTCAAGCTGAAGGCGAATCGAGCGAAAGGAAGCGAGCTTGAGGAGAGCAGGAGAGTCGAGTCGAGGAGTGGGCGTAGCATTCACTCCCCCTAGAACGGATCATGGGGAGGTAAGCGAGAGGAGGGAGAGGAGGAAAGCGCCGACCTTGGCACGACGACGAGGGCAAGGAGGCGTGTCGCGGTGCGCAGCTTGCCGCGATGCCTTGTCTGCCTCGTACGCCTGCACCGTGTCCCGCGCAAGCTCGAGCAGCTCATCGCGATCGCGCCACTGATTGTCGGCGGCCGAGTAACCTGTGTATCGAACCTTGTACTTGACTTTATCACGGACCTTCTTGTCGCCGACAATCTTGTCAATGAGGTACTCTGCTGTGGCGTGGTCACTGGCGGGCACGACGGGGGGAAGTTGAGAGAAGGCGCGGGAGGGGAAACAGATGTCATCGTAGGGGAAGTGCGGGCGGAGCTTTGAGGCGTGGATGCGGGAATGGATGCGAAGATGGGGCGGGAGGTCCAAGGTGTACATCGAAGTCGCGGCGTCAATGGCCGTGATAGGGTAGGGACCGACATATTTGGGGATGAATTTGCCGGAGAGGGAAACGGGGAAGCGAAGGGAGGAGGCCGAGATGTACGCCTTGTCGCCAACATTGAAGACGCCATTGTCGGGCCGCCAGTGCTTGTTCCCCTGCGAGACCATGCGGACACGAGAGGCGAGGATGGTGTGGGTGGCGCGAAGCGAGTTGACGCGTGCTTGTTCCGCGAAAGAGTCGGCCAGGGGGAGAGGACCGGGTGAGGCGAAGAGGCAGGGCAGGAGGGTGGGGTCGAAGCCGTGGACCACCGCGAAAGGCAATAGACCTGTGGCAGAGGAGGCGGCAGAGTTTATCGCAAACTCGCACGCAGGGAGAGCCTCGCACCAGGAGTCCGGCGCATCTTCACACAGCGTTCTCAGAATCTGGCTGACCGTCTTGTTCGTTACCTCCACACGCCGGTCCGTCTGAGGGTGTGCCAACGTCGACATCCTGAGCTTGACCCCAAGTGTCGAGTAGAGCGAGCGCCAGAACGACGTGGTGAACTTAGGATCCCGGTCGCTGACAATGGACGAGGGCAAGCCAAAGCGAGACACAATGTGTTGGAAGAACCGTGTGGCGACGTCGGACGCGGAGGCGGTGGAGGGGGGGAGGGATGAGAACGACCATCTTGGACACGTAGTCGGTGACAGTGAGGATTGAGTTGACCCTCTCGCCCGCATGCTTGACCGGCGGGAGCGAGACGATGAAATCCATTCCCACCATTGACCATGGCGTCAATGGCGTCTCGAGGGCATGGATGGGCGAGGCCGAGAGGCGCTTGGGTGGACAACTTCGCGCGTCCACATGCTTCACAGCCGCGTACAAAGTCCTCCACGTCCCGGACGACGGAGGCCCACCAGAACGAGCGGCGAGTCCACTCAAGCATCTTGCAAACGCCCAAGTGCCCAACCGTACGATGAGCGAGATCGACAACGAGCTCAACGAAGGTGGGAGGGGACGGGGAAGGGAGGTCGTCACCGATGAGAGGGGAGGGAGCGAGCACGGCCGGTGGCACCGTGCCCGAGGGGACGACGAGACGCCAGCGACCTCGCTCGCAGTGAAGGAGGAGCAAGTCGACGGAAGGAGGAAGGGGAGTCGAGGACCCTGCGGGCGAGCACATTTGACGCCGTCGCGGCGACCAGGGCGGAGCGAAACTGTGCAGGGAAAGACGTCAGCCAAGTCTTGACCTCGAGCGGAGCAGAGGAGGGGGACTTAGCAGCGTCTACGCCCTTGGAGCCGCCCAAAGCAGCGATGAGTCCTGCCAGAACCATCTTGCCAGTGCCGGTTGGCTCCGTTGGGAAAGCCGCGTCATCGTCACCTGCAGGAGAGGGCTCAAGAGCGTCATCCAGTTCGACTGCTTCGGACTCGACCAGCTCCGCGAGGTGAGACAAGGAATCCGCCAACTCATTCTTCTTTCCCGGCAGGAAGCGCCACTTGAAGTTGTTGCTGCCAAAGGGCAGTCTTAGGCACTCTCTTCTCCAGCGAACACCACAGGGACGCTTGTCCCAGTGGTTAGCG